>JAODXP020000019.1:19808376-19933741 GCA_027497455.2 Sardinella longiceps
GCCCTAGTAGGGGGTGGAGGGGGAAACCATATCTGATTTCTCTCTATGATCACATGTGGCTGTGGGCTTTAGAAAGTGAAAGGGGATGCAAAAGATCATTCATTGGAGAATAGCGTGTGTGACATTGGGCCTCAACAGGCATCATATGGGCTTCATTCAACCAGAACAAATCTTTATCAGTTTTACAGCACAGTTGCTAACATTTCCACTGTGAAATTTCTGCAGGCAGCATGAACAGAATATCGTGCATATAGTAGGCTATGTATATCATTTTTTGTGTGCTGTTCCACACCCCCCAAATCCATTAACTAATGGAAAGAAATATAGTTCTTTGTGGTCATGGTCCGACTGGGATTTATTGATGTCCAAGTGCTTGCTAGCCACAGGAGCCTAGACTAAGGCCAGTTGTCTGTCTAGAGCCGGTAATCTGTTCTCTCTGGTTTGAATCAGTGTCGTTTTGCGTCACAGCGGCCATCTTTCATCAGCCTCCTCTCAGGACGTCCAGAGGCCAGCGCAGTCCAAGACCTCCTTTATGGAAAGCATAATGACCATAAAACAAGCCAACATTCAGTTCTCCTGCCGCCCCCAGGCATACTGTGTTTCCGTGTTCCAAAGCCATCCTATTCAGCTAGAGAAATGAACATAAGGAACATGCACAGACAGGAACAACTGATGTCTGTATGTCTGCGTGCCTATAAGTATCTCCAGAGTATAGCCATATGTCACGGTCAGTCATACATCCCGGGACTATATCAAACATAAACATGCAAAATGGTATACACTCAGAAAAGTAGGCTACTGAAGCAATATAGACATTATATAGATAGAAAGACAAAAATAAAGACAAGAACAGAAGTTCACATCACCCTTTGCAGTGGCAGTTCTTTAGTGTGACTGGGCCAAAGAGGATGGAGAGAGATACAGATCGAGATGTATGGAAGTTGTTGATACATGAAGAAAAAATTCTGTTCAGTTATCTGTTGGTTTGTTAATCACTGTATTGTATGATGTATGTTATTTTCTTGTTCTTTTTTCACTCCACAGTACTTTGGGACCTTGAACAACATGGATATGAGTTGGAAGGCTCTGGATTATTGCCTTATATGGATCTATGGAGACAAACAAGTTATTTTTCATATAGTTTGTCTCATCCTCTGCATGTTTTGACAGCAAGTGGAGTTTTGAGTCTTAGGTGAGAGGTGGGGAAATCAGGTCCAATCAGATAGTATCTCTGACGTGCCAGTGCTTGTTTGTACGGAAACTACTATCCAGTGTCAGATATAAGCAATATCAGTGGATAGTACCTGGGACAGGGATTACATGAGGATGTGGAAAATGAACAAAAGCACTGTGGATGATTATAAGACTTGCTACAGAGTGTAACGTTTCTTAGATAGTGAGACGTGATGTTTGAAAGTCAGAAATTGTGTAAAGAAATGAACAAATAGTGAGTGAAGATACAAACTCTCTCTCTCTCTCTCTCTCTCTCTCTCTCTCTCTACTCCCCCCCCCCCCTTCAATATAAAGCAGCTGATTTGACACACTGTTGTTCTGCTTTGTTATTCACCGACAGGAAACTGGAGTTCAAATCTGGTAGTTGTCTGGAAAATAAATCTGTGTAAGTGCTGCCCTCTACTGATCATCATTGGTAATTACATTTATGCATTTAGCAGACACTTTTATCCAAAGCGACTTAGTCAGCTTCAACTTAAGGACAAGTCTCCCGTAGAGCAACTTAGGGTTAAGTGCCTTGCTCAAGGGCACAACAGTGGCAGCCAGGATTCGAACCCACAACTTGCAGACTACTGGCCCACTAGAGTTGAGGTCCTTAACCACTATGCTGATGCTTTGCTGTGTAAATTATAAAGTATTAAAACTCTGCTCAAACTAATGTACATATAAACCGAATTAATATTGAAATAGCACTGTGAATAGTCTATCTTGAAGTACCGATAATCTGAAACAAGCACAATTAATCTGATTCAATAAAAGAGTGCATTAGCGATAGTGAGTGCATATGCAGTAGGCTAACTGATTAAGCTATTTTTACCACAAGAAGTACAGACAGACTTCATTGGATTTACTTTCATAATATCTACATTTTTACAATGACAAAGATAGACCAAATACAAAATCTAAACTAAACCTTGTTTATTTAGGGTTTAACCCTTTGTTGAAAGTTTCAGCGGGCATGTAAAGTACTGTATGGAGTATGGACAAAGCAAAGACAAATTTGCTTTTCACATATCCCAGAGTCTGAGTATTTTGAGCAGATCCTTCAGAGAGAGTGACTGATCCACTCCATATAATTCAAGCAGCCTTTCACACACTGCTGTGTCGAAGCAAGACAGCTGAAGTCTGTTTGAGAGTCTGGTCTCAGCATCCCAGCCAGGACTCTGGGATTTCTACACCATTTGCCACTCCACCTGTTCGTTCCTTCTCAAGCTGGCAGACGCTGCCGCCAGGCTCATGCCAGGGGACGTAGCACAGTTGTTTGCTGCCATGAGCCATGATGACAATGGCCACGCTGACGGGAGACACATTGACCATTGTGACTACACCACTCGTCACATGTCCATCTGGCAGTCTACAGGGGAAAAAACCCAACCATTACAATACCCTACTATGTGGTACACAGCATGGTGAGAGAGAGAAGAGCCTGTCAAAGAGAGAAATTCTTTTTGTTTTTTCCTTTCAATCATCCTATTAATCCTATTTGATTCAGTTTAAATCAAATTAGCTTTATTGGCAATCAGAATTGTTAAGGAGTAGCTTATCGAATGCAGCCAATCTGTCTCTCTCTCTCTCTCTCTACCCATGTCTCTCTTTCTCCATGTCCCCTTCTCTCTCTCTCTCTCTCTCTCTCTCTCTCTCTCTCTCTCTCTCTCTCTCTCTCTCTCTCTCTCTTCCCTTCCTCTCTCTCTCTCTCTCTCTCTCTCTCTGCATCTCAAACAATGGCACAGAAAAGTACATCTATACCCAAAGACATTGCCCTCTCTACCAACAAATAACACTAAAAAATATATACCACATATAAAATGATGATGCTCTCATTCTCATCCAATGTCTCAGGTAGCTGACTTCCCCATGTATAATTCAGGCAAAAGCATCAAAGCCCTAAGCTAAAACTGTTTTAGCAGCGCTTGTGATCTATATGGAGTTCCAGCAGCAAACATTACTCTTGCCAGCAGGGGGCACCATTCCCCCAACCAGAGAGAGAGAGAGAGAGAGAGAGAGAGAGAGAAAGAGAGAAATCCAGTGCAGCTCTGCTTTTTCAACCACTCAGCAAAGGAGTTTAATGCACAAAATAAACCACGAGGAAGAATGTGAATCTCCGACAGTAAATCATACAAAGGGAGAATAAGGGACGTCCCCAGGGACAATGAAATCCATGGGTTTGAACAGTGGAGTAGGTCCACTTGTTTGAGCATGCTTAGAGCAGGCTGTCCGTGACGGAGGTTCCTCTCATTACATGCTCTGCATGGCTCAACAGACTCAGGCTAAAATTATGTGGTCTGACTCATTTTGACTGTGATGCATTCATTGGTGGCATGTGAGTAAAGAAAAAAGAGAGAAAAAACTATACCAAACAGCTATCAAACTGTTTAGCTGTAGTGGACTTTAACTTCACAGTATCCATAATTTACAGACTATATACATACAGCATAGAAATGCTATAAACTATATATACAGCCTATAAATGATAGATATTGTGAACTTAAATGTATTTGTTAGAGAAAACAATTTCAATGGTCTGTTGTTCTCTGAAGTGTGTTTTTTGTACTCTGCGTGACATCCGAAACAGGAACTCGGAATAATGGAAGCAACAGGAGCGCTGCCTCTTCGGCTGACTTTCTCCTGCCTTAATTGCGGGAAAGTCAGCATGTGAACAGGCAACGATGGAGAGGCTCTCACGCACCCACTCTCCGTGCCTCGTGACACATTTCCCCTCAGCCTGACTGAACGCATCAGAGGGCCTCATTCTGTAGTCAGAATCGTGCCCCAGTCCAACTTGCAAATGCAATTTTTATTATTTTCTTGCTTTTGTCTTGTCCTGGCTTGACTTCCATGCCAGTGCAGGGTTTGGAAGTATCATCCCCCGCCCCAGCTCCCGCCCTTATTATCAGATCTTTGGACTGACTAAGAGTCCAAGACAAAGTGATGGCTTTCAAATCGAGATGCAATGGCCAACCATCCATGACATGTAGACACAAAAAAGGACTTGTGTGCTGCTGTCTTGGGAACAATGAGAGCAAGGGAGAAAAAACTTATAGGCCCCCGAGCAGCTCTGTCAGAGCATTTCCCAAAGCTAGCCCCTCCACAGCCATAAATATAGCTAATTCAACAAATGCTTAATTAAATCACATAAATTTTGTTTACGATTGTTGGGTACTGGAAACACAGCCGTGCCATTGAAATAGGCAGAACATTTTTAATCTCTCTTTCACTCTCTCTCTCTCTCTCTCTCTCTCTCTCTCTCTCTCTCTCTCTCTCTTTCACTCTCTCTCTCTCTGGCTCTTGTTTTTGCCTCTCCCTGCCTCTCACTTGCTGGCAATTCATAGCATTGGTGTCTGTGTTGTGCTGAGTTGTGTGTTGCTAAAACACTGGGGACTGTGAGCAATGATTCATCGATTTCATTTAGCTGACGGCGCAGAGGTGAGTGCCGCAGCTCCGCTCTAGGGACACGGACAGACGGACGGGCCGCCGTGCAAACACTCTGACCTCTTCCTATGACCCCCTAACCTATACCCCACCCCCCCCCCACCCCCCCTAAACACATGCACACACACAAACACATACATCCGGTGTGGAGGCTGTTTCCCTAGCTAATAGAAACAAACCCAGCGGTGATCTGTTCACGTACACAGGAGACAACCACACAGACAGGGCTGTTAATTCCATTAGCGACTCTGGGAGGGTCACTTTTGCTTTTGTTTCGGCTGTTTTTCTCCATCATTAGGCACCCCATAATGTGATTAATATGTGCCAGACTTTCAAAACGAGGATGGATGAGTCATAGTTGGTGAGGCCTAATTCAACGGAGACCTCCGGCTTGTGTTTGTCTGTCTCAGACTACAAGTGTGTTTCTGTCCTTGCTTATTCTCTCTCACACACTCTCTCTGTCTCTTTCTCTACCCATGTCTCTCTTTCTCCATGTCACCTTCTCTCTCTCTCTCTCTCTCTGTCGCTTTCTCTCATTCTCTTCCAGTTCATCTCTTCTCTCCACCGCTTAACCTACCAAGCTGCAGCTTCTTGATTGATTGATATTAAATTGCATTGGCTGTTGTTTCAGCACCATTGAGTCCACCAGAGGAACTCAGTGAGATCACATCTGTGATTGTATTTCAATTTTTAATGGGAGGGCCGCTGAAGCAACTCAAGTTCTTTGTTGAGTTCATGTGGCGGGTTTCGTTCCATTAGCAACACTCAAAAAGACAAATCGAGTGCATTACGGAAGGCATAATGTTCATTTATTATCCGTGTTATGAAATGGTTGCTGTTTGCATGTCACTGAAATTGATTGGGATGCAAGGTTTCTTTTTAGGACCGTTGATTTTTCCACACAGGGCTGGTCTGTAAGCCATTTGTCACAATTCAGCCCATTACAGTATGTTGAAAAGCTAAAATAACTTTGTCTTTTCTCTTCTATTTCAGATTTTGAAGGCAGGGACAAACTCTTTTAATGTTGAGTGTTTGTCTGCTCTTTTTGCCTTAGGAACAAATATCGTTCATCAAGGCACTAAATTACAAAGGCTGAACTAGAGCTGGAAATATTTGCCCGAACCCGACGGGGCCCAACAGGACCTGCCGGGTTCGGGCCGGTTCGGGGTCTAATTTCAATATTCCAAGCGGGCCCGGCTCGGGCTCGGGCTGAAAGCCGATGCGCGGCAAATATGCGATCACATGATACGCCTAACGTTCGATCTACAGGCATGCGTTAGTAGATGCAAAATGGATGTAGAAGAAGTTAAACGGAGATTAGCCCTTGGCGAATTCATGTTGGTCAAGCCAGTAAATGCGAGGTCGGAGGTGTGGAAACATTTTGAGCACGTTCACAATGAGAAAAACGAGGCAGTGGGGTATGTCAAATGCAAGAAGTGCGACGTGATGTTAAAGTATGACAGCAAGACAACTGGTTATTTTTCTTTTAACTTTGGGCAGATCATTTATTTTAGCCTTGAAGTTCTTGAACTTCAGACATCTGTAGGCTAACTAATCTGAATAAAAAACGTAGAAATGTTCAGCAAAAATGACTCATTGTTGACTGCTTTGATATGCGCACAATTGAAAAATCTCGGGTTGCAAACGGGTTCGGGCTCTATGAAGCTGTCAATCATACGGGCCGGGGCGGGCTCGGGTGGAGTTCTCTCGGGCTGGGGCCGGTTCGGGTCTTAGTTTTAAGGCCCGTTTCAAGCTCTAGGCTGAACCAGTAAATATCACCCCAAAGATGAAAAGAACTGCACTATTATTGCACCTTCTACGTGAAGCCCGACAAGCCAGACTATAATTTCAAAATACATAGTCTGTCTTTCACCACTTGAACAAGCTCAATCCAAGAGGCGGAATTAGCGGTAGTCTTTCAAACTGCCTCTGCACACAATAACCTGATAAGGCTAAGCTACCTCTCACTTTTAGAATCATTGTTGAAAAACATAGAGCTTGTCTCGAATGGGTAAATCACTCCATCATTCACTCTTGGGATGCAAATAAAAGTCAGACATTTCTATGCTTGAAAACCCTGGGAGAGAAATTGTCACTCAAAAAAAACTTTTAGAAAATTATTTCACTCGTAAGCTGCCAGCCGATCTACGTTTCAATGCTTCCTGGGTAAAAGGTGACATCAAATGGTTGTTCAGGACCATTTCAGGACACTACGGTCAAATAAAACACGTCTTCTTTTAAGTTTGAAATTTGCTGTAAACGTGTGTGTCTCAAGGAGAACAACGCGGAACGCAGTACACAGAGTTGGGAGATGATCGGAGAGGTGAGGAAATAAGAAGGGAACAATATTAATGGTATCTATGTGTGGCTACAGTTTGGACCAAGAGCATGTACAACCAGTTGATGTTTTGTTTTGTCCAGAAAGCCATAAACGCAATGACACTTCATGAGTGGCATACTGTAAATGCAATGACACTTTATGAGTGAAAGGATTTTCTGGTTCTAATAAACATTTTAATGAAAATCGTCACATTCAGAATGGTTTTGAATTAAGTTAATTAAAGAATACACCAATGTCAATCTCAGACCGCAAACATGCCATACTAGCCAGGGAACACATAGAAAAACAATAATACATTTACATGTAATTTGGTCCCACTGTTAGAATAACACTGTTAACTTACTATAATAGTGAAGGGATATGCTTACCATTCAAAATCTGGAGGCCTATTGGTTGTCAATAATTCACCTCCAACTTCTCAAGCGCAATGTTATGTATTTTTAGAGCTGTATTCAACGTATATTGTAAGTAGAAATGTCCTTGAGAGTATATAGTAAATCCAGCACATTAAATAAACAACTTTTTGTCCTGTGCTGTAAAATAGTTCCATAAATTTGCTTATTAAACTGGCAATGTGCATAGTGTAAGAAAGTACGAGTGTGGATTTGTGATTGAGATTTACCATGGTGTTTATGAAAGCCCAGTGGAAAAATAAACAACAGTAAATTTCCACCAATGAGGCAAACACATTCCATTGTCTGCTCTTATCTAACCTCTAAAGACATAAAGTCAAAATATTGTTAGCTCTGGCATTCCCAAAGAAGCATTGCTGTTTTGGCAGAATAAACCTGTCAGAGAAATATGAAAAATGCCGTAGGTGAACCTGCCCTCTTGGCAACCTGATGGAGATAGACGAAAACGGATCAGCCGGTATTTGTTTAGGGTCGCATGATGACTGACCGTCTTCTCCCCATTTTTGCACAGCCGCTATCCATAACTTCCACCGGCCTTGCGATCACTCTCACAAATCAGCCGTCATGACATAATTTTTGTTTGTGTCCTTGTGGATTTTGAAGGGCTCAGCAGAAAACCCACAGCACACAGCTCACAATCCCCCCTCAGCTTCTCACCGGTAAAAATAATTCTCCAGAACCTGGCAGAGCCAACGACAAATGCACATATTATATTTTAATGTCCCTCCCTTCATAATTCAGCACAGGAAATTGTACTCGGCAGATACATCTTTTGGATCTCAGTGGCTTCCACACATTCATACATAAATGCTTAGAGCACATTTCTGTTCCACTGGGCCAAGAATAGCTTGTATCAGTGTGCGCCGAGCACCAAGGTGACAGGACAAAAATCCCCGCCATCAGGCCTACATTAGTCGTTAACTGCATTTCTTCAAGAGAGGGGCTGAAAAAAAGCATTTCTGTCCCTGACCTGGGGCTTTTCTACAAAATGAGGCAGCAGGCAGGGCCATTTACTGGTCCTAATGCATTTACAAATTATTCAGTGCTGGAAAGGAACTGGATATGCTGGGTGAAGTAGAAAGGCTCCATTTTCAGACCTTCTATAAGGCCATCCTGCAGTCCTGATCACACGATAAGCATGAGGACAGCAAAAAGATTTCATATAATAAAAATACATGGACTGGATATTACCAGTCTATTTGATATTACCAGTGTATCTCTGTACAGTACAGCACTGGCCCAGGGTCCGTCCCTAAGCCATGAGTCCTCATGGGCATAACTGACTCGTGCTGTTAAGTGATTGACTTTTCAAGGTTGTGACTGCTCAACTTGCCATATGCACAGCACAACTTCACCTGTGACAGATTGTTCACACTAAAGCTATTATTACCTCCGCCAAGGAGGTTATGTTTTCGGTCGCGTTGGTTTGTCTGTCTATCTGTTTGTCTGTTTGTTTGTTTGTTTGTTTGTCAGCAGGATAACTCAAAAAGTACTGCATGGATTTGGATGAAATTTTCAGACAATGTGTATATTGGGACAAGCAAGAACTGATTCAGTGTTCCACAACATGATCTGGAATTTATACTGTGTCTGTGACCACATTGCCTTGGTGGAGGTCTGTGCTCTCTGAACGCTTTTCTCTCATGTTTCACGTCACAATGTTATGAATTGTTGGTATTTCCCGTTAGTAGAATTGTCGACTTTATGTTGGCAATCACACCCTTATGCACAGTGAAACACCCCTAAACCCTCACCTACAAAGTACTTGGTGTGAATGTGTATCCAAGTATGTCAGTCTACAAGGGTGGACATTGACACTAGGCAACTCTTAAATTAATAATTTAAGTCACATATCACTTTTGAACAAAGCCAATATCTCTGAGATATGACAAAGCACAGCATTACTATAAAACTGAAAAATGAAAGCATTTTGCATTGCCACATTGCAGACTTACACAGGAAAAAGGAAAGTCGAATTTGTATTGTGAGTTGAATTAGTGAGCTTTGACTCCTATGGTCTTGGGGGCTGTCTCGTACTTTGGATGAGTTTTGTAATGCACTGGGACAAGAATACTTTCAAGCGCATCTGTCAGCTGCTCTATTGAATAGCCCTCTCCGACTGTACTAGGGAGAGCTCCATTAAAATTCAGTCTGTTCTCCAAAGGCAAAGCCCACAGCCTACGTCCAAATCCCATAGTGAAACGCATTAAGACCTAAAGTCGTTTTGTCATTGACAAACTTGAGCTGTTTGATATCAGTTTGAGCTGGGTTTTGTTTGGTTTACTGGCTGGCAAAGGAAAGCAATGCCGTTTTCAGACATCGCAGCTCAGAGCTCAGAAGTATATGCATACAACCAGGGGATAAAGTGGGGGGAATGCAGTGGGACGCAGTACCGGCACCTCAGATAAATGAAAAATATCACCCCATTCTTCTTCTGTACATTTTCTTTGTTTGTGCCGACACAAAATTTGAGAGTTCCCCTTCCTGCCAAATCCCACTTTAACCACTGCATACAACTCAAGTCAACAAATGATACAGTAATTATTCCATCTGATGCTAAGCTAAATCCATCTCTAAGATGAAGGACCAGCGCACACAATTCATCCTAAATTAAGTATTAGTGCTCTTAGTCTCTGGGATGCACATAAGCTTATGTTTCATATGCCTAAAGAAGCAATACATTCAGTGTGGTTGCAGCAAGGCTTCTGTCTAGGGTGTTGAATGTTGTTTGTTGATCTGTACTGTTGTAGTAGGGGTTTTTCTTTCTGCTGAGCTGCATTGCTCTGTCTAGGCACAGTTCTAGGCTAAGACATGAGGGTGAACTGTCAGCATCCTCCCCCAAGCAGTTGGCCGGTCACTACTCAGATGCTCACAAGAAGGAACCAGGCCTGTCCACCACTCTTTGTCAAGGTTACCTCTCTCCTGATAAGAAAGGGTCATATGATATCAACCCATAGCCCTGTTGTCTCAAGTGACCAACTGCTGTCTTTTCGTGCAGCAGTCATCCTGAGTTCTTGAATGGGAAAGATTCAAGAGGTTATTTGTCACATACATGGAATTACTGTGTAAAGCATATAGGGAAATTGCATTCAGAAAGAAAAAGAAAGATAGTAGACAATAAAATACATAAACAAAAGCTATTAAAAAAATTAGGCCTAAATGGCAAAAAGTCTGTTTAGATCAGGATCAGCTAAGGTAAACAAACACACAGTATAATCAATTAGAATAGGAAAAAATTGACCATCTATAGCGTGAATCAACTGATTGGTTTCATTGATCACATCATGTTCCTGTGACACTTAACACCTTCACATCCCTTTTACATTATTAATGATTCAGGGAATGAGAATGAACACACAGCACCTAATCACACTCAACCATACATACCCCCAATTGACCTCTGCTGTGACCTGGGAGGGGCCAAACCTGTGTGTGTGTGTGTGTGTGTGTGTGTGTGTGTGTGTGTGTGTGTGTGTGTGTGTGTGTGTGTGTGTGTGTGTGTGTGTGTGTGTGTGTGTGTGTGTGTGTGTGTGTGTGTGTGTGTGTGTGTGTGTGTGAGTGAGTGAGAGTGAGAGAGAGAGAGAGAGAGAGAGAGAGTGAGTGAGTGAGTGAGAGAGAGAGAGAGAGACTGATGACCAGATCCATACCTAATTGTATGCCACAGTTGATTGCATGATCATCATGATGCCCAGTACCATATGGGCTCCTTGATGACTATGCTCACACCCAACCCCATGGCACTGATGCTGTGGATGCACTCTGAGTGCCTCTAGCCTGACTTCATGGGCAGGACCATCCGATTTTGTGTGGTTAGGTTCTTTTATTTGTGTGCAGGATAGAAATTAAAGCAGATTTTCTGCTTTGTGTGATGGATACATTCTGAGGAACCCTGCTGTGGAGAAGCACTGCCACTTTCCCCATGAAATATTAAGCAGTTAGTGAAGCCACATATTCATCTTCCACCAAATAATGCTGTACTGGCATATTTTTGCTGGCCACTGTTTTACAGGTGTTTGGTCTTTTTTGCCCTCAATGGTGCCTTCCAAGCAGCGCTGCCTTCAAGGAACTATTCTCCCCAGTTGAGGGTTGAGGTAGCCTAGCCATGACCATCCCCTTGGTTATACGCTTCGCTTCGTTCAAGGGTCTGGGATGTTTGCCATTGACAAATATTTGCAATCTGGAGCCGTGAACTGCAGAAGTTTTAAACGATTGAATCTGATTTCACCCAATCGCAAAGGTTTGGCTGTGATGCACCAACTTGATTGTGAAGTAAACTACTCTATAACAGCAGAAATATGATTTAATTTCTCAAAACTCCTGCCTTCTGCTCGCTAACTGGCTCGGGGTTGATGTGTTTGATACGAACAAGGTCAATGTCCGGAATCCCAGACGGAGTTGTGGAAGGAGATGATAATTGAGTGGATGTATATAGATAGAAAGGAAGGCCAGGCAAGGGTTGAGGGGGGTAAAATTAGAGTTAAGGGCAATTCAGAGTTAAGATCCGCAACGGTTTTAGAACGGAGTTGCGGCGGTGTGAATGAATCGTCACAGGTTGTTGCAGGCAGTTGTAAGCCGTCGCAAAAGATTTAACATGTCAAATCGCAGTTTCAGAGTTTTAGAACGTCCAGGTTTATAAAACATCGCAGCCCGTCTTGTCGCAGATCTTTGGTCTAGAGCTACCTTTAGGGTTGAGGTAGTGCCTTTTAGGCTATGCTGCCTGGAAGGTGCCATTGGGTGCAAAAAAGCTGTTTTACACTTAATTTACACAATAAGTTATGGTGTTCAGCTAAGGGTATAAACATGTTAATAAGTTCTAGAAAATGTCATCAACAAGAAACATTGACCGCCACTCAGGTATAACCAGAAAGTTAAAGCATTCAGTCGTATTGCGGAACGCCCCAAACATTTTTACAACTCTAATTTACTCAACAAATTGCTTTTTGATTCCTTTTCCTTAATCTATTTGAATTTTTCATTAGTTTACCCCTATGGCAGCCCATTATGGTTATTGGTTTCTAGCCAAGTTATGTAAAATTCATACATTTCCCTTCGCATTCCTCTTTTTGCATTGACAGTGATTGTGTCTGGGAGCATAATTGGAGGTGGTTGTCTTGCGTTGAAAATGTTGTATACTGTATGACTGAATTTGTATATAATGTGAGCTGAATGCTGAGGATAGAAGACAAACACATAATGTTATTGCAACAGCTGGAGAGAGGACACTGGCGGTTGGAGATAATGTGCTTGGATTAACAGATTTCTCATCAGAATTGGAAGAATAACTGAAATGTCCAACGACTCAGCCCTTGTCAAATGACAGGCGTAAATGAAAACAAAGGATGAAATACTGTGTTTAAATTCCAGTGATTGATCTTAATTATAATGTTAACAGTCTGCCAAAGCACTCATAAATTGTCGAACTATCTGTCTTCCTCTCTGCTGGTTATGTAACTGTATTCCCTGAGGTCAGCTCAACCTGTCCTTTCTCTCTGGTTTGCAGCCTCTGTCTCTCTCTTTTTTTTTACGGCTTCTATTGTTTCCCCTTTGCTCAATTCCCTGCCATCTTTGTTCTCCTCTCTCTCTCTCTCCTCCATCTCTCTCCATTCCTCCCAGTGGAGAATAAAGTGAGAACACACAGATGCATATCCACCATGGGACCGGTCCTGTTTCTTTTTATCCTTATCTGGAAGCACATGCTCTCTCTCTCCCTCTCTTTTTTTATGCAGCACAATCGCAATACACAATTCATTCGGCACAATCTGCACATACTTACATGCTCACAGACGCTAGCACAGACATGCACACACACATACACAGACACAAACACACACACACTCAGACACAAGCACTGAGATAGAAAAACACAACACGCACCACACACGTACACATACAGGAGCACAGGGACACTGTTTTGTGTTTATAGTTTATAGTGTGTGTGTGTGTGTGTGTGTGTGTGTGTGTGTGTGTGTGTGTGTGAGAGAGAGAGAGAGAGAGAGAGAGAGAGAGAGAGCGCATGCATCAGTGTATCTCCTTTTGCAGCTGGTAGAGCTGATTTGATTCAGTGCTTTGGAGTGATTGGGATTCAGCTATGCTCTCTCTCTCTCTCTCTCTCTCTCTCTCTCTCTCTCTCTCTCTCTCTCTCTCTCTCTCTGTGTTGAGTCCCAAAGTGGTCACACAAGAGGCATCTGGGATGCCAACATGGTGCTGAAATATTCTCTCTCTCTCTCTCTCTCTCTCTCTCTCTCTCTCTCTCTCTCTCTCTCTCTCTCTCTCTCTCTCCCCTCAGCAAGACGCCAACTCTCAACTTCTTTTTTGTACAGTACTGCTCGCTCATTTTCAGCCTGTTTCTGGTCAATATTGTGAACACACACAAAGCTAGTCAAGGAGAAAAGGACAATGAGACTCATGGTTATGTCGAAAACATCTACATACACAAATTGCATGATCCCCTGGGATTCTCTTGAGATACACACAAGCCTCTCTCCTGAGGTGATTGACTTTCTTTGGAGGTTAATAGAATTTTTTTTTTCTATAACATTTTTTATATAGTCTTGAGCTGTTTAACATATGGTTTAATGTGATAATTGACAGGTTCAGAGTGAGAATTAAGGCAATTCAAACTGATTTTTTTATATTTTATTTTCTAAAAAATCTATTAGAGAAAGTACCTAATTTCAGATGAGTCACAGGGGTTATCCTACACACACTGTGCAGGAATTAAAGTAGCTATTTTGCAATTACGGCAGCTGCATGAGTATGAGTTTGAGTGCTTAAGAGCAAGAACAGGCTTACAGTAGCTGAATAAGAATGTTTGACTAACCACAAAGGTGACTGACCATTTTTCTTTTGCAGTCCATTCTTTTCTGGCCTGAACAAAAACATCTAAACCCCTCTTAAATTTCTAAAACTACATTTAATGCATTGAATGAAAGTAATGATAGCCTTGATGGCACGTTCACTTTAATGCTACATCATGAATAGATCTTTCATTCAAGCAATTAACCCCCCATGAACGGAACCACTCAATTTGTATGCTCTAAGATCAAAGGGAATAAATGGACTGCCAATACTGTTTTTATAGTGATGTCACAAAAGGCAGAGGCAAATCAGAGAGAGAGAGAGAGAAAAAGAAATAATCTCTTCTGTCTGATTCAAGACAGACCATTTTCTTCATATCTGAGAAAAGTAATTAACTTCTCACAATTGGCTTCTCTCATATTCTCAAACAATACAATTTGAGTGAGATGAGCACATTAAATCCTAGATCTCAGATAAAGGAACGTTAGCTGTATTATGCTTTAAAAGCATTTGACTTTAGATAATTGAATTCTAAATCCATTCAAAGCCGTATGTAACTTCTGGGAAATTAATTTTCAGTTACTTAGTGTTGTTTTATCACTTTTATCCTTAAGCCAGCCATTGGCACCAAATAACGTTGAAGTGCAATGGTAATCCAACTGAGGACTGGGATTTAAAAAATCCCTCACAAATCCCGGGACATGCTCCACGTCCTCACCCTCTTTGCAGAACTCTATGCAAACAAACCTAAATCAAATGTGACTGCCATTTCCACAAATCTTATTACATTACTCTTCATAGACAGGACACCAAACAGTTGGTCCTTTTTAAATATCTGACAAGTACTAAACTAATATGGCAATGCAGTTGTTGTCATAAATTCAGGTTTATGTGTTTATACTGTTCACATACAGTAGGCCTACATAAAGACAGAGCTCAGGCTGTAATGGTAAAAGCAGTCTGTAATTGCAAGGTTTCATGTTGTAAGGTTAAACTAGATGTACTTAGCTATCATCCATTCTAAATTGTGGAGTAGTGGTCTTTCTACCACCACTCAACGTGTTTATAAGGTCATTTTTAACAGCATGATAGCTAATGCTAGTTCCTATCATGAGTCGGATCCTGTTTTTATGAGTAGGTGGCTATTATTTTCACTCACATGGATGAATATTGTCCAACACTGAGGGTAAAAAAAAAAAAACACATTTTATCAGTGTATGATTCAATGCATTGACTTTGGATATCTCTATCAGTTGTTTGTTGTTGTCTTTAACATTATACTTACAGACATAGCTCATTCATAAACCAACAATCTTAGTTTATTATTTTGATCAGTCATGTAGAGACTACATAGAAATAAAATAAAATGAAAACATGTTAGTAATATATGATCCTATCAAGTTGTGAGTAAACCA
The DNA here is from genome assembly GCA_027497455.2 of Sardinella longiceps. Classification (NCBI taxonomy): domain Eukaryota; kingdom Metazoa; phylum Chordata; class Actinopteri; order Clupeiformes; family Clupeidae; genus Sardinella; species Sardinella longiceps. Next base: position 19,824,006 of record JAODXP020000019.1, read on the forward strand.
ACAATCATTATCAGCAGACCAAAGTACTCCTCAGTTATGTTGCCAGAGTCTATTACTGTCACATTCACAAATTTGTATTGCATAGCATTCACTTCCTTTGGATGCAGTAGCATTTTCTGAAGTCGGTGCGAGCGACAGTGGGGAGACCTTGACCTCAAACCTCCCCTGGCCCTCACTCTCCCAACAGGACATGATTGGGGAGGTTCAAACTGGGAGACAAATTGAGTTCTTGCCGCATGTACAGCAGTGAGCTAGTTATAGTTTACCTGCCTTTGAAAGGAGGATGAGCGGTTTGAATCAAATACAGCACTGTGAGACGGGTTTAAATTAGTGTAATGGAGATGTAGCCTGGCTTGCTTGGCCACGTTCAGAAATGAACTGTGGTCTGGCAAAGCTAGCACTGCCCAGGAATTCTGGGCTGGATTAATCTAAACCAGTGTTTCTCAAACTGTGGGGCGGGCCCCACTATTGGGGCGCAGACACATGACAGGTGGGGCGCAAGACATCTCTTTACGATCAACCGACGGCCGCACCATGCCCCCCGAATTTACAGCTATTCTTCAGATACGCACATATGATAGTAGCCTACATTGAGCTTTCCAATGGTGTTATTTGCTATTTTCTGTGATGATGGGTTTGAGAGAAATTTGAATTTCAATTCAATTCAATTCAATTTTATTTGTAGAGCGCTCAAATACAGTACATCGTCTCACAGACAGTACGGGAAGCATCCATTTGAGTAGTAACATGAAAATTCTACCATTGACAAAAATCCTGTACTTGCAAAGTATTCCTCACAGAGATATTGTTTGCAAATTGAGCCTTCCAGGTGGGGTGTGACAATTCTCTGCCTTCCAAAGTGGGGAATGACAGAAAAAGTTTGAGAACCACTGCTATAAACGTTTATCAAATGCTATCAAACTTCTATCAATGTTTGGGACAGAGCTGGACAGTGCCATTGTATAAGCTCGCCTCCTTCAGCCTGGTCGTTTCTCATTGGGTCCTGATTTTCCTGGGCTCAAGAGTCTCTCATTGGGTCCTGATTTTCCTTGGCCATACCAAAGTCCTTCTAAGGCAAGTCACGTCACTCGGCCGCCATATTGGATACGCCTTCGGGCAGCTATTTGGGCTTAACAAGACCAGACCCTCCAAAATGAATGGGGAAATATCCATAAGTACAGATTGGCTGGTCGTATGGACTAAAAAAGTATATGGTGTGTGAATCCTCGTTTAAATCTGAGTTGAACAGTGCCAAAATCTACCAGACAGACCCAAAAACAAAGCTAAAAAGATGTTATTTAAAACGGCAATTTGCTTACTGCGCCTGCGCTGACAATCGCGGCATGGCTATCACCATAGTGACGGAGGTAGTAAACAAAAAAGCTAACCATCAGTCATACAGCGTTCGGCAACGCGATTGGCTATTTCCACCGTAAGGCAGGACTTCCAGTTTCTCTACTCCGCCATCTTTACGTTACGAACGGCCGTAATGCATTTCAATGGGAGGATTTCTGAAGTGATTTGTCTCCTCCTATATAAGTGTCTCTGGCCATACTGACTTGATCACTAATTTCATGCAGCGACAGGAAGTATGGGCGGGCCCAGACTAATGGAGATGTGCATTAAGTTACAAGATCAATGGAGGCGTGAGTGTGTGTGAGCTTTTGTATTATTTAGGTTTAATGAACCTTAGCCCTTCATCTTTAAGATTTATGGGATCCTCAGAAGTTTCTATACCCATGGAGATAACTACAGTGTGTTCATTGCCAAAACAAAAACAGTTTTTGTACTTAACTTACACATTTGTCATTGTTGAAAAATGAGTGCGTTGACACTAACTTGCCCTGTGGTAGTTCAAGGTAAAAAGAGTGGGAAGAATATTTAAGTAATTCAATGTCTTCAATGGTTCATAGAGGATGTTCACATTTGAAATTCTGTTTTTGTTCTTCTAGAACAAAAAGTGAAAGAGAAAATTGGGCACACTCAACACAGGTCTTGACCTAAAACTTTTATGCTGTATTATGGGAGGAAACTAATGATGACACCATTTTGGCTTTTGTGGAGCCCTAGAGTAATGCACTCTCTCCTCTCATCCAATCGGTCATTAGAGTTTTATATAGTATTTCATACATAATGCAATTTTCTTTCTCATTAGGTCACATCCCCATAACTCCCACCTAAATCACTGTCATCTTCCTACTGTGCGCTGGAGAGCATGGGCTTACATTCAGCTGTGCACCCCTCCACACACACACACACACACACACACACACACGCAGACACAGTCCCCTCATTTGGCATGCAAAACCATGGGGTATGCCGTGTGCAAGAGTTTTTCAGCCACCTCTCAAGTTGAATATCAAGGTCCCTCATTTGCCTCGCCATCATCCCCAATGCTGCGGTGGCTGTCTCTTCCCCGAAAATCGCATTATTCACCTGGCAAGGATTGTGAGGAATAATGATTCACTGTGATTTGGGTCGAGGGATGAGAGGACAATTGTCCATTAGCAGCCCTTTAGGACCCCTTCATACGTGCCTTTCTGCTGAAAGGCAGTGATTAGGATGAAGAGCGAGAATTTAGTCTGAGAAGGGCTTTTTTTGACAGCCTCTAATGTATTTATTTCTGATTATAATGGAAAGGAAGTATATGAAACCCTTGCCTGGTATTAGGCAAAATATGAAGCACCAGAATGATTAATCTAGTGGATTGAAGAGATAACTTAGCAGATAGAAAGGAATGATGGGCTGTAGTTGTGTAATTTAAGGCTATATCTTGGTGGTATCTGTGCTATTGACAAAACGGTTGATATAAACATTAAGTCAGTGTCCAAAGTCAAACATTGGTTGATAATTTATGCAGTTTTTTTTTACCCCCAAAACATTCTTTGCTTTTCAATACCAGCCACACCAATTATTACAAAAGTGCCATGGAGCTGTGAATGTCTAGCACTCCAATAAAGTGAGATGAATTGGTCCAGCAGCCAGCTAAACTTCACACAGAGCTGATTTTCACTATCCTACCGTGTATTGGCTCAGGTCCTATGAGTCCACCTTCTCTGGCTTGGGGTTTGTTTGTAACATTGTGAAGCAGGCTAAACCTTGTGTTCATCATCTCTAAAGATGCATTTAACATTTCTCAACAGTGTGCAAGTTGTTCTCCCTCCTGGGCAAAAAGCTGTTTGTCGCTGGTTGACAACCAGGTATAGGGGCTTGAGGCAAAATAAAAAAAAGCATGAAGCCATGCTGTGTGACATCAAACACCAAATGTGTGTATCTGTGGGAGGGATACATCTCCCCGTGTGCAGAAAACAACAACTAATGATCAGCACTGGCATTCTGAGCACAACGACACAGACAAATAGAGAACCTGTGGCTGTTTGGTAATTGAGAAGTGTTTCTCATGTTTTCGTCACACTCATTAAAATGTCTTACCGACTCTCTCAACGATGTCTCTCTATTTCCTTTCCTATTTTACTTGTCTGGTGCTTGGAGCAGAAAATGAGTTGTGACTGATATGCTCTTGGGAGGGAAAGGGAAACAGAGGGAGAGAGAGAGAGAAGCAATTGTGTTTTAGTTCAGCGCCCACACACCTTGACTCGTTGGAGTTACAGGATGTGACCAACAGGTTATTTGAGAAGACGAGAAGGGGGCTCGGTGATCCGGCGAAAGCTGAGGCAGAACAAATTGAGGACTGTTGATATCTCATGTTTCTGCCTCTTCGCCAGCTAATTCTAAATGTGCCATTCTTAATCCTTCTAGGAAAGTGAAACTGTCCTCATCCTGTCTCATGCTAAGGGAAATAGAAGAAGAAGAAAAAAAAATCTTGGCAGGATAAACCTCAGGGGTGCCCGCGACACTCAGCATTCCTTGAACAGGTCTCCGCAGAGATGCTATGCTGGGTCCGTGGAATGAAAAATCCTCTAATTAACTTTGAGAAAAGTTCTACTGTAATTACTGTGGAACTTTATTAGGGCCTGGAGGAGGTCCAGAGACTCTCGGCTGGACAGACCCCCCCAAGGGGAACTGATCAGGTACTTACCTGCGGCTATTAGGAGAGTGTGCCTTCACCTTTACAGCACAAAAACCCTTCTACCTTTCAGAACTAAAGTTAGGTTCCAGTAGAAGCTGATGCTAGAGCTTTCTCTTCGGAAAATAAAGTATAACAACCTGACAGGACTGCATAAAAATGTATAGTCTGGTCACGATTCACAGACCAAGCCCTATTCATAGACCAAGCACAGCCCTGTTGTCATTGTGCTAATTCCGTCCAATGACTCTCCACAAGAGGTTTGTCCATCACAAGACCTACTGAGGTCCTGTAGAGTAGAGAGAGTGGCAGGAAACAAGTGGGACAGAGTGCAACACGGTGCAACACGCTAGCCCGCTGAAGCACGGCGCCCCCCACTCCTTCGTATTCCTGACCAGTTTTTTGATGGCAAACACTTTCCATATAATATGATCTTCATCTCAACTGAAGACCAATCACCAATATTATTTCAATAAACAATGATATTTTCCATATGTGTCAGATCTAAAATACATTGCAATGGCAAGTGCTTGCGTGCAGATCTAAGTTATTTCTTTTTTTTGACCTAATGCATTTTGTCCATATTAGTTTTCTACATGACCGAGTGAGTGAGTAAATCAAAGATGGGAAATCCAAGTTTGTCACTCAGAGGGAAGCTGTTAGGCATGCTGTAGCCCCCAAATCCATATTTCATCAAGGCAGAGAACACCCCGCTCAGCAGTATTAGCACACCAGCTCAAGCCTCTCAGGCTATTTTAGAGGGGCTTCCGCTTTGATGGGAATGATTTGAAAAAAAAAAAAAAAAATGGAGGTCTGTCAGGCCCGGAGACTTGTTGCTGTGAGCTGTGGCGGTGGAAAGTGTTACATAATTGAAACCGGCCCCTGTTCTGAAGTCTAAATGGGGCCAGGATGATGGGAGATTAATGATACACATGCATCAGACCTCAATGAGGTTTCCTTTTCGGTCTGGCTGCCCATTATTTTACTTATTAAAGCCTGAGCAATGGATGGGGCCACAATGAAAGGGAATAAAATGCCTTCTCTACATTTTAGATGACTGAATTGGGTCTAGGGAGAGGGCAATTTGACACTCTCCACTCCCACACCATAGACGTGGAACAAAGTCTTGAAAAGAAACCTTACATACTTCTTACATACATTAGAAGTTCTTCCGCCTATAGTATAACTTCTCAGGCAAGTAGGCTTTCTATAGGCCTACACTCCTGACACACATTCTCTCTCTCTCACACACACACACACACACACACACACACACACACACAGACAAACCACCTTTTTCTGTCTGTAAATTGAACTGCCTTAACCAATTCATGGATACCTTAAAAGGTCTATAGTGGCCTGACAGCCACCTCATGTGCCGGTTTCCCTCCACACAATGACCTTCATTTCTCACAAGGAAAAACTTTCCCCAGAGGTGCAACGCTAATTAGGTGCAGCTCCTAGCGAAGCTAAAAGAGCCGCATGCACTGACAAAGTGGGTGGCGTTGGCACACTTCATCTTCTGCGGCAACAGTATTCATACCTCCGAGCAACTCAGCAATTTCTTTTTTTTTTCCCCTTTCAAACTCTGAGAGCAAAGTAAACAAAGTGAAAGAAAGTCAGTGAAGAGTGGGGCAGATTTGGTAGAGCAGCAAGTGCTCCCTTAAAACTTACAGTTGATGCTGCTGCTGAGGAGGCCTACTGGCTTAGAGGATCCAGGAGAAGAGAGTTATTCATCATACCAGGCAGACAGCTTTGACTGACAAGATATCCCCCCTCTGAAGATGACACTCTGAGGTTTGGATCTTGGGGGCATTCAAGATCCCAAAGAGAGAAACTTGGAGGCCCTTTCTGTAATTATCTAAAATGATAATGCTGAACAGTGTCAGTAAGAAGAAGAAGTGAAGAAGATTGCCATTTACAGTGTACACTTTAAGAAGATAAACAGGTGGATTTTTTTTTCTACCCTACTTATCTGTCTTAATTAATCATCTTCAAGTGTTTGGCAAACAGCAATGTCCTAAATCCCAAATGCTTAGATGTGCAAATGAGACTGTCCATGAGCTCTAATGAATAAAATACAGATAGAGAAAAAAAAATGAAAACTTAAAAGAAGAATTATGATGTGAAAGGGGGGGGGGGTGTTAATATACACTTTGGAGATATGTAGCAAGCTACAAAATGCTATTAAAAAGTACTAGAATTGCATTGACATAAACATAAAATTTTATAATATCATAATCTTTTATGTGCTTTCTTTGACTGAATTTTACATATATGTATGTAGTACAACCAAATTCGCCTTCCATTTGCCCTCTGAAGAAGTGGCTGTGACTTAAACGTTGGCACAGATTTTTGCTCCTGGAGGTGTCTTTGGTTAAAAAGCCATCTGTGAATGAACATTAATTTGAGAGAGAACAGAAGGGCCTAAGAGGCTGGACAGTCATTAAAAAGCAATTCCAACAGAGAAAATATAGCCTGACAGCTGAGAAAATGTCAGATGTTTCTCAGATCCATGGAAGACAGAAATGAACCTTCTCTAAATAATAGAATGTTACAGGAAGAACAAAATACTCAACTTGCTGAACTCACAAATAATGCATCCATCATTCTGCAGCAACTTGTCAGTCCACAAAAATAGGTCGTCAATCACCTATGGGCTTGTTCATTTATGTTCTATCAAAACATTCAGAATTCTATACGAAAAACATGAAAGAAAAATATTCGATTTTTTTTTTTTTTTAATTATTTATATTTTGATGTAGTATGTTCTAGTCCTGTTTGCAACCTGGTCACTCACTGGATTAAAAGAGTATAAAACATGTTGACAAACAACATGCAATGCCCCCACCCCCTCCCCTTCTTAAAATAAATCACAACTTTAAATTCTGCTCCATCCTTCCTGAGAAAGCCTTCTCATTGATGTGCAGCATGAGAGTGTCAGCCAGATCCTCACGTGTGATGTATTGTGGCGAGTCATACAAATGGCTTGCTCGATTGACATCCCCCCAGCGTGCACAGGGCTCATGTACTTTTCATAAGTTGTCAGAGCTGCCGCTGTGTTGCTGGTCCTTGGACAGTGCAGCACCATTGTGTCTAATTGGGCCCTCGCTTTAGAATGCGGGGTAGACAGATCTAGGAACTGTGGCCTCTGCTGAACAACAACAACAAAATGGGAGTCAATGGGAGGACGGCTGCTAAATTGGTCCAATTTTGTCATCATCGTTTGTGGTGGTTTCTTTCATTCATTCATTCATTTATTTATTTATTTACGTTAGTACAGCAGTAACCTTCATGTCAATTTAAAGTGATCATCCCATTTTGGGGGGGTTCACAGCAGTAATTTTCACCCTAATTGCACAGCCCTAACATACAGGCAACAATGGAGTCATCAGTGAAATAAAATGGACTTCAAGAAAATGGATGCACCAATTTTCTTTTGATCACGTAATGGCAGATAAACTGGTTAGGGCAGGATTGAGGGCACAGTGGTGCCAGCTTGGCATCAACTGAAAAAATAGAACTAAAGCCTATTACAGACTGGGTGCACTTGAGCAGACAAGAGGAGTCCGAAGAGGGAAGACACGTCAGTCTGGAAGGTTGTTGCTTGGTGACAGCCAGATGGCATCACCACACGGTGGGGGCCATACGCCTCTGCTCATCTTTGCTGAGGTCCTCCATGTCAAGACTGTCACCTCATGGCCAATGTGTATGCAAGAGAATAATTCTATGTCTACTTGTATCCCATGTTACAGCCAAGGACCCAGACACGCATCCACCTCCAAAGATGGTGATGGCAACTAATTGGCTTCCTTCAATTAAATCGGTAACCTAGTTTTATAGTGCATGGCTTATTTTATTATTAATAGTATTAATAATGCTAAAACTACTTGAAGATGATTTATGTTGCACAGTCAGTGGGCACTTCATATAAAGTATAGCTTCTGAGAAAAGATTTATGAAGCACTAGCACTGCGGCACTAGCCACATAATCTCTGAATAGAGTAATATAATGTAATGCATTTATGTTCAGTTAGTTTCACACAAAGTTCTTTTCTGCTGTTTGCCATTTCAGAGCAGAAGTTTCTAACATAATATAAAAGGCACATTTTATGCTAATGGAAGCGGCCAAAAAACGAATTACAGTATGTTAGTGTAGGTGATGTTTGGCTAAAGGTCAGCAAACAGTGGATCAACTGACTTCAACGGTTTCATTATCGAAGAGTTTTGCAGCCAGGTTCTTGCCCTTTTCCTTCACAACAATACTATTTTGGTAAATCATGATAGCTTAGTGCACATTATCCCACACCCAGATGGATAAAACTGATGCACATGACTGTAGCTCACTGGGCATTGGAGCATAACGTCTTGGGGCTGCACTGAGTTACACAGGCCTGCTGGCAATACCATTCAGTCTGTTGGCCTCAGTCTGAGCCAGCTGTGTCCTCCTCATAGCATTTATAGTGGGGGATCAGGAGATCCAAAAGATCTGGCTCACAGATTTGAAGAGCAGGTGGTGGTGGCAGGAAGATGTGCGTGCGTGCGCACGCGCGCACACACACACACACACGCACAAACAAACACACGCCTACCTGATCGGCCCGATAATGAGGAGATAACAAGACCCCTGGCAGTCTGACCCAGCTTCTCCCCCAGGTGAAGACCAGGTGCTTAAGCATACTCTATATGTGACCACAGACACTGTTCATGCCAGACGGTGATGACCCACTGCTTTCTTTTTCTATCTTTTTTGCTGTGCAAAGACATGCCACTCTGCTGTAAGGGACAGAGATGCATCATCAAAATAGCTCTGGTACGATGATTGATTCTGGGATGGCAGTCGTCTGCCCGGCCCACCAACCAGTTCAGCCAAACTGACTTGTAATGACTGCAGTGCTGAACTGAAAAGGTTTTTGTCTCTGGCAGTAGTTCAAAATTTCTCTCACCTACCACTTACAAAACTTGATGAGTCAGTAATATCACTGCCAAAACTTACCAAGGGGTCTAGACCTCCAGGTGTTTTCAGGTGAAGTGGTGCTTAGACTGGGTCAGTGAATTTTTGTGTCATCATACAGCATAGTTCTGGGATGTTTTGGTGTGGAGTGAGGCAGTCTTTTTGCAGGTTATACCTAAATCTCATCTTAGGCAGTAAGGATACATGTATATCAGTTCAAAACACAGAAACAAAGCTTTAACAGACCTATTTTATTATTATTATTATTTTTATCCAATTTGGAATTTGTATGATAAAAAATATTGCAAAATCTTGAACCAATCAACACTTGTTGCACAGTGCACATTCAAACTTAAATAAATCCATTAGTACAGGGATAGTACTAGAGTATTAGCAGAATAATCAATTTAGTCAAGCATTATGTTCTGTTTGGGTTTCAGCTTGTGTTGGATTGGGCTGGGTTGTGTAGGTGTGCCCGACAGGGAAAAAAAAGGTGTCATCGTTAAAAGAGCATTGTGGAGCATCAGGATCTAATGCTTGTCTACAAAAAGGATAAATATATAAAATGTTTCTCTTCCTCTCCCACGAGACCTTGTTAAACCTCTAATGATACTCCTCCGATGCTTCCAAATCCGATTGTTCCTGAGTCCTTGGAGCCCTCAAAGTCTCCGTGTTGCAGGGAACAAAGGCAGAGGCGCGTTGCTACCTTGTCAGATTTATGAGGACAAAACATCCACACCGATTTAGCAAGGTGATTTGCAGGTCCTTTTCTGACTGTTACAACCTCACATCTCTTGCAGTGATGAGGCAGTTGAGGGGAAGAACAAAGAACATACACACAAATAAACATGCACATGGAGCTGCTTCTCTGCCAGATTGTAACCATGTCACTTCCTTTCCAATTCAATTTCTCTTGAAGTGTTCCCAATTATTTATAGCCTGAAGCTGTGGAAGGTTAATTGAACCGAAATGGTTACTCAATACAATTGGGCTGCGAAGTCAAGAGAGAGTACGCAACCTCTATCATTCTGCTTAATTGGTTTGATTATATGCAAAAACATAGGATTAGGTTACAATCACACTCGTCATCTGGATATTGGAACATTTCACACAAATGTGGTCTTTGTGACCAGTTATGTTGCATCAACCACATATTATTAGATAGAAACCAAAGCTGCTTAATATCTGTTGACCATCCCTGTGCAGTGGAAATCAATGTTGTTACGCTTCTCCTTGAACCTCTGAAAAAGCCCTCTGCTAGTTTGGCTTGATGACCTAGTCCAAATTTACATAGATACTAAATACATTGCTGCTAACCACATCCATTCGTAAAGGGTATCTATGGTGGGATTTTAACATGCCGTTATATGTGAACTTCCACCGGCTATTTAAAATATGGCGTATACAATATTAACTATTTACTTTCCGTTTAACAACTTTGAGGTATGGCTTGTTACTGACCAACAGCTTTGACATTTGCCTTGAAGGCAGTCAGGTAAATCATTACATGTGTGTGGAAATATGTGTCAGAAAATAAGTCATGTCAATTATTGCTGTCATGTAGAGGGCCTTGCTATAATACAACGAGTGTTTTGTTCCATTTGGCTTGGTGTTGATAATTAGGAAAGAACATGTAAAGATTAATGGACAGGCCAGAAATAAAGTTAATTTTTATTTGGCTTTATTATATACAAATTAAATTACACAATCCCCATAGGAAATGAAGAGAGCTGGGCCATACGAAGATGTTGAGGAATGACCTGTGAGATGAAAGCAAAGAGGTTGCTGTCAGACTTTCATGTGCACAAAAATAAGTAAATAATAAGTTAACAATTAACAGTTCACAAGCATAGTACGAGATCCAATATAAGCCACTTGTTTTAAAATTATTGTCCAGTGCATTTCCAACAATATTCCTGTTATTAAAGACCAGTAGGAAGAGAAACAAGAGTATTTGGTACAACAAGGGCTCAATATCGAAGCGATAACTAACATTAACTGAATGGGGTTCATTTCCAGCTGTTTTACAGACTCCTTCAGTGTTTAGTCTATGGTGTACCAAATTCTCTTGTTCTTCTTCCTCACAACGCTCGTTAAGCTTAAATAACAGGGTTAGGGGTTGGATTCCAGGCTACTGCTTTGTCACACACACAAAAAAGAAATCACTTAAATCTAGCAGAAATCTAGCTTTTGCGTAATTTTTAACAGCTGATGTTAAAGGGATAACTTATCAATGAGTATTCATATTATTTGGTCAAAACTGTAGTCACCTAATTTCAGGAAATCTAGCCTATACGTCTATAGGTCATCCTTAAAAGTTATTCTTGTTTGCTGTAACCTGACTGACTCATGAATGACTACTACTACTACTACTACTACACTCAAGGAAACGAAACTACAGAAATAATTTGATTAAAATGATTGGAAATCCGTGCCTTCAAGTACATAACAGAACCCTTTAGTTATATTTCAATTCAAAGGAGGACCACTCACTAAAAGCCTGAAAAGCATGCAGATCTGGTGTTTTGCTGTCCACTTTATGGAGACCAAACGAAATATGTGTAGCTTAACTGTAGCTTACGACCTAAATTTTGCAATATGATCATTTGCCGGTGCCCCGGTTGAGAAATCCTAGTCTACACTAAGCCTTCACGCAAAATTATGCCGTAGATTTATTTGATCATGGGGCCTTGCGTCTAAATGGAGCCACCGTTTTCATGCCATGAAATCGAACATTTTCTAAACCAGGTTCTAGGGTGGATACATTTGAAAAGAAAAGAAAGAAAAAAAAAAAAAAAAAAAAAAATCAACGATTTCAGCCGCTTTGTGTACACTGTGTAAACAACATTTTGTGCTGGTGATGTCATTGCACCACCCCTAAATCTCATCTTGACCTGGATGCACACAGACATCTTGTCGCACACAACAGTGGAGAGGAGCCCCAATTTCTCTGTTAGTTCTGTTATGTGGAAGCTAAGCTATTGATAGAATGTCCCAGGTGAGCCTGTCCAAAATATTAGCTTAGACTGAAGGCTAAATAAAATAATTAGGCTATTTTCACAAAAAGCATGACTATTTCAGTATGAGCAACCTTCATTGTGGTAGGCATATTGGCAATCTCCTTGCACATTATCCAAAATATTTGCTTACTTGTACCGACACGACTCACAGTGATTGCGTTGAAACATTACGGCTTTATTATCACACAAGGTTGCAAATTGACTCTTGTCTGTCCACATTTTACACGTTGCTTAAGTTCTTGCCTTTAGCATTTGGCATCAGCGTGTTGAACACGCCTTCAGCGCGCTCCCGCTGTTCCATTCCCATTGAGGAGCCGTATTGCCGCATCAACTCAACTTGGGAAAACTTAAACACTTAATAAAAAAAAAGAAAATTGCTAGGCTACCGTTTCAGACAGGTTCTGTGGATTAAAAAGCATGGTCCTTTTGAAAAGTTTACAAAGACAGGTAGGTTTGTGGATTTCTACTTCTATAAATGCTGCTACCATTGAGGATTTCTAAAGCTAAATTGGTGGGTTTGGGGTTGGAATTGCGTTCCCATTGCTCGACGCGGGGTTGAACGCGGTATTAGGACCCGGCATCATAGCGCGTTGCAATGGGAAAAGGGCTGTTGACTGACCTCTTCTTCTGGTCATTGAAGGGAGCAAACTAGCGCCCCAACAGACCTGGCATTAGTACTAAATCGGTTCCATGCGTTTACAGAGTTTCCATTTAGACGCCTTTTGTTTTTACGGAAGAGAAAATAATCGTTTAGCAATCTTATCGTTTCCGTGTGCACATGGCCTGAATGTTAGGCCTTAAAGTATAGGGAAGGGACACAACCAATCAAAGCTGAAGGTCATGCACACTGACCTGCCACTGTATCCAAAATTATTTTTAATTGTTGATGAATGACTAAAATCTACCCACCCATTTTTTGCCAATTCTGATACAGCAAACATAGATATTTCTAAGGATGGCCTCAACAACTATGTGCAAAAATAAATCCTTACCTTGCAGGCCATATTCCAAGGTCCAATTTACTTCTTCAGAATCTGATGTCTCACGACAATGAAGGGGAATGCAAATCCACTGCCAAAGAAGAGAACCATCATTCCCAACAGCCTCCACTTATTCTCCACTGAGAATGGAAGATTCTGTTGAAAAGGGGGAGAAAAATCAGGAGAAGGTATAGGTATTTCCATTATGTCATTATTTGAAGTACATGAGCCATGAACTAGACAATTTTAGGACATCAACTTCTGACAAAGATACAAGTGAGTACAGAAATTATTAGAGATAACCTTGAAAGGCTGAATCCAGTGCTAGTCTTACGGAACTTTGTCAGGGTTTATAGGGCGGATGCAACATCTCATGCTTTGCAGAAAACTAGGCAGGCTAACCAAGAACGCCAAATTAACGTTAACTTTTAAGTACCAACCTCACTAATGTCACACTCGGTCACAAGCGTGGCATGGTGACAGACTCCATGTAACATTGACAATATCGAAGCGATCAATAACGTTTATTTGCTGTTTGCTTCCCTTTAACTACGATTAGTTTATGGCAGGCTGGGGACAAACTTCTGTTATTCACAGCAGAATTAATGTGCAAGGTCGATATTACGGTAAGCCAACCTTACGAAACTTTATAACAAAGAGGACGGGGTCATATCAGGTTCATATCAACGTAACGTTAGGCTAACGCTACATCAAGGAAACGATTTAGCAAAGTAAGCTAACTCTGCAAAGCTAACCGTGACTTATACCTTAGCTCAGAAATATTCGCATCAAAAAGACTAAACAACGAATCGTGACTGATAATCTCAACAAATCCTCCTTATTTCTCGTCTACTAACAGCATAATTTCAACAACAGTCAGAACAGGTCGATGTTGGTTTGTCGTTTAACCAGCTAACGTTAGCCAGACTAACGTTAGCATATGACCTCGAGTTAGACCACGGTGCTATTTTATTACACATTACATTGAAAAAACGAACTGAATTGAAGCAAATTGAATACCTGTCCGGGTCCCTCTGCGTAGTGAGAGGCACGGACTGCAGATGTTGTGAATCGTCGAACTGCCTGGCCCAACATTTTGTTGAAATTCGTCTCTGTTCAATGCGAATGATTCGTGCGACCTTGTTTCTCGAGCAGGAAGACGGTACTGAAGACTTATGGGTAATCATCAGGGGCACAGTGCTCATGGGAAATGCAGTCTTGTATAATAGGCTAGTCTTGCGTGTTTTGAGCTTCTCACAAAGTTAAACAAATATCATTCAAGATGCATCACAGGTTTACCCAACTAATCACTACTAACAGAAGCGTAAAAGAGAGAGAGAGAGCATCATGTCTAATGTATAGGCTACTTCGCCAAATTTAATAACAAAATTCCTAATTTTCACAAAGTCAAGGTCAGCCCAAAGTAATAGCATGCTACAACTTACAACTTGAGGGACTGTAGAACCTGATAATGTAATAATTTCTAATAATATAACTCCTGATAATGTAATAAAAATTCCCTCATAAGTCCCTAAAACATGTAATAAAACCTGATAATGTAATAAAATCCCAATAATGTAATACGGTGCATTTCCGAATACAAAGCGGAATACTGGAAATGTAATAAAATGTTACATTAAGGGGAAATTATTACATTATCAGGTTAGCCTCAATTTTGCAGAACATTATTGGGAAATACACTGTATTACATTATCAGGATTTATTACATTATCAGGTTTTATTACATGTTTTAGGGACTTATGAGGGATTTTTTGTTACATTATCGGGAGTTATTACATTATTGGGAAATTATTACATTATCAGGTTCTACAGGGACAATGAGTGAATACCAAGACACACATGTGCACAAACACACTCTCAACACTCCCCCACACACAAACACACAGACACATTATTGTATGATATAACTGTATTATACAAACTGAATTCCAAAAAAGTTGGGACACTGCATAAATTGTTAAAAAAAAATGGAATCCAATAATTCACAAATCTCACAAACCTATATATTGTTCACAATAGAATATAGATGACATGGCAAATGTTGAAAGTGAGACTTTTTGAAATGTTATGCCAAATATGGCCTCATTTTGGATTTTATGAGCCCTACACATTCCAAAATAGTTGGGACAGGTAGCCTAACAATAAGAGGCCAGAAAAGTAAAATTTTCATATAAGGGACGGCTTGAGGACCCATTTGCAACTTATTTGGTCAATTGGCAACATGATTTGGTATGAAAAGAGCCTCCGAGAGTGGCATTGACTCTCAGAAGTCAAGAAAGGCAGAGGATCACCAGTCACAAAGAGTTCTCAGACAAAAATTGCAAAGATGGCGAATGCCAAACTAAATCACAAGTGATATTCAGTCTGGGGACCACTATTGCATTTCTCGAGGAAGCATCGTTTACAATTGTCCATAGCCGTTTATTGGGCGCTATGAATGTCATCAGCGTCTGTACATTCGGAGCCAATACCAGAGCCACCACGTGACGTAAATGCAATCGAGGCCGTACAAATCCTTTTGTTCTGCGATTGGATACCGAAAGCAAGCGAGAAAACGGATGGTCACCATGTCCTGCAGAGTGAATGAAATAAGCTGCAAGGAGCATGGAATTGGCTAGCAAGAGTTTGAAGGTATAGTAATCTACAGTGCATATCATCATCCAAAGATTCAGAGAATCTGGAACAATCTCTGTGCATAAGGGTCAAGGCCGGAAAACCATGATGCCCATGATCATTGGGTCCTTAGATGGCACTGCATCACATACAGGACTGCTAATGTAATGGATATCACAAACTGGCCTTTGGACTACTTCCAGAAAACATCGTCAGTGAACACAATCCACTGTGTCATTCGCCATAGCCAGCTAAAACTCTATTGGTCAAAAAAGAAGCCATTCCTAAACATGATCCAGAAGCACAGGTGTTTTCTCTGGGCCAAGGCTCATTTAAAATGGACTGTGACAAAGTGGAAAACTGTTCTATGGTCAGACGAATCAAAATTCAAAGTTCTTTTCAGAAAACTGGGATGCCACACCATCCGGACAAGGACAACCCAAGTTGTTACTTGTTATTGCTTATTGTTAGCTCTCATTTCAGAAGGCTGCATCTCTGATGGTATGGAGATGCATGAGTGTGGCACGGCCAGCTTATGCATCTGGAAAGGCACCATCAAGTCTGCAGTCCAGATCTTTCACCCATAGAAAACTTTTGGTGCATCATACATAGGAATACATGACAAAGAAGACCTAAGACAGTTGAACAACTAGAAGCCTGTATTAGACAAGAATGGGACAACATTCTCTCCACAACTTCTCAGTCCCCCGACGTTTGCAGACTGTTTTAAAAGGAAGAGTGGCTGCCACACAGTGGTATATGTGGCCTTGTCCCAACTTTTTTGGGATGTGTTGATGCCATGAAATTGAAAATCAACTTATTTTCCCCTTAAAATGATTAATTTCCGCAGTTTCAACATTTGATAGGTCATCAATGTTGTATTCTGAGTAAAATATTGAAATTTGAAACTTCCACATCACTGCATTCTCTTTTTATTCACAATTTGTAAAGTGTCCCAACTATTTTGGAATCTGGTTGTACATGTTATTGCATGATTTATTGACTGCTTTGGCAACATATGAGTACCCCCTTGTCATGCTAATAAAGCACTTTGAATCTTGAAAATCCTGAGAGATGTACAGTAGTCATAGTTGAAGATGCAGGCAAGCAAAGAGCTTGTAGTGATGTTAAATGAACTAAAGAGGCTTTCAGAGATGTGGAGCAGGGCCATTACAGCTGTGCTTTGTTACTCCTCTGGCTCCACTCACTTGCCTACATGACATGACAGCACTGCTTTGCTGACTCGGATTTATTGCACAGTAAATAATTTAACACTGAAACACTTTAAAACAGGGATGGAAATTGTTTCATTTATCCCTTGGGCTACTCTCAGTCCCAGAAAGTGTGAATACGTCAGTGTCTTCTGCTTTGTCCAAATAGGCTATCATTGATAGACTGAAGCAGATGATCTGTAATAATGATTTTAGACCGGGTTACATGTATGTGCCAGTTATTTCATTGGATCTGTCTGTTGAATGGTATTTCGTATCTCTGCTAACTGAGTTCAATAAGTAAAACAGGACACCAGGGTGATCTATGTCCCACTCATACACCTAAAATAGTCCTGGCATTTATATGCAAACTGGATTGTCAGAATGATAGAAAGTGTCACAAACGACCTCCAGTAGCTGGTGCACTTAGTCTTCTCACAGGTGCCATATCCATCAGCCTCAGGGTCAAGACTTGGCCAGATGCCATCTGTTTGCCTTGTCACTCAGTTGCTTCGGGATGAGACTCAGCATCAGATTGTGTTTGAGGCTGCACCTTGGCCATAACCTTATGCACATGACATAAAATGTTATTGGTTTGATGCGACAACACCACACACAGACGGGTTTTGTGCATTTTTTCCATTTTGTTTGTTACTCTTCAGATTGACTCATGGTGAGAGCCTCCATCTGCCATCTCCCTAGTGAGCACTTGTCCCAGTTTATCAACACATTGTCACATGTATGCCTGTGCCATCACATGATCAGTCACCAGAGTCTTTGTCTTTGTCTCTTGATGAAGCAAGGAAAATATGGGTAGATGCGGCAACAGAGAGCGATTGAAAATATAGACATTAAAATGATTTATTTTATCCATTGACTCTGTCACTAACCCTGCGTGAACCCAGGCAAGCACTCTAGAAAATCTGAAATTGTTCTCCACAGTCAAATCCTTGGCAGCCGATTTCTATCACCAAAAATGTAAGAACCAGTGATTCACAACCAATACAGTTGTGTGTGCGATGTTGTCTATGGTCACATATTTTTCATCACCTATGTTTAAAGCTGTATTCGGCAAGTCTATGTAATTCCGAGACTTAGGCAAAAAAAAATCAAAATCATACAACTCATTGGTCCCTCCCCCTGTCTCTATACGCTCCTCAACGACCTCTCAAATCCCTCCCTCGCCGTAGCACGTTGTCAGCGGCTTGCTCACAGCTGTGATCGACAAGCAGTTATCCCTCCCTCCGAACCTGATTGGTGGAAAGCTACAGGGAGCGCTGGATTTTCACTATAAAAAGATAAGATGATTGCAACGACGATTACAGGGTGTAGATGGAGAGAATTAGTTGTTGTTGTTTTTTTTTTTTTTTTTCCCGAAATAGCCTTTTTCATGTAACTGCTTCCAGAATAACGTGACAATTTGACTTTAAAACAACCAAGTGTCATCTGGTAAACAGTTATTTACTGTTAATACATACTGTATATTTGGTAAATTCTTCAGATTAAGCTTTTGGAATAGCCCACACTTCACCCTGTGTGGTGTCCTCAGGCCAAAGCAGGTGGAACACCACTTTATCAGGTAACACTCCCCTGGAGAAAGTGGTCAGACTGACGGCTTTATCAGCTGTCTCCCAAGGTTAGAGGGAGGATCTGAGTGATGAAAAGCTGGACACTCCCCACTGCCTTGGTCCAGAGAGCATGATGCACTGTATCCTTGCAAAGGTGGTCACATTGGCATGCATGCCAAACTCTTTATACTGGAGATAAGTCTATTCAAAGCTACTGCACTACAAAGGAAAATTGATTAGAGTTCTCCCTCTCTCTCCCTCTCTCTCTCTCGTTAACTCCCTCTTTCTCTTTTGCTCTCAATTACACCTAACAGATACACACACATGTATGTACACTTACTGTTAGAATACAGACATTTACTGAGGTTTACGGTTTACTGACCTCACAGCACTCTCCAGCGACAGCATCGGTCAAGACGGCTAGCATGCATGGTATGTTTCACATAAATCTTTTAAAATGGCGCTGAAGAAAATGGTATATGCAGCCAGCAGACTGATCCCCTGGGGACATCAGGTCTCTGCACTTATGCGGACAGAGTCAGAAAGATTGAGAAATAAGGTCATTTTAACTTGGAGTAAGTGTAGTCTGCACGCAACCCACAAACACGCATGCGCATTGCCACGTTGTAGACACGTTTATACACTTACAGACACACATACAGAGATTAAAGGATAGCTCCGGAGTAAGTTTAAGCATAGCCCTGCTGCACAAGCCTTCTAACAGCAATATATTTCGCATGAAATGAAAGAATTTCGAACAGCATAGACCTAATGCGAACGCGAAATACTTTACATTGAGTCAATGTAACCTCAGATCTTACTTTCGGTTTCCAACAGTCAGGTCCCATTGATTCAGTGTAAAGTGCCAGTTTGTTTCGCGTTCGCGTTCGGTCTATGCTGTACCAAATTATTTTGTTCCACTCGCTAACAAGCGCATTTAGCAAGCTCTTTCAACAGGGCTATGCTTGAATTCACTCCAGTGCTATCATTTAACAGGGAGAGGGAGAGAGGATGAGCAATGGACCGCAAGTATATATATAGCAACATCATGAAAAGTGTGAGCCTTTTCCCTGGGAGAATAATTTTGATATGTTCGTGCAGGCTGGAGAAGCTGGTGCATAGGCCTATCGCTATTGTAAGTGACCAAATCACTGTTTTAAACCATAAAAAAGGCTCAAAGTAGCCCCACACTTTGTTGATACAGGTAGTATAATGACAGTTCCAACATTAAAATCAAGTCATTGAAAACTTGTAATTGTACAGATAGCTACTTACCACCTAGTGATATGCCCATGGATGCTACATCTAGCAAGTGGTCTTCTCTGGTCTCCATAAATGATTTTATGGAGTTAGAAGCAGGATTTTGCTTTGTCTTACTTCCCAGATACCAATTGTGTCTTCAATATCATCTTTATAAATCAGTTCTATAGGACTAGATAAACTTCAAGTGTTATCAGGATAGCTTTGGAAGTGGTCTCTCCCAGTGGGAAGCTATTTACAGTTACAGCATTACCCCCCAGTCAGACTAGCGACGAGCGACTCGGGCTACGCGACCGGTTTCTATTCATTGTCAATGAGAGCAAGCGACCAGCGATAAATCGCCCGGTGGGCGTGCCCAGAATAGACTTCAAGGCTATTTTATGCAAATGAGGAGCGATGCGACTCGGCGACCGCCAATGCGAGTGAAGCCGAGGTACTCTGAACGAAACTTTCTCCCGCTTACAATATGGCGGCGCTAACGACAACGATCTCAAACTTGACCACAAACTAAAAAGTTAGGGATTCATGACTTCATATTTTTGAAATCGAGGTATCAGTGTTACTAACGACATCGGAAAATATTGGTTTTATACACAAAACATACCTGTGTGTTGATGTACGATTTTCTACCAAGTACCTAAGTTAGCAACATGCTACCAACGAATGACAGCCCTGAGTCACGCCTCCTCAGCGACCTGAGTCGCTTCGATTTGTAGCTAGTCTGACTGGAGGGTTAGAGCACTAAATCTCTCCAATGGAATGATCTTCAAAGCAAACTCCTCTGACAAGTGAAATGTCTGCCAAATACTGTACTCTGAGTCGAGTCCACTCAGAGGGTGGAATTTAACAGCAGCTGATGATTTGATTCAGTTCTTATGGTTTATCCTGTGTTAAGCACACTTGCCTTTGGGAATTTAAACATCAAATTGTCTGGAGAAGTGGAATAGTCAAGGGCTGCGTTTCCAGGAGACTTCTTAAAGGACAACTTCAGATTTCAACAAAAGCTATATAGCCAGTACTGAAGATGGGAGAATTTTTTTTTCCAACTAGGGGGTATTCCAAGAAGGTGGCTAAGTGATAAACCTGGCTAAGTTAACCAAGAGGAAGTCATAAATCAGCTACTAGAGGAGCCTGCAGGCTTTTTTAGTTAAGAAAACAAGGAGTCGAGGCTCCTCTATTATGAGGTTTACCACTACTCCCAACTTAATAATTAATTATTTACCCAGGTTTGACACTTAACTGCCTTCTTGGAATACCCCCTAGGCTTCCTTGAGAATTAGCCCTGGCTGTTAACCCATAGGGGCAGAACTTTAAACTGTGTTTTCAACATCTTAACTTGCTCCAAATGTCACCACAGAAGCTTGGTATTATACCATCACACATTACAACACAGCACTGTAGTGTGCATAACTACAAATTACATAAGAAAGTGGTTAAAACTGTGTGTTTATGCAGTGTTTACAAAATTATTTGTAAACAAACAATGTTTGGCTGCTTCAATAATCACAAATCACTTTTTTTTTAGTCATTTGTAGTCATGCACACTACTTTGTTGTAAGGTGTCTGTTGATGTTTCATAGTTTTGTGGTGACATTTGGAGCATGTTAAGATGTTAAGTATATATAAAGTAGTAGTAGCTGAGTATATTTAAAGATAGGCTAAGAGCTACTTAGTAAGGCTTTGGGAAATGCATCCCAGATTACTTTGTGAGATGTGAGACTTCAATCAAGCGTGAGTGTGCGCTGTCATAACGGTTCCTGAGAATGTCACCATTGAAAAGTACCGGAGAGAGAGAGAGAGAGAGAGAGAGAGATTTAGCATCTTGCACTGTTACAGCTTGTTGTGATTCATGGCGGTGAAGCCACCTGTCAACAACTCACTCGCTCCCATGTGCATTGCTCCTAACTGACCAGCGTGTGCAGACTGATCATCTAATGTGCTAATGAATACTGTCAAGCTGCCGCTGATGGCACTCTCAGTGTGAGCATTTAAGAGGCCATACATAATACAACAGATGCAAAACACTCTTCCCATATTGCCTTGTGCGCTGGAAGGGCTTTTTTTTCATGCCGCTGTTTTAGTCGCATTCATTTCCTTTTTAGATTTAATTTGTTACGATCCACCCTTTGTTGACTAAAGTGATGCTGATATGTCCATCAGATTATAAAATGCTTGAGAGCTCATCAATGGAAGAGTCAACACATTAAAATAGGATTTGGTCAAGTGCTCATTAACGCTGCTTTGTTTTTTGCATGTAGTTGACCTTTGAGCCTGTGGAGGGCAGTGTTGTGCAGGAGCTCATCATGGTAGGCTCATAGAGACCAAAGAGGCAGAACTAACATCTTGGGATCAGCGCATAGTGCACCGTTCAAAAAGCTGAACAGCCAAGCTTGCAGAAATCATATCAGCGATGCCCTCTGAGCATTCTTCACTGACTCTGCGTGACAGGGAGAGAGCGGGGGAATCACGCACCATTCCCAAAACAAGGCACAGCAGCAATGGTGGTGCATAACACCACCTGACAGTTAGTGTTTGTTGCGCCTTCAAACGCCTCATTCAATTGTCAGGCATCTGTCATCTCGGGCGCTGTATACGCACCCCTGCACCTCTCTCCTCCGCCCTCCTTTCACTCTCGAACCACACCGTTATTGCCACCCACCTGCAAGAAAAACCTACCATAAAGCCATCCCTCATGATGAGAGAGAGAGAAAGAGGGGGGAAACCAGACGGTGTCCATTATCTCTCTGCCTGATACGGCTGAGGCGCGTCTCCCCCTAGACCTTTATGAACCATCAGTGGAGTCAGTCAAGTCTAGCAGCTGAGACAAGGTCTAGCAACCATTATTAACTCAGAGGAGAAGGGTATGGAAGGAGCAGGGTCTTATTCTTCTCCTCATCTTTCTTTTCTTTCTTTTCTCCTCTCTCATCCCCTTCTGCATCTTCTGCAGATGTGTCAGTGCTGGAAAAGGTTAGAATTAAAGATGGCATTTACAGATTTGCGTAATTTTCTTTTTCATCGTCCTTGTTATTATTTAGGCAATGTTCGTGGCATTATGAAAATGAAAGTAATAAAATGTCTGCGTGGCGAAAGAAAAATTCTCTCTCTCTCTCTCTCTCTCTCTCTCTCTCTCTCTCTCTCACACACACACACACACACACACACACACACAGACTCAGTGCTTTGGTAGTGATTGCTGATCTGTCAGTTCTTTCATGGCGAAAGATGAGTCAAAGTCACACACTCTGAAATGAGAATCCATCTTGCATGCACACACACACACACACAGACACCACACATTGGTATTCATATATCATGATATCAAAGGGATCTCACCATGATCTCACATAATTTAAAGCAGTTTGCTGCGGATATATGTGTCACCCAGTGGATTAGAGATTCTGTTTAATGCACACCACCAGAAACTTCAGGGGAAGACAGGCCCTATTTTTAAGTTTGCTTTCGAAGGGGGGTGGAGGGTGGGTTATGAAACTCTGTATCAACCTTATGGTCACACAAGAAGCTAAGAAGAAGCTCCAATCCTCTTGATACGCTTTCCCCCCGCAAAGACTTGAGACACAAACGAAGGCCTAATCACCACTGCGGCAAACAGAGAATCTCTGTCTTGTCTGTGTGGAAACACCAGATTTAGCCACTGCAGCCCATGAAAAAAAAATAAAAAAAAGTTTCTAATAAGCATTCACACAAAAAGCTTTTTCCACCCTTCTAGCTTTTATTTCCCTGCATCTTTACCGACTTTGTTTTTATTTTCCGTACACTATCTCCTTTGCCATGCTCAGAAGATCAGTCGCTCTGTGACAGGGGAATTTGATTTTGGAGAGAAAAGGCTTGCCTCTCAACCTTAGCGGAAGATTGTGTTAGTCATGCCGATTGTTAGGAAGGGGGGGGGGGGGCAGGAGAAAGAGAGAGTATGCAGGTGGCTTGTTCGACTTATATAATGCGCAAGGACGGCACAGACAGGGAGAGAGAGGCTGTCACTGTCACAGTAATTACCACTGGCAAAGGATCGGGCCAATAACGTGGCTGAAACATGTCTGAATCTGACACAGGCTTTGTTATTACCGACTGCGACTGCAAATCACTGTTTGTAGTGGTTAAGCTTTTTTTGGTCAAGGGGAGGGAGATGGAAGAAGAAGAAGATGACGAAGAAGAAGAAGAAGAAGGAGCATATATTTATAAATATATATCTCGTGTGTGCTACCAGACTTCTTCCAGAGATGCTTTGTGCAGATGGCGTAGAAGAAAAATGCCGTCAGATTAAGATCCCGCTGAATGCAGAGATAACTCTGGGAGGAGATAAAGATCTCCTCAGAGTGAGGAGGAAGTGTGTGTGTGTGTGTGTGTGTGTGTGTGTATGGGGTGGGAGGGAGTGTGTGTGTGTGTGTGTGTGTGTGTGTGTGTGTGTGTGTGTGTGTGTGTGTGTGTGTGTGTGTGTGGGGGGGGGGGGGGGTTGCAAGCGAGATGAGAGAGTGAAGATAGCAGTAAACACACACATGCCTCAGCACAGAGCCAGGGGTGACACAAACACACGCATACACTGATGATGTGGGTAAAAGACAACTTGTGGTACATTTGTGATGGAGATTGCAGTGGCACACAGTCATGTACACAACAGTCTAGGGGACTGATCTCAAGAGGAAGAGATTTCTGTTGCTGTTCCTAAAACATGCTCTCTATCACCTCAGAGCCACTATAGGCTGATACTGAAGCTCCGAACGTCATCCTGAAGACCCTGTATGTACCACCATCATGTTTAAATGGAACATCTTATCACAGAATTTATTATAACAGAAGGGCATGACAACAAAAAAATGTTTGTATATCAGTAAGAGAGTCTCCATTTACATTTCTTTATACTGAGGTTTTCAACTGAATGAATTAAAGTAGGCCTTATATGCATCTTGCATTATATTTTTTGTACAGACAAGGAAGCCCTGTGAGATCCTTTGTTGCTCACATGGAGAGAAATATCAGCAGACACCCAAAGTGTCACCGCCATAATGATGCCTGTGCCAGAACGGTGAGACAGATTGTCAGCCCCTATATCTGCGAGGCTGTGCAGCAAAGAAGTACACTCTGTCTGAGAAGAAGTCTCTTCATGAAACTTTCCTTGCAGTCACAAGGAGTTCACACGGTATGTTCAGTCTGTTTAGCATTACAAATGTTCAGTAGTTCAGAGCGAAGCCTTCACAGGGTTTACATTTACATTGCATGCATATTTATTTAGTTAGGAGATGCTTTTATCTAAGCTGTAAAGGTGATTTATACTGCAGATCTGTTGTTTTATTTTACATGATTAGAATGAATCTCATGGCTTTGCCAATATGTCGGTCTTCCCTCATCGTATTGTTATCATAAGCATATAACATGAAAAAAAAAGGTTCTTCCAGCACTAAATGATCACGTCTTGCGTATGTGAATGAATAAGTGTTTGTGAAGATGTTGTTCCATTTCCAAAATCTGCTCAAATATGTCAGCCACTTCCAGTGGTCCCTCTTCGCGAAAGAGCTGATTGCAAAATACACTGTTGGAAAGGGAGAGGCAATTCAGGCAATAACATTTCACACTTATTTTTGTTTGCCGAGTCACTTTCGCCCCTCAGGATCTAAAGTCACGCTGAAAGGATTGATAACACCCGAATGAGCTTTCACCCCCTTGGCTGGAACGTATCATTTGACACGCTGGGTCTCATTCTGTTCAGAGAGGCACTGGACCTCCGGTCAAACCTCATCTGTTTTGCTTTTTAAGCTAGAATTCGTGTTAGATGCTTAGAGGAAGCAGCTTTTTTATTTATTTATTTATTTTTCTTTTAAAAGTCTTGCACCGCCTGCTGTGCGGCTGGAAGATGTGCTTCCCACCCAGAAATCTCTGGAGCTCTTTAGCGACGCCACAGGGTGACCGTCTGCCCTTTTCAGTGACCCTTCTTTTTTTCTCCGAGTGTCAGGAGAGGCATGGAGAACAAGCAGGCAGAGCAGCGGTTAGAGGGCAAAAGTGATCCCTTCACCTCAGATGCCATTGCCCTGTCGTCGCGCACAGAATGAGTAGTTGCCCATTTTTTATGTGGCTCATATTGAATGCAGGCCGTACGTTCAGTGGAAATCGCATTTGGTTGGATTGGGGTCTGTGTGGACATGCATTAGTCACCGATTGGGATGCAGACAGAGTGTCTCCCAGAACAACAGCCTGTCTGTCTGTCTGCTGCTGCCTCCACTTCTGCATTGCCGCTGTCGTGCAGATTAGATTGGCTCTAGGGTCCTCATCACTGCCGCTCCTTGGATACAGCACTTTTACAGGCACAGAATTAGTAAATGGGTCACACACACAGATGCAAACACACACACACACACACATATGTACGTAAGATGCGCAGATATACACACTTGAGTGTTCACACACAAATACACACTAACAGACACACACACACATTGCTTCTGTCTCTCTTCTGCTCTCTCTGTCTTTTTCTATGCAGACCAACAAACACACACACACACACACACACACACACACACACACACACACACACGCACACACACATACAAACATGTTCAAAGTGCTTGTTGAGCTGACCAAGGATATTATTACCAGTGGGAAAAGTATAGTGCATCCAAGTAAAAGCCGAGATCAACTTAAGTTTGACTTTGAGGAGGCACTGCAACAAAAGCCACATATCAATAGATGACATGCATTTATCTAAGTACAGATTGGGGAGCTGGCCAAACAAAGTTCGGTGCAGATATACTATTAGCAGAGACAGTTACAGAGGCACTTGGCACGAAAGTCAATTTAGGGCAGCAATCCATCAGCCAAGGTAGCTCGAGGTAAATAAGAAGTCATTATACACCCAAGATGCATGACCCGAATATAACACATTATACAACCCCTTTCCTTCTGATATATTGAGCATCAAGGTTACCACACTGACAAACCTTCAACTTCAAATCCATGGTTGCACAGCGAGGCTAGAACCACTGTCTCCCGTGGCAAGATCTATGTGCATGAGGCATTACTATTAAAAGATAAAGAAATATTCTGAAAATCCAGTTGCTCACTGACTCAAAGAAACGTTCATGATTAGAAAACCCAATGCCACACTGGAATATCAAGATGGAAAAATAAAAGCCAGAGTTTTTTCAAAGACATTCTCTGGTGGGGAACCTCTTGTGGCTTCTTCGCTGCAGACTCTCTTCTTGTGTTTAGATAAGAAAGAGGTTAGAACATGTATTTCATTTTGAAATATAACATAATATATATTTCTTTTTGTTTAATCTTTTTTTTTTGGTGCCAATCCTCTGTTGGGTGTTTGATCATGGAGTAACTGAGGGTCTGTTCCTCCTGGACCGGAGCCGTGTGCTGTGCACTGACTGCACTGCGAATGCTCAGAGAGCCGATGACCTTCAGGAATGAGCGCAGTGCTCTGTTTGCTCCGGCTGTCACTTCATTTGCTTGTCTGCAGTCCAGCAAACTGCAGGGACGCTCTCTGAAGGCGACACTCACCCCCCCGCCCAACCCAGCCCAGCCCACCCCATCCCACCACCCCCTTTTTTTTTCCCCTCCTGGCCAGCCTGCACCTGTCACCCAGAGCCCAAGCACCTGACTGTGCGCCTCTCAAATATTTCATGAGTCCCGGGCATAGCCACGCATCAATGATGCATCCGCCGTGTCCATCGGCTCCCTCAGCAGAGACAGGACGCTCTCTGTGTCTCAGTCCAAGGCTTAGCACAGACCCATGCAGCAAGCAAATGCATCAGGACAGTGCAGCCTATGCAAAGTCCTCATCTGACATACATACACACACACACACACACACACACACACACACACACACACACACACACACACACACACACACACACACACACACACACACACACACACACACACACACACACACAAGCACACACTCTGAAAAACAACAAAATCCCCAATAAATGACTTACACTGGCAAGCTGAAGAGGCATGTTTGTGAAGCAATAATTCCTTTGGCTTTTGGATGCATTCATTCATGTCAGTTCGCCGCCAAAACCGTGACCTTTACATAGAGTCGCTGAAATGATGTTGGGTTATCATTGGACGACTCAAACAGAGCTGTAAATCTCATGCAGCTTCCAGTCTTTTTTTTTACAGAGTCTCTGAGAGACAGTTTGATTTTTAACCAGCAAACCACAAAGCGCCTTTATACACTGAAGTGGCCACTTCATTAGCTTAACCTTCCCCTTTCATGACACAGATGGCTCAGTCACCCGTATCACTGTCCGGTCGGCCGGATGGAGAGCACAGCGATGCGCTCACCGGGGGGTACCATCCACACTTTGATATGGAGTATTAGGCACGCTCGTCATCCTGCTGAAAATAGCTAGTGAATTATGGTGGCAGAAAAAGACAAAAAAAAAAGAGAGAGAGAGGAGAGTATCAAGGAGGATACTGGATGTTCCGAAATAAAATCAAAGTCATGCCATGCCAACACCCTGTGTAGAGGCGTAAGAACCCCTTAACTTACAGGAGCAAGAAGAAATGACCCATGGTAGTGTTGCTGCAGGATGTCAATCCATCTGAGATTTCACCCCTTTGCCCCCTACAGATTTGTAATACCCATGGAAGGAACTGGAGTTTACATCAATTTCAAACCCAGTGAAGTCATTCTCACCCGGTGGCCTCTTTGGTGAGATAACTGCATGCTGCAGAGAACGACACACACACACACACACACACACACACACACACACACACACACACACACACACACACACACACACACACACACACACACACAAACACACACACACGACAGGCAAAGATAATCAGAAACACATTTAACTCACCTACAGATTTGTTTTCCGCCTTCCTTTGGACAGACTGTCGATATTCCCAAGTGTGCTGTGCATGTAATCACATTAGAGCCTGCCCATCAATAAGCAAATATAGCCTCAAATTACACCTGGTCTGGGCTATGTTGCTAAACCACCGTTGCAATATCTCCCCCTGTCACAGAACATGCAATCCTATTTACAGCTGCAAATCCCATGCTATTTGAAATGTGATAGGATAGGATGCAGAGGGAAAGATAGAAAAAAAACCCCAAACATCCTGAGATGCAGGATCAGATCCCCTTACGTTTCTTCTAAACAGCCTGGCCACCGTGACATATAGAGAAAGGCCATTGAGACAAAAGGGTAATGTACAGTATATCTACACCTCAACGGGATTCTCCCCTTTCCTTAAGCATGCATTTTGGGGGGGTTGCGTATCCAAGCCACTGTGAATCATCGATGGTTGCATTTCATTCCAACATGATTATACTGGAGGCCATTTACCTGGCAGACACAGCCAGTGACAAAAAAAAAAAAAAAAAAAAAAAAATCCATCGGGCGCGTCAATGAAATTATAACGATGCACCGTGTGTGCAGTGGCACCTAATGAAATTGAATTGATTTAAGGGGCTTCTTGGCTCCAGGCCCACAGAGAGAGACCCAGGGAGTGGCCCCAATGGTCATCACCAGCTTTAGCTTCAGACAGCTGGGTGTGGAAGACGGGGGGATTGGGGACAGAGTGCGCTCGGTTAGGGAAGTCAGCAGCATAGGGATTTTGCCCTGTGGGAAGGAAGGCGCACAGGTAATAGCTAGACGATAGGTTGACAGATGGATCGGCACTCTGGGAAGCCAGTGATTGATGCAGATCAGCATGTGTATCTGTGTGGGCGTGTTTTTCGGCAGTTGATACCTTGCTTACAGCTCAAGATTGCCAAGGCGGAAAAAAAAAGCTATGGTGCTTGTTCTTCCTGTAGCTGCAGTATGAAATTACAAATTGCTATAATCAGGGATTATTTACGAAAGACAAAGGACACTTCAGGAGAATTCAAATTACTTTTTTTTTTTTTGTTCGCATTGCCAGTTTACCCACTCCCTTGCTATGTAGAGGAGAAATATAGCATTCTTATGGACCGAAAGTGATGACACAAGTGCTTTTGGCCTGATGTAGGCAGGAGTCTTCGTCATGAAGTACTGCCTCCATTACAGTGTGAGCACCAAAAACTGCTGAGGAAATGCAGTGTTATGGAGGAGA
Source organism: Sardinella longiceps (assembly GCA_027497455.2). Classification (NCBI taxonomy): domain Eukaryota; kingdom Metazoa; phylum Chordata; class Actinopteri; order Clupeiformes; family Clupeidae; genus Sardinella; species Sardinella longiceps. The sequence goes on from JAODXP020000019.1 coordinate 19,853,737, forward strand.
AGTTTAACTATCACATACTAGAGGAGTTTGGAGCCTGGTTTACTGCCCAGGACCTCACTCCATTGCTCATTGAGCCGCGCGCGGCAAAACCAAATATACAAATCAAAGGCGCGCTCAGTGTTGTCGCTGAGGCTGCCCTTCTGCAAATTGCCTTCCACATCAGGGATGATAAAGTGCCTTGAATTAAGCAGGCCATCTGAACAGTGTCCTTGATCTGTTTCTCCTGAAGGTGCAAAACACAAATACAAACACGCACGCACACACACACACACACACACACACACACACACACACACACACACACACACACACACAGAGAGAAACAAGAATGCACAGTCCTCGGGCAGGTCGGTTGACAACCATCTTTAGACTAAATCAGTCCTGGACCATGTCTGGACAGAACCAAACTCCAGAGTCAGCGTCTGGGTGGGTCTGTCCTTACTCACAAAGCAAATAAAACCCCCACAAAAGTTCACTCCACAATGAATCTCCGCAGAATAGAAAGAAAAGAAACAAACAAGTTGGAAACTCAGCAAAGTAAAGTGACCTCTCTCCTCCAGTCGCTCTGACAGTCTAAGGAAAGCAGCGTCATGCAAAAACAAAACAAACAACAAACAAAAAAAACTTCTCTTTCCGCCCAATCAGTGTATTGTAATGTTGCTTTCTCATTTCTTTCTCTTTTTTTCTCTCTTTTTTTCACCCTTACATTGATTGTGTCCAATAAACAGGACGGTGTCTCTGAATTGGCCAAAAGCCATGGCCTGCTGCATTCGGTTCAGCATAATAAATTTTCAGGAAGGCCATTCAGAAAGCGGTTGGTGCCAAATGAGGTTCTCCCTCACATTCTCAGCACAATGCTGGAGCGGCCATGTGTTCCCATTCTGCATGCCTCACAAACACAAAAGGCAAAAAAAAAAAAGAAAAAGTTTGCAGCATTGAACTGTTTCGGTGGGTTTATTTGTATTCCATCTCCCATTCAGCCCACAGGACAGCTTTTATGAGATCACTCAAGCGAGACATTAAAGAAGCTCATTCTTTATTAATCCTAATGCTGACAATTCAAAGCTTCCTGACATACCAACACAGGCTTTCTATGACTTGCACAACCTGGCACGGTTTCTACTTTAAGAAACAGGGGGGCATGGCCATGATTTTCATCCTTTTGTTGTCTGGCATTGAGAATCTGGGCTAGTGAGATATGTGATTTTGTTATTTTTATAAATAGAGGGAAAAAAAAAAAATAGAATAAATTGCTCTCTATTCTGTTCCTTCTTGGTTGAAAAGTTTTCAACCTTGCATGATGTATCATATCACAAAATTTATTTGAGTGTAATCTTGGGTAAATAGACCAAGATTATCAAATGACAGCTCTAAAGGACCTATGATCTCTTCAGCATTTCCATCAAATTGACATTTATTTTTAATATGATATTCTGCATGCAAATCCAAAAGCCATAACTGATTATGATTTTTTTTTTTTTTTTTTTTTGGTCTGAAACAAAACAAGGCATTGAGAGGTGGAGGTTCATTAGAACTCACTATGCAGAATAATGTCCATTTCAAAGTTTAATCAAAAACAGATGAAAGAGGGGAAAGAGAAAATAGCCGTAGAGGATTTGCAGGACGTCTCTGAGAGCCAATGAGCAAAGCACACAAATCTGGTCAACACACACACACACACACACACACAAACAGAGAGAGAGAGAGAGAGACGCACACAGACACCCACACACACACACACACACACACACACACACACACACACAAATACACAAAAAGATGTGCACCGACTCACATATACACACACACAGACAGAGAGAGACGTGCATGCAAACATACACACACACACACACAGATAGAGAGAGAGAGAGACATGCATGCATGCGCACAGCACACACACACAGATCTGGTAGCAGGATAAGATTTATTAAGCAGACAGAAAAGAAATGAAACATTAATACTAGCATGATTGCTGTGAAAATGCTCAATCAGCTAATTGTGGGCAGAAAGCCCAGAACGTAATAAATATGTATGATTCCCAGAATGTCTGTCTGTGTGAAATTAGAAAATCAGAAAATACAAAGTCAGATTACAAATGAATTCCACTCCTCTGTATTGGTTTTGGATGAGAAATTTAAGTTTCAGAGTTTTGACAAAGAAAAGTCATTGCTTTTGTTGATAAGGGCATCATATCAATATGAAAACTGCCAATACAACTAATAATGCAACATAATAACACTAACCTTGTAGTTGAAGTATCCAAATAACAAAATAATTACCTTGCCAGATGAAACTGCAGCTGTCTTACAAAGAATGGGTGAAATGTTTGGAATCCTAGATTGACTGCATGAACAACAATAAAAAGAAATTCACTCTGACTAATGCTAGATTCAGCACCCAGACATGATTATAATCTTTCATTTCCTCAAACTCATGATTTATGAGAGTGAAAAAGTCATATTCAAGGGCAGAGAAACCCGTTAACGGACAGAAAAAAAAAGAAAAAAAAGTTTCTGGCTGTATTTCATGCTTACTGCGCTGTGAACTACAAAGGCATACCCAGCAAAAAGTGCAGAGGGCAGCAAGGACCAGTCTCACGCCAGCAGAGTTGAGCAGCACAATTAAGCTGTTTCAGATTCTTAATTAAAGCTGAGCAGCATGATCACTATGAAACTTTCGTTTGCCTCACAGGCAGGCCCAGCAATCACCCCGCTCTGACGTCGGCCATTATTTCAGGAGCTGAAAACGTCTCTGTCAATGCTGACGTATAATAGGAGAACAAAACAAAGAAAAGGCTTCAAGCTAGTTTTTAGTCTCATTGAAATGAGGTCCACATGTGTAATAGAGGCATTAATAAAGTTGAGTGTTTATTGGCTGAGGCTGGGTCAGGTAGGGACAATCTAAGGGTCACCACCAACTCTCCAGCCAGAGAAGTTACTTTCCTGGGGAAGTTTTGTTTTTAAAACAACATTAAAACAACCACCAATCACCATTTTATAAAGCAAGCAAACACATTAAATGAATTAGTTGCAACAAAAAAACAAGTCAATCATCTCAACACACCCTAACACAATGGATATATGAGAGAATACCAGGAACAGGATGATTGGCAGGGTATAAGAGGTTAACTGAAATAATATGATTTCAAAAAGTAGAAAGAAAGGAAATTAACTTTTTTTATATTTTGAATGCCATAAGGGCTATCATGACACAGAATACGTCATGTCATTTCAACACGAAGCATCACAGTTCACAACAAAAGCCTCCATGCATCTTCAGAGCACGTTTCCCACCGACAATCTCTCCACCGTTATCAGGAGTGACAGCATCAATAATATCCTTTCTTTGATAAAATCTTTTCCTCCTCATTTGCTGGCAGCATCATTCCATCCCAGGCTGATTAACCGCACATGTAGAACACTGAAATAGAAAATTAAGACATGCCTCATTAGGCTGTGTGATAACAAATTGTAACACACTTTATCATTAATCCTCCCTATTTGCAGGATGTGGTACGTTTTAATTGCACTGGTGGCGCTAGTGAAAATGTGGAAGGCTTGAAATATGATGCAATTACGGATCTATTAAAGGGGACTGTTTCTCCCCCCCACATGTTAGAATGGTGAGGGACTCCTGTGAAGACCTCATGGGAGGGTAGTAGAGTGACATCTTACAGTTTCAGAATTCAATTATCTATGCCGTCCCCCTCATTTTTTTGTTTAATCCTGACTACATGTCGACTCTTTAAAGGTCCCCAAGAACATGAGATCAGTCCATGTCCGGAGCCATTTGTAAAAGATATCATTGCTAACATCCTGTGCATATGAAATGTGATACTGAACAAAGCAGACTTTTTCTCTGTCTTCTTCTCACTGTGAGTTTAGTATATTTCATAATGACTCACAGAAGGACACATCAACACGAAGACAGACAAACAAACATAGAGTCATGCTTTTTATGTTTTCAGCACCGTTTCAATGCCATGGTCACAAGCCACCCAAATCCTTGCTTAGCGTCTCTCGCTGGAGGGCTTGTCTGTCACAGAACACACTCCATAAGCTTGCTGCCAGCCCTCTCCAGCACACCTGCTGTCCTTCCCTCGTCTGCGGTGGATGACAAAGCAGCCCCCGGGCTAGAGTGTCTTTCTCTCTCTCTCTCTCTCTCTCTCTCTCTCTCTCTCTCTCTCTCTCTCTCTCTCTCTCTCTCACTCACTCTCTCCCTCTCTAGCTCTCCCCTGCTTTGCCTGTCTCTGATGGTTTCCAATTAACTCTTGCCACCTCAGGTCCTTCTACGCTTGGTTGAAATTCAACAACTGTATGCAAATATTGTGTGCTGTACACAATGGCTGTTTGTTGAGATGATGTGATTATTTGTTGATGTGCAAATCCGCACGCCTGCCAGATGAATGTGCATTCGTTCTCACCGAGGCTGTTTGATTCTCACTTCTGCATGTAAGAATGTTTGCTTGTGTGTAAGTGTGTGTGTGTGTGTGTGTGTGTGTGTGTGTGTGTGTGTGTGTGTGTGTGAGCGAGTATGCATCTGTGTATATGCACCATTTTCTTGCCTAAGCTTCTCTCTTCTTCTTTCCCTTTCATCCCATAATCAATTCTTTAAAGCTGGTGAGGTGCCTGACCGAGAGTGATTTAAAATTAACCAATTTTTCTCCTGGGGTGGTAATTCCCAACCCTTCTTTGCCCCTGAAACTCCCTTCTAGAAAGGTGTTAGTTTGAGGAGGCGTGGTCGTTCATCAGTCCCCCCTCCTTCACCCCCTGGGACGTCAAGACGACGGAGTGACAGGAGCGAGCCGCTCTGTGCCGGGAGACGAATGGGCTGGGCGACTCAGAAGGGGAAAAAATCACTCCTTAGAGTAGAAGTAAATCTGCCCCTACTGCAAGCCCTATAAAGAACCCGAATTATAAAGTAGAACAGCATTTCGACACTCATTTAATTGAGTCGGCACAGGCCCGAGATACACCATGCTTTAACTGTGCAATCCAATCGCCCGGGCCCTGATTGATTTTGACAGGAGAAAATAACAATGAGGCTCCCACCTCATCGTCAAGAATCTGGAGCTATCGAGAGAAGGAGTACCCACAGTTTGCAGTCAAGTACAGTACAGTGCCTATAAGTGAGGTGAGAAAACTCACTCCAACACAGAATGATATACAGAGATTATATATTGGATTGAGTCCAAATGACTGGATTTGTAGACTTTGTACTGTGTGGGCCAATATCATAAGGGAACAGTTGCTCTATACCTGGAATTTTCTTGTTAATGTCATTGTTAATATTGTATTGAAGAGTTCATTTGGAGGTTAATCAGGGAGTATGATGTAACAAGCCAATAATTGGTTTAGATTTATGTATTTGTAAAAAAAAAAAAAAGATTTATAAAGTGCAATTAATGTAACTTTACATGTAGTAATTGTGGTTCATATTATGTAGTTATATGTTCTTATAATGTATGCACAGAAAAAGACAGAAAAAAGTCCTAAGGTTGACCACTATAGTGTAAGAAAATGTAGTTTTTTCAAGATCATCTGTAAAATAATAAAATATTTTTGCTCAGCTAATTCAAGTCATCTGTGAGTCATCTTCATCTGAAGCACATCTTCAGTTTCTAATGTTTTACCTATCCATCTCAGACTGCACCGCAAATCACCTGAGAGTGCAAGAGATGCCACAGCCCAAAGCTGCCAAGTGAACATCATCCATAAAACCTCACACTTTTTTTCACTACGTGCTCTGGGCTCCCAATCGCAGCGTCTATCCTTAGAGATTTAATGGAACCCATAACACCATTTCCAGGTGCTAAAACACATTAGAACAGAATTAGTGTTTGGCATCTGGAATTTTGATCTCTATAGACGTACCCCTGTATCACACTACACATGTCCCTCTCCCTCGATGTATTTCATTGACTTCATGGAGCTCTATCTAAATGCATTGTGGGTCCGTCGGTTCAAACGGCTCCGTTGCTTCCATTGAAAAGTTAAAAAATGTTCAACTTCTCAGGTAGAAATGGATCCGTCAATCAATCAAGATCGTCTTCCCCTCCGTCAGACACACCCTCCATTGTTCGTCAACAGACGTGTACAATGTGAAACAAGCTAGTCTATTGTTTCTATTGTTTTTGGTGATGCTACACCCACCCCCATCCTCTCTGTGGCATCATGACCTTGTCAGCCAAGCCAAGCCAAGTCAGCGACTCCTCTGTAATAGGACATGGAAGTGCCTGTACCTCCCCTACAGAGCAAGGGGCAAACAACATGTAAGGTCAAAGGTCAGATTGTGAGGAAGTAAACATGTTGACACTCATGTAAGGCCTTCTGTACTGTGAACATTTGGAGATAAAATGAATACAACATACTTGGGAATGCAAATAATAACAATAAAAAAACATATTTCTAACATTTAATTTAAAAAAAAAATAAATCCTTTCAGTTGAGTTGAAGTTAAATACATGAGCATCACTGTTGAGTGAATGAATGAATCTATGATAATCATCTGATATAGAAGATGTTCAGGCCATAATCCAGTTCCAATGTGCCCTCTCAGCCTTGATAATTGCCATTTTTCTTCACAGATTTCAATGTAAATCATATTGTTCAGAGCACGAGCACAAATGATACCATAGCAGAATGGCAGACGCCATGCCGTGATACACATTCCCTTACAACCTCCATTTTGTTCTGCTCATTCAGGCCACATCAGAACACTGCCCCCTCAGGTGTCAAATTCCCATTCATTTTCAATCTGCTAGTTTATTGATTCCTGCTGAGGGTCTTGACTGCTAGCATGGTTTCCACAGAGAGCAGAGGGACATAAAACAGGGCTCGCCTTTCACACTCCCCTCATTGACTTGTGAGGAAAATCTCCCAGTTTGTTCATTCCCTTCCCATGCCCATTGGGGGAGAACATACACAGCTATTAAAGTCTACCTGATTTCAGAGCATCTTATTGGCATATGAATTAGTTTAAAAGGTGGCATGCCTCAAGATAAAGTCCTGAATTATTCATTTAGTTCATAAACTGTCAAGGGAAAACGCGTCATCAGCTTAAATAACCATCGGCATGATACATTTGCCATTCATTTCCCTTACACCTTCAATAAGGTCCCATCTTATAACGGGGAACATATTTTATGAGCAATCAAAGACAGAGAGAAAGAGAGATAGTGAGAAATAGAGGAGACATTGTTCAGGAGCATCTGTCCTCCATTGCTTATTTTGTACAACACTCTAGAATACTTTGAGGGGTTATTGAGACTCAGACAGCTATTCTGCCTCTGGATGCAATCAATACCTTGGACCTGTGGGTCTGCATTGCCTCCAGTGGAATGGTACCATTGCTACCACATACACCATTGGCAAAATATCAGTTCCTTTTTATTTCGCTAAAATCTGAGCTATGCTGTAATTATCACATTTTTCAGTGTTTGTATGACTCTCTCTCTCTCTCTCTCTCTCTCTCTCTCTCTCTCTCTCTCTCTCTCTCTCTCTGACTGTATATCTGTCTGTATCTCTCTCTCTATGTTGGTATCTCTTTCTCTCTCTCTTTCTTGCTCTCTCTCTCTCTGTGTCCTTATACTACTCCTTCACCTACGGACTTGAAATCTTCCCATAGCTGACATTATATGGTCGAGTTAGCTTGCTCTCAAAGGACCAAGAAACCATTACACGCCACTCGGAGACTGACCCTAATGCTCCCAGACGGATAATAGCTTTACTTTAAGATGGGGGATTACTGGAGGTGATGCAAGAATTTTGCTGCTCCTCCGTGCTGTTCCGCGTGTTGCAGTTGCGATGCTTAGTGTCGTATCTGGATTTGAATTGCATTATGCAGGCACATTATTGCGTAAGAATATCAGTGCATGTGCAATGGGCAAAGTTATCAGGATTTTTGACAGGCTATTCTTTTACAACATATGAAACGGTTATGTGAGTATGTGTAGACGACACCATTCAAACAGCCAAAGGCTTGATTGTTTAATTTAGGTTAAATTATAATAGGAATGTCAAAGCATCTTCAAGGCATTTATATTCATGGGTGAAATAGGAGTGCAATGCATCGGCTATTAGATTATATACTTTTCTCAAGTGGCTTCTAGTGAAGGCACTGGCAGAGTATAAAAGTAATCCTTGGATAAAGTGTGGTGTCTTGGGTACCCATTAAAATAAAGGATCATAGTGAAATGGCATCCATTATACCATGGTGTACACTGCAAACTAGTACAGGCAGTCCACCGGGGTGCAAAGTGTTACTCTTTGGTCTATTGGTCATCATGTGGTTTGGTTGAGCCAGGATTTTTGTCTTACCATGGAAACTGGGTGATATTTCAGGGCGGGTGGTGTGATGAGGTGCTGGGAACATTTCACCTGAGCATCCGTGTGTGGACATGCGCACACACACACACAAACACACACACACACACACACACACACACACACACACACACACACACACACACACACACACACAGACAGACACACAGACAAACGTACACACACACACACACACACAGAGGGAGAGAAAAAGGCCTCCTCTGATGTCGCGACCATCTGTTCATTTCGTGGCTGCACAAATGACTATAATCCCCACCTTTCCCAGTCTCCGTCGGTCCCTTCCTGGAGAACCACTCAAAAGAAAATGAGTGGAAGAGCTGGAAGGTGTGTGGTGGCATTGGAGGTATGGCGAGTGAAATTCCGCTGCGTGCTGCGCCGACCGACAAAATTGCAGGGCTGGTCTCTCATGGTTGACTGTGCTCATCCTCACCCCGCTTTGAGCACAGGGGTGGTCCTCTTGCAGCCAGCGTAATGGGGGATTTATCAGATCTCCCTGGGCCTGTGATCCACAGTTCTCGGTAGCGAGTCTGCTAGTGTGTCTTATCACACTGGGATTAGACTAGAGCGCTGTGCCACTGCAGACGGCCCCATCAAGGCTCAAATAGAGCAGCGGCGTGTGTGTGTTTGTATGTGTGTGTGTGTGTGTGTGTGTGAGTAAATGTTTGGAGGTGCCTGTGTGTATGTTGCATGTTTGTTTGCTCCAGGTGTGTGTACTTCTGCGGGGGTGACTGGGTTTGTGTGTGTGTGTGTGTGTGTATGTGTGTGTAAATGTTTGGAGGTGCCTGTGTGTATGTTGCATGTTTGTTTGGTACATGTGTGTTTGCTTGCGCAGGGGTGACTGGGTTTCCTTGTGCTGGAGACTCCTGTGCCGTGATGCCGGGATATGTGCACATGTTTACTTTGAGCTTAGTTTGCCTTGTTGCTCGTAAGGTCTTGTAGGAGAGCTTGGTTCCTGACACTTTTGTTTTTTCATTTTCAGAAATGAAATGTTGCCACTGTAAAAAGCCTTAGGACATTCAACATGCTGACCTGCCAGTGTTGCCTCACTGAAAGAAAAGAAAAGAAAAGAAACAAATAAACAAACGAACACAAAACAAACTGAAATACAGGACAATTGCGCTCTTTTGTAACATCTTTTGTAACAGTAAAAAAATATGAATGAGAACTGCAACGAATGAGCGATCATTCATGTACGTGTTTTTTCTTCTTTTCTTTTTTTCATTGCTGCTAACATGGACACATGGAGTGCAGGTTCAGTTGGGTTTATGCTGTCATCAAATGGTCTTCATTGGTATTTCCCAGCTCAATATTTACCAGAGACCAATTCATCATGCACCACCCCATACTACAAGCATTGTAGATTGTGGATTTTTAGGTAACACTTTACTTGACAGGTGAGTACATAACACATTCATAGCAGCTTTAATAAAATGCTCACAAAGCATTCATGACTGTTTCATAAGACACGACTCCACCTTCATACCCAAACCTTCATTAATGTGGAAGATAGAATGTCGATAACCTATCAAAATAAAAGTCCAGTGGTCTCTAAAGCAGCACTGCCATTTATGTTTGTCACACAATCATGTCACACCTGAATATTTCATGAGTATCTTATGAAGTCTACTTCAAATGTCACTTTACTATAAAGGTTGCAAAGTATTCATAACCATTCATCTGAGTTGACCACTGAGAGGTAAACTAGAGCTGACCAGTATTTGTGGACCCTGATGTGTTCAGGTAACAGATTAAAGAAGAAAAAAAATAGAATAAATAAAAAATTATGCTTGCTCCTGTCCAATGGTCTCAAAGAAGCATTGAAGTCCATGATTTAAACCTGTTACCTGATCAAGTCAAATCAGACTAATGGACAAATGCAGCATCAGATAATGAGCAAGCATCTAATTTAAATGTTTCATAAAAAAATATCTCACCTTGGGGTAATTATGATATTTTTTTATACCTTGCCCACATTCAAAATGGGAATGTCCAACTGTCCATCCAAGGTCATCTCAAAGTATTTTAAACCTACCTCTCAGTGTTAAACTCAGATGAATGGTTATGAATACATTGCAATCTGTATAGTTAAGTGACATTTAAAGTAGACTTCCTAAGATATTCATGAAATATTCAGATGTGACATGATCAGGTGACAAACTTAAATGGCAGTGCTGCTTTGAGACCACTGGACTTTTATTTTGATAGGTTATCAGCATTCTAACTTTCACATTTATGAAGGGTTGTGTATGAAGGTGGAGTCATGTCTTATGAAACAGTCATGAATGCTTTGTGAGCATTTTATGAAAGCTGCTATGAATGTGTTATGTACTCACCCGTCAAGTAAAGTGTTACCAAAAAAACACATTTGCCATCACTCACAATATTCAGTAGTTGCTTATGTTTGTCTATGTTTTCTCTCTCTCTCTCTCTCTCTCTCTCTCTCTCTCTCTCTCTCTCTCTCTCTCTCTCTCTGTGTGTGTGTGTGTGTGTGTGTGTGTGTGTGTGTGTGTGTGTGTGTGTGTGTGTGTGTGCGCGAGTGTAAGATTGATCACACGTCTCTCTGATAAGGCTTTGTGCAGCTTTGATAAGGTTCAAGGTGGGTAACTTCTAGCAGGAACAGCAGAGTGAATCGCAGAAGAGTGTGTAAATACACACAGTTCTCCTGTTCTGGATGATGGAGGTGGGAATGAATCATGTGAGCTCTGTTCTAGAGGACTCAGAATTCAGCACAGCAGGTGGTTGACTCACATAGCCTATGTGTGAGGTGATCAAGTTGCTAAAATCACAATACCCAAAAGAGCAGCAGCACTGAAATCTCCAAAACAGGATGTGTGTCATGATTAGTCATTCATGCATTGAAGTGATGCTTTTGAAAATATAACTTAATTGCAAGCAACATGCAATCCACAAGAAAAAATAGACAATATCAGTTCATAAACAATATTATTGCAGAGGGATGCTTATTTAAGGAAGACTTTCCATTAATTTGGGAGTGGTGGTGCATGGCTAGTTTAAAAGAACTTGTTTATTGCTGTTGAACTAAACTCACTAGGCTCACCGACCAATACCAATGTGTAGCACATCTGGATGATGCACAGCAGCCATTATGCGCCAGAACGCTCACCACACACTAGCTTGAGGTGGAGAGTGAGGCAATTACAGTGGGGGATGATTAGGGGGCCAGATTGAATGAGCCAGGTTGGGACTTTAGCCAGGACAACTTTGTTCTTACTCCGAGCTGGCACAACCAGGACTTCCCAAGAGCGTTTTTTTTTTTTTTTTTTTTACACAATGAACTAAGGAAGTTGAACTTGCACAACACAATCTGTTTACATGATTGAAAAGAGGAGAGAATGTGCTATGCAACAAAAATATTGACATTGCTAGACATTAAGTAGTCCTGTAAAGACATTTAAATGTGATTTATAAATAAATTACTTGACTTGATATAGCCTACTGCCCTGTTCATGAATATTCTTTGTGCACCTGCTCGCTGTGTAGGTGTTTATTAGCTCCCCCACATTTCATTCTACATAATCACACCAATTGCTCTTTGAAAAGTTCATCAGAAAAACTCAGCAGCATCTTGGAGTTGAGGGGGTGTTGCCATGACAACGGTATGAAGAATTTAAAAGAGCCCATTGTTTGTCTGTTGGTCTCTTGGAAATACTTGTGGTATAATGGGGAATTGAGAGGAAGAAGGTAGAGTCAACTACACCACCTAGGTCGTACCCTAGGAAAGAAAGCTAAGGGGTCCGCTCTCCGCTTCCAACATTCTATTCCATTGTTTTCGATGCAAGCAACCTCGTACAGCAGCGTCAAACTCTGCCACCGATGCCTGTTGATTGCGGTTGAAGTCTATTTTGTTGTAGCCATTCATTGCCAGTGTGCAGGGGTAAACAGTAAAAAGTTGTAAAATTCAAAAGTGCTCCACAATGCTGTCGGAATCAGTGCGCACCGCGCAGAGGTCTCAAGCTAACCCTTACAATTCAGTAAAGGTACTGGTTTGTCACATTACAGGACCTAAGACATAATTTATTAATGACAAAAAAATCAAAATGGCACACAGCATATAAGACCCATTTAGTTACCACATGCTCATTCAGGATAGACTTGGCAGGCAATCCTCCATTACAGTAACCAAACAGCTGACAGTGCCTGTATAGTTAATGGCTTGATGTTGAAGTTGGAGACACAGACCAAGACTGCCACAGGGAGGGAGGGCTCCAAAATAAACACCTCAAGTGAAGAAACACTCCAGGCCAAAAAGGTGTACACAATTAGGGAAAGCAAAGAGTCTCCCACCACCAAAGGGTCAGCCTGTAGCAGTCTAGGCCACACCGTTCCTGTCCGAAGAGAAAAGAAACAAAAGAGAGAACAAGACAAAATTAGCTATGCAGACCACGACATGCTTACACACACACACACACACACACACACACACACACTTGCTTACACAGATGCTCATCTGCATGCACGCATACACACTCACACTGCATGGGAGTTACAAACCAGCATTCACCTCACTCAAAATAAAACAAAAGCTGGGGCAGCACAACACTGTCCATACATAAAAGGTAACTAACTCAAAAATTAATGAAAATAAAATAAAACATAATTACACTAAAAACAACATTAAAGACAAATGACGGGAGACAACACAGCAAATTTGGAGATGTGGTAACAACATGTGAAATGCCGTGTTGACTGGTCCGTAACATAAAATCTTACATTGCCATTGGTAAGGCAACAATAAAAGGCTACAGTCAGGCAATTTAAAAAAATGTCTTTGGACTGAAACTTTAACATGCAAGGCAAATGCAAACCAATCGCTGATCTCCAGTGGTGACAGGTAAAGAAATTTAACCTGACTCCGCCAGATGGACTTGCTACCGCAAATCCATCTGGGAAACATCCGTTGAAGTAGTTTTGGTTCATTAGTTTCGTTTTTGTTAGTTTAGTTTGGGCTGATTGGATAGCCTAAGGCATCTTTCTATCACCACCTACTGTATGTTGGTGATAGACGGGCCAAATCTACCAATCAGACCAACGAAGCATATAATGTACTAACATACATACATTAGACCCGCTTCACCTACATCTCAACCCGCCTCAAAGCCAACGCTGATTGGTTCGTTTGATTGGCAACCTGCTCCAAATTCTCGTCAATGGAGAGTAGCCAGACTGAGCTGCGAGTGAAGACCTGAAGCTCACGAGATCAGTTTGGTCTCACGAGGCTAAAAGAAATTTACCCGGCAAATACTTTTTGGTTCAAGGAATGAAGGGAATGGGAATGTTCAAGGATCATTTTGATGAGTTTTCTGGACGCTAGGGTAACTTTCATCATCATTAGGAATGGGGAATGATCAGGGAATGTTCCTTAAAAGTTTAGAAGAGCAACATTTACAGAAGTTGGGGGGATGAGGGAATGTTCCTTAAAGGTTCTTTAAAGGTTTGGCCAAAAACTATGAGAACGTTCTCTGTTCCATGGAAAATTAACTTTTTTGTTAATAACACTGATACATTTTATCGGGATGTTAACTGACTGGCTGTGGTATTTCCTCAACAGATGGCAGCCAATGTCGAAGCGCTGCCAGATCTGAGCCATATCAGGGCCAGAGCTCTTCCTGAGTCAGCTTACACTGTTGCTTACCTGGGCGAGTCTTCAAAGTTTGAACATATGGCAATCCGACAGATCAGCTTGACGAGATTGTGATTTTAAAATTACATAAGCAGGGAAACTAGAGAGGCGGGTGAGGCATCAATCAAAGATTTGGCAAGAGGAGGAAATGAAAAACAAAAACAAAACAATACAAAAATAAATAAATAAAAATAAAGAGGAAAAAAAAAAAAAAGAGACAAGAATAAATTTGATGTCCATGAATATTAATGTCCCAAAATATAAACAGACAAAACACAGTCTGAATAAGTGATGCATTAAAACATGGAGAGGCAAAAACCTCAGAGTCAGCACTTTCCTAACCGATAGCGGCCACACTGGGGTCTGAACCTGCTACAGGATATTATTTCATCATTAAATCAATCTGCACTGACACTAATTACTTTTGTCACAGCATGCTGAAAACATAAAATCTCTAATTCCTGCCTTCTCTCTCACCACAAACAGCCCAAATGACATTTCTCTTTGATTGCAATAAGTAGAGATTAATATTGCTATTGTAATTTCAGGTGAGATATTGTCATTAGGAATAATGGAACCTGTGGTTGCAAGACTCCCGAAGTAATACTGAGACTGATTCCTGGGATGAAACTCCATTAACTTAATTATTATACCACATCATGGGGCTGTCGTGCGTGCACAATTGCAAATCTGTAACAGGGATTTCCAGAAACAACACAACTGCCATATATAGGCTATTCAGTGGTATATGTTGGTAACAAAGTAAAAGGTAGTTTACTTGAATTTAGATCAGCCCCTATAGCAACCGTGCTGCTGTTTGTTGCCCATGGATTGAGAGACGCCTTAAAATGGGTGTATTTGTTAGGAGCAGCCCGTCAGTTTATCGACCCTCTCATCGATTTCCAACCATGGGGAGGTAGAGGGGTAGGAAATAAATAATTATACTTGTCTCGTCAGGGTGCCCAGTGTGAAAGCCAGTGGGGACAGAAGAAGCCTGGCTATGTGCATGGAATAAACTTAGCACAGGCAGGAATGAGGCAGGGCCTTGCGTCCATCCCTGCTCAGAATCCCTTATCCTGCACATCTCCTGACACCAACCTCAGCTTTCCACTAGCCTTTTCCCAGTCTGTACCTCCTGTTTGCAAATATTCAGGCTGCTGTGACAATGACAAAAAAGTCCTTACTTGTAGGCCTAGAATTACTACTACTACGATTACCGTTGAGTTTATAATAATTTACAATATTTGATGGATGCAGTAATAATCCCAATAGTCATTTTAGGACATATTTTATTTATAATTTCATTATGGAGTTTTTTAGAGAGATTACCTTAGAAGTGGTTTATTTCCGATAATAGCCTCAATCCACCAGAAAATTAAGGTCTTTTTCAACCAGTTAGAAAGCATAGTTCTAAACCCAATGACTATAATAAAAAGACCAATTATTTAAAATTCTACTTTTTTCTATAGCCTAGTGTGACAAATTACTTGCAGTTTTTACACAATTAATGCTCTCCTTTAATTAGATGGACATAACAAAGACTGCACATTAGCATGTTAATGGTATACTGTTCCCTGATTGTAACAAAAAAAAAAATTCATAGTTGGCTCTTGGCAAACCTTATTAGCTTTCTTAAAGCTCTTTTATGAGTCCTCTTTAGCTCTTCAAATTAATTACTTCAGATATGGTATAGGAACTTTTGACCTTGAACTAAACCCGCCAATCGGAATTGTTTCCCGAAAATATAGGCTATTATGTTTGACATCCCAGACTTTTTTAGCACCCTGGGAATCACTGCATCATTATACCTGCAAATTCAGCGTCTTCACAGATGTAGAGCATTAACATTTTTTTAAAAAAACTAAGCTAAAACACTAACCTACCCTACAAGACATCTGTGGATGTCACTGTAATCTAAGCCAATTGTGATCTGACATCTGGCCATGTGTCTTGCAATCAACCAATGATATGCGCCTCCGCAATCAACCACAAACTCAGCTGGAGAAAATTGCGACCTATACTCCTGTTAATCAAGATCTGCCCTTTCATTTACACAATTATAGCCCAACTCAACGTGCTTCCCAGACAACTTAGTTCATATCTGATTAAAGAAGCCTGATTGTTATTCACTGTGCAAATTCAAGGAGAAAATGACAATGGCTGACACAATTTAAACACAAAGCATACAGGTTTTCTAATTTTTAAGAGGTATGCCTGAACAATATTTCCCAATCCTACTGTGGAATATGTAATACATGTGAATCAATATTGAATATATATAAGTGTTAAATCACTGTTACATAGAGTTGATAGAGCAATATCCTGAAATTATGTCAGAGGGAAACTTAGTTATAGAGATAGCAAAATCCTTACACTGATTTAGTCAATTAATCCCAATCTCTGTAGTTTGAAGTTGCCAAGTGCTGTAAGAATAAAATGTGGCACTGCACAGACGGAATACGGCAGATACGGGTTGACTGACTCTGGATTACTGCTTCAGTCCTCTTACATGTACTGTTTGAGAGACTCTGACCTCTTATAAAAAAAATACTGCAAACATGAAGCAAACAGCCATAAACACATTTCCCCATAATTACTCAGGTTATCACCAGGGTTCATATCCTACAAAGTGTTTTATCTGGAGACTGTGTCAGGTTCCACACTATTATTATCAGTATGTGCTGTGCTGAACCGAACCTTGGGAGAGAAGAAGAGGGCTGTTTGTACTTTCAGTAACCTAAGGGGAGGCCCAAAGAGAGACTCTGGCTGCTGCCCAGTCTGTTCTGTTTGGCAGGTGCTCCATCATGACTTGGGACATCTGCGCCCTTACCTGGGTCCATTGCACTTGGAACATCTGCTGCACGTTCCCCCTCTCGGAAGAGTTAGAATTCTCTGCAAACAACAAGCTGTGGGCTCAGATTGCAGTCGACTCTGGCAAACTTCTGAGGCAGAGGTTCTACCACCTGGATAGGGCCACGAATAAAATTATATATATATTTAAAAAAAAGAAAATGAAGGCAAGGCATAACAATGTTCCTATGAACTGCAATTAATATTCATGGAGGCAAAAAATATTGGGCGGAGGTGGCCTTAATAACTGTAGCAGAATTGGCATTTAAGGTACTTTAAAGTAATTGTCTCCAGTTTTCTCCTATTTGTTTTGTTAAAGCTGTTAAATGCAGAGCAATTAGCCAACTGGCTATATTTTCTCATTTGATATTTTAAAAAGGAGTTTTTAGCCAAGACTTCAGACTTAATTTCAAGCTTTTTTGATCAAATCTTCTGAGTAATAGTAATGAAAATGAAATGTATGAAAGCAGTGCTCCTTGACTGCGCTAGCTTTGATTTTTCGGTTGCATCTTAAAATGAGAGGTAAGAAACGGACTTGTTTTTACTGCCTTTTTATTGCCTTCATTTGCCTAAGGGAAGACTATCATGGCTTGCGTAAGACCCCATATCACAAGATGCTCTGGGGTGACCTTTGAAAATAAGCCACAAAGCAAACTCAACAGGAATAGAATAACAGTCGCCTAGGAAAGGTTACTGGATCCAAGCCTGTAATTGCTTGACCTTGTTCGAAGGCACTATTTGATGCGACCCAACAAAATTGGTTATTGACCGCTTACCTTTCTATAACTGTACATCCCAGGTGTAATAAACAATCTTGTGTTCTTGTTTCCTTTTTTCAACTCCATGCCACCACTTTCCCACCACCACTTCCATGCGCACACCAAAAACATTGACAGGCCCCTACATAACACTCAGCAGCATATGATCTGATACCAAAGGCAGGCATTTAGGCAGATTTATTTCATCAAACACCCATGGGGCTCAGCTGGTATCAAGGGTAAACTACAGTACATAGCCTACTCATACAAAAAAGTGCTTTCAAAATGCTTCACTCAATTAGAGTTAATGAACATTTTAGATTCAAGATAGGAGTTGACTATTGAGTAACACTTTAGATTACAGCCAGGTTAATGGAATAACACAAAGACATGAAGGTAGTTAATGGGATTGGATGCATCAGAAGTTATGCTAATATCACACCTGAAATTGAATTAAAAGTGTTATCTATCTAAAAGTGTTGTCTATCTAATATTGATTCACCAAAAGTGCATGACAGCCTACAGGTGGGATGTACGTAGAATGGGTTATTTCAATTAGTCCTGGGGACAAATGAATGGCTGTATTGTAGGAAGGCGATGTTGGACTGATTAAGCAGAAATACTTTCATGTAGTTTGTGTTCTTCCAGTACACTTTTACAGTAAGTTCTCTTTATCACCCGGTGGAATGGACTACTGTTTTCTGATTGGCTGTCAGGGTGTCCGTTAATTCTTGATAACAGTATACCTGAGGCACTGTTGGGTTAAAAAAAGTTTCACCAGCGTTCTATATCAATGCTCTTTAGAATGCAGCCTTGCGGATCTTCTTTCATATGAAAATGGTACCCCAATCGAAGAGGGTAACTTCTTTCTAAACGGAGCCACATGTTTCTTTTATGTTTTAAACACTTGCTTACCATCTATACGTTTTAGTTGCAACCGGTTGATAAGCGGGATAACGGCCTTCGAGGTGTCCCGATATAAGAAAAATAATGGACTTTGCGTAGGCAAACAGCCCTTCGGCTGCGCCATCGGGCTGTTCTTCGCCTTCACGTCATCCATTATTTTTCTATATCGGGACACCTCAGCGGCCATTATCCCTTATGTAATTTACCCTTTGATACTTTTTGTTGTGCCATTCTTATCCTTACCTACTTATTCCTTACTCTATAGAGTAAACATTGACGAACCAAAAACTTCTGGTTATTGACATTCGTTCAATGCATCCATGTCCTTATATTTTGGTAGAGATCTGTGTTTCAAATAACAACCCTTATTATTTTCTCTATTCATTTAACATAAACATCACAGGAGCTGTTGAGAATAACACAAAAAATTCATAATTCACACATTTATGTTTGAGAGCAGGTGTTAAAACCGCATACCTGCTAGAAATGATATTGCTCAATAAGGACAGGAGCAGCCTGTGGGTCTAAGTGCAAAGGAGTGCGATGAGAAATGAAAATGTTCTCCCCCAGTCTATTTCTTTCTACCTCACACACAATCTCACCCTTTACTCTGTGACTATAGCGCCTAATATGCCTTTTCGGAGCAGTGAACAAGTAATTGAGAACAGTTGAAAGGGTGTAGACATGGTTCACGTGAAGTGTGAATTCAGTCCAATTTCATGCTGTTTAAACTTTCTCCCCAGAGTGAAAAACCTGTTTGAAAAAAAAAAAAAATGAAATAAAATACTCTAGGTGAAAAATCCATCTTAAAGAAGTGAAGGTAAGGATTGTGTAAGCAGTTGATAGCATAGGAGAATAATTTAGAGGTAAAGCTTGTATCACCTGTCTCCGTTATTCATTTATTGTAGACATTATCAGAGTTTAATACCTGCCATACCTTTTTGAAAAATGTGATTTAAGACCAGCACAGAACCAACATTTACCAATACTGTACAGTATCGGCTTAGTCTACCAGACAATTGTTATCAGCAAGCAATTATTGGCTTTTCCTTCTATTAACTTGCTCCCAACTCCCTTGGGTGTACTGTATATTAGACACATTTTCAAGCATAATAACTAAAGGTCAGAAATGACAGCTGGCTAAGATTTACAATGTTTTACCAAGTCCAAGGATCGGCCTTTGTCAGGTGGTATTTAATCACTGCATCATGCTGAGCTGATGTAGGCAGAGCTTTTTAAAGATGCCACCAACATGGGTGAAACTTTTGAGTCTAGTCCAACCATTTGTTGATGAATGCTGTCCTATATTAGCGTGGTGAACCAGACTTTTACTTCACTTTACTTCACTATGAGTTTGGATGGTACACATGTATAGTACATTTGAAATAGAATCGTATTTGGGTTGCATTACATACAATACACAACAGTGCAGCAACAAAACATACAGTACAAGGTTACACTTTACTTGAAGGTACTGTCATAAGACTAACATGACACTGTCATTAACTATGACATGACATTGTCATGAATTGTTCATAAACTTTATACACCTGTCACGACTTCTGTCATTAAGTGTCATTGTCATGGTTAGGGTTAGGGTATGTCAGAAGTCATGACAGGTGTATAAAGTTCATGACAGATTCATGACAATAGTTAATGACAGTGTCATGTCAGTCTTTTGATGGTCCCTTCAAATAAAGTGTTACCCAGTACAACTTATCCTTTATCTCTGATCATGATAGGCAAACATTTGACAATGTAACGTGACGTCAAAATATGATAGATGAATTGTTCTGGCTATCAGCAGAACATTATCTAAAACATACATGTAAACTGTACTTGTGTGATAGTTTGGTCCATTAGTGCTGAGTTTTTTTACTGCTTTCATAACTACAACTGCAAATTGTGAGGTTTTGTTCCCTTGTCACCATTTATGCTGTTAACGCTTGCAATTTGTTTTTGTGTTTTTGTTTTTGTTACTTTTTTGTTTTGGGGTTGGTGTGGAAACTGTAGCTGTATTGACATTACTTTCAAGTTATCTATCTACAAACCCTCTTTTATCTCCAAGACTGCTGTGTCAGGATGTTTTGTGGTGCAGAATATGAGGACATATCCTTGATCGGGACGCTACCTATCTTGTCAGAATAAAGACAACGAAACTGAGTTATGAGGAACTGACAGTGTCAGAACAAACACTATGACAGCTACTGGACTGGCCGATGATAAAAGGCAAATCGCCCAAAAATAAAGAGGCCCCTGGAACATTCTTATACAGATTACATGCCCCACAGAATTGAAAAACATGACCTTTTCATTCCAAGACAGTCTTGTTAGAATCAGTGTGAGGTATTTTATTATGGTATCAAGAACAAAGACAGAAATATCAATCATCTCAAGATCAAAGACCAAAGGAGACACTCCAAGGAAACACATTGATTTGGACTATTGATGTGCTTTAGTCCCAGAAAATCTTCAGAGGAGGTGTGAATTTAGCCTACCTAAAATGATATCATGTTCTAAAAGAAGACATCACTGGATATTTGTCAATGACCCTAGGCATCCCTTAACAGAAATATTGATGATTTGATGATAAACAGTTTTGTTGATTGAAAATTTGAATAGCTCTTATGGCATCTTCTCTTTCTAGATCACAGGTAGGCCTATTTGGGCAACAAACACTCTGTGTTGGGTTGGGATTTGTCTTGGCATCCCAAAAGTAGTATGCACTTTTACCACCACATTCGACAGCTATTTTGATTCATTCTTGAACTTCAAGTTCTGCTTGTTAAAATGTCTCTTATTCCTTATGTGCCACTTCCAACAGGGCCTGAGTCTGCTGTGTTCTGCCAAATTTAAGACCAATTAAGAGATTAAACCCTTGTAAATAGTAATTGTCCATGTTTCCCTTGGAGACAAGGTATAAAATGGCAAAGAAGAGCCCACAAACAAACATTAAATGTGTAAATATACATTAAAGAGAAGCATGTTATAAGGTTTTCACTGAAGAGAGTGTTTGTTCCAAGAGGGCCCAGACGGTTCTGGATGTTTAGGTAAAGCAACATAAACTCTAATTATTGCAATATTTCTAAATGACCATCTAGGTGGGCCTATATATGCTTATTAGTACCAACCACAAACTGATGGTTCAGCAGTCTCAAGTGCATCATTATGAGCGCGGTAGCCCTTGTACTTCCAGGACCGCTCACAGGTCCAGATCTGATATTGGTAAAGCATTAAGCACTATAATTATGTCCCCTTTTTTCTGGATGGGCAATGTTTTCATCTCCCTCTTCCCATGTAATTGCTTCCTATGGGATCATTTGTAATCATTAAGACATAGTTGATCAAGTACTTATGCACCGTCACCTTTTTCTGTTGGAGGGCCGGAAAGAATAAAGGGTAAATGATTACTGCCATGGTAAGCCACGCATACAGGGGAATGCCTTGACTACAGGGAGAAACCAAGTGTGACCTGAAAATGTCAGGTCTGTGGGTGGTTTGGTGGCAATTAAGTGACAACCTGCTGCTTTGTACAGCTAAGGGGTTTTCATCAAAATATGGAGCAGGGCAAAGAGTAAAGACTTCGAAGTTTGAAACTTGCCTGGAGGAACCTCCTCTTCAGGCTTTAACACCAGCGTTTCAACAGAGTAAAAAGAAGTAGGCCTAAGAGTCAGTCTTCAGAAAATTCATTCTCACTGTGAGGTCATCTATATCATGAAAATAGTCAAGAACATATTTCTGTGTCCACATCATCTATTTGAAATAATCAAGGTTATTTTGAGAGAGCAACTGCCACATAGGAATTGCAAAAATGTAATGAAAACACATTGACCTTGGAACACCTAAGATTGAAAGCACAACAGATTTCAACCTCTACATTCCAACCCATCTTCACACAAGTGCTAAGTAGGCTACTGCATTTCAAATCTCAAACTAATATGAATATAAGAGTTTCAATGTTGTTCTGTATTGGCGGATTTCTCTCATGTCTCTTCTTATTGCATTTTGAGTGTTCATGAAATCTTCCTTTTGAAAGTTGCTTTGGATGAAAATGCAATGATAATCCATAAATTCAATAAAGTCTGTAAATTAAATAGAATGCTTAAAAAGATAAAGAAAACAAAATAAAGAAATTTGTCTCTTAAAATTTGAGCTTTAAGTGCAACTACAACAGCTCATGCCACAGTGGAATACCACTGGCTATCTCTAAAAATATCCATGGTGAATTGCATTTATATTTACCAGATTTGCCACCTGTCCAAGGCCACAGAAACAAGCTGAGTCAAACTTGACAGCAGGTAACCGTTTTTTATTATTATGTTCTATTTACTGAAGACTAACTACATCAACCACAAGGCCTCTCGTTCTCATAAACGCTGCCCTTGTGGCGTCTGGGAGAATATGTCATTTCCTTTGTGGCGAGTGAGCACCTGACCCCGATGTGATCGCACCTTTGTATTGCTTGAAGCTCAGCGCTCAGAGCAGAGGAGGGAAGCCTGCTGTGCTCATTAATTACAATGGAGCTGATAGAGCCAGAAGGTCTCTGGTGAAACGAGGAGAGGGGGTGAGAGGAATACAGTTGGATTGAAAGAGGTCAGAGGAAACCTTTTAGTCTATGCTACATTCATTCCAAAAGGCCAAAAGACACAGAGCACTTTACCTGCCTGTAGTGCACTTACAGTACATACACATACAATATTACAGTACCATAAACAAAATTCTGCAACAGAACAAAAATATGTAGTTATATTTCATTATACTGCATATTTCCATACATTGTATGTACTATATATAGTCAAAACGGAATATTGATAGGTTAGTTGTTGGAAACAGAACCATTTGCAACTGCAATGCAAGATGTTGAAATTAAGATGGTATTTGTATCATTTTAAACTTTACAATGAAGATAAATTGGTGATGCTTTAAATTTACATAATACCCAAATTTTATCCAAATCTCTGCATCTTTTTTTTAGTTATCATCACTCAAACAGACAGACAGTCAGACAGACCCTGGGCAATTATACACTGTGTGAAAACACTCCTGCAAGTATCCACACAATAGCCTCACTCAAACCCCTTTAACATGCAGGGGAAACATCCGTCTGCCTGTCACTGTTCACGGAAGAGTTGATGTGTGTCGCTTATTCTCCGTATTTAGATGCCAGCTTGTCAGAATTGTTCAGGTGCTTCTTGATGAATGAGTAGGTAATGTACTTTTATTCTGGGGAGGATGTCTACGGGTATATTTTGAATATGTCAATATCTCATTTGAGAATGTTAACAGGCACTGCAAGTGAAAAAGCAATAGAGTTTTTTTTTTTTTCTTAAACTCTGGTAAAAGGTATAAATTGCTCAGATATTTCCCTTTCTGAATTTTTTTATGATCTGATTGAAGTTACCACCTGGTCTTTGAATTTCCTGATCAACACCTGTTCATTTGGAACTCTGGTCTAATAGTTTCACAATCACACTCACTTTCCAATCACTGTGAAAAGCCTGGAATTTAATCAAATGCAAGGGGGGAACTGTGCAATGAGGCACAGAGATAAAGGAAAAAATCAACACGGTAGCTAATGGAGGCAGCATGAGATTTCCTAAAGAATATTAGCAACAGACGAGAGGGTAGAACTTTAAATTATGGCCCGTGAAGTACTGGGTGAGGACTAAAAATGGCGTAACAAAACGTATCAAGAGACATCTTACAGTACTTCCTTTGAATTCCTGGAATAAGACAAACTGTATGAAAGTTATCTGCTAAATCTGTCAAACACCTGGAATGCATTCATTTGACGCCTGGATTAGCTCATTGGGCCTTTATTGGTTAAATTTATGTGATGTATTTTTGATGAATCAATAAACAGACCTACAATTTCAGATATTATTTCCGATGCACCCATCAGCAGTAGTCTAAGTAGCACACAAACAACTTTCATGCCATTTGTATTATTATCACCGCATCCTTACTCAGTTTATCCCTTGCCATTTTGGTTCCCGGTACTTGGATATAATTTAAAATGTTAAAACAAAGATGGTTATGTGTTTCAGCAGCACCTTATAGTTGTGTTTGCTTTTGGACAGAGCTCCAGATTCATGGAAATAAGGTAAATAGCGTTGCATAATCCTGCACACACTCTAACATACCAGTGCCATTATACCATCAAATAGTAAAATGTACACATCAAAGGTGCAGTATGTTGTTTAGATAGATACTGCTGATGTTTTATCGTCAGTTTGCAAAAGTTTCTACAGTAGGAAGTAAAAATTGGGATCCTCTATCAGTGTAAGGGGTTTGGCTGGACCAATGAGTTCTAAGTAAACAAAGGTTCTACACCATTAATTGTGCTATCACTGGAAACTTGTGCTAGTCATTAAGGTTAGACTCTATTCACAGACTGCATAAATCTAATTGAGAAGATGTAGGCCTACAGGAGAAAATTCAGTGCAACTTTGACAATGGAATCAATCTCTGATCTTGAGAAATACTACCAGTCTGGATGGTTATCAGACTACACCTTGCGTACTGCTCAGACACATCAAATATGTATGCATGAAATGTATGAAATATTAACAGGTAATTCATTTTATTTGTGACCATAATAAACTATGACATTTTCCAAAGTAAATCAGTTGGCCAGCAATGACCATCTTCAGTATAGCTTTTTTTTTTTTCTTTCCAAGATCTCTGGAGGACTTCTTCATTTCGCTACATCCACGCTTTGCACTTCTCTCCCGCTTCGGCCGACCCGTGTGTTTCGGTGTCTGTAGCTGCTGCTCGGCCATTGTTGCTGCTGTGAGTGCTGCTGGGACGGCGAAGTGGAGCTCTGCAGGGG
Organism: Sardinella longiceps; assembly: GCA_027497455.2. NCBI lineage: Eukaryota > Metazoa > Chordata > Actinopteri > Clupeiformes > Clupeidae > Sardinella > Sardinella longiceps. The sequence goes on from JAODXP020000019.1 coordinate 19,879,069, forward strand.
CTGCGGACCTCTCGCCGTGAAACCCATGAGCTCAGCTGATGTTAAATCACATATGCCGAGCCCCCAAGCTTTTCCAGGGCCGCTCCCTTGACTGGGGCTTGGGGACCACTTGAAAGCCTGGGCGTGCAGTCTCTCTCTGTCAGATTCACCTTGAGATGACCCGTCCCTGAGAGCATGTCGATTTTTTTCCCCCACTTCTGGTGCACAGAACGAGTATAGGGATGCAGAGGCTAGCTTTGGAAAGGGGTTAGCGTGCAAGAGAGTAAGCTTAGGAGTAACAAACAGTGAGTGAGTCAACTGAATTATTTAGGTTATTCTGACAAGGAGGTGTTTCGAAGATTTGTTACATTTTGCTCGCTAATGCAGTCAGGTTGTTTTATTATAGGTAAAAATCACAATGTTCCTCAAAAAGGAATGGCTACTCTTGGTCAAATTTCACGGGAGGGTGTGGACAAATGCATAGGTGTGCGAGAGCTATTTCTTTGGCCATGAATCTTTTTACTGAATTGAAAAAACTTGACAGACTGCAGCTAAAGGAAAGCATGGACCTGTGAAGGAAAGCAAATTATATGAAGTGTGTAAAGAGAAGTAGAATCACAACGAAGAGAGAGAGAGAGAGAGAGAGAGAGAGAGAGAGAGAGAGAGAGAGAGAGAGAGAGAGAGAGAGCACCATAGCACTATAAAATAAATGACGTGCCATTCAAGATGGACAGAGCCCGCTCTAATCTTTAAGTAATGAAGGCCATGAAAGATTGTGGTAAATGGAGCCCAGTGGTAAGTGAGATCCAGTCTATTTCCACTGCATCAAACACAAGTTCTTTCCTTCTGTCTGAATTTCATCTCAGAGGCCTGGAGGTCTAATGCACTGATCTCAACTGCCCAGTCACATTAAGAAGGCCTACCCTGTAATTCCATAGTTCAGTTGCTTGCTAATACGTCTGCTAGTCAGGTGAATGGACAGTCAGCTTGCGTTCAACAAGGTATATGTTCAAGGCAATAATATATTGTAGGCCATTCATCTTAACAGGGATGTTCTTTTATATTTCAAGGACTGGTTCAAAATATCTTGTGCATATACAGAGGAATATTGAATGATATGGATCGGGAGCGTGTCTATGGTTCCACAGGTCTATATTCCCTAACCCTAATCCTAAAGGTCCGTTCACACCTGGAACAATAACTATAAAGATAGCTGTAACTATAACAATATTTCCGTCCACACTGATGAACAATAATGTAGGTGTATCTTCATGTGAAGGAATTCATGTCTAAAATTCAATGGTTTCTGATTGGCTTTTAAACCTTTAGCATTCTTAAAATCGCTTTGAAAGTTATCCTCAACAATATTGTTGCACATGCAGTTGTCGTTAGAGTTGTGGTGTGAACGTTGTCATTGGTATTAATTAGATGGATATTTATATTTGTCGTTATAGTTATTATTCCAGGTGTGAACGGCCCTTTACCCTAAGAAATGTTGGGACAAAGAGCTCTGGGACCAGAGGGCTGACCCCTATGGATCCATCCAGGCCCAGCTGTGTGTGTGTGTGTGTGTGTGTGTGTGTGTGTGTGTGTGTGTGTGTGTGTGTGTGTGTGTGTGTTTCATTAAAATAATAACATTTTTGGTTTTATGGAGAAATAGTACATTAATATACATTTCTGGATATAGTCCAGTAGCGTATTATGCCGTATTTATTGTTGCTGCCTTAGGAGGCAGTTGTTGTGCTACTGTGAACATAAATGATAGCCCCAGGGCAATAGAGAGGTAGTTGTTTAATAGCTTTTGTTTTGCTTTGGGTACAGTGACAGCACAAGGTTGAAGTTTTTATTTGCGATCGAAATGGATTTTGTCCAACACCGGGCCCACTCCAAGTGCAAGCCTGTCGGCCATCATTGTTTTTCTTTCAGCCCCGTAAAAAAAGAGAAAGAGAGAGAGAGCGAGAGAGACAAAACACAACCCGGAACATAAGAAAGGGGGACACATTTCATTTAATTGACACCCTTGTAACCGGAGGACCATCTAGAAGAAGTGAGCTCACCTCCTAAACGTCCTTGCATCCGACGAGGGTAAGTTTTATGAGTTTGTCTGGGGGGAAAATCAATCCCCCTGAGTGAACTCCAGCAAAGACAGGCTCAGGCAGTCTGTCCGTGATGCCGGTTCATTCTTCTGGATAGAGGGAAACAGTGCCAGAAGGCATTATGGAGGAAGGGTAATCCTAACCACTGGGCCTGGCTGTCACTCACAGGAGGAGATGCCCTGCAAATTGATAAGAGAGATTAAAAAAAGGGAGGGGACTGTAAAGGAGAGTAAATTCTGCCCTTTTGACTTGTGCTCAACTTGTTAAGGAGATTTTTTAATCTCAAGGCAATTTCCCCTGGTTAAATATAGGCAAAACAGAATAAATATAAAAGTAATAATATAGACTGAGCACTTGAGTTATAGCATATAATCTATATTATAAGGGTAAATCATGATGACATTTCCAAGGCAAGGTGAGTCATAGTATACAGTCTTCCTGTAATGGGAAGCATCAAGAAGTTCTGGGAAGTTTCAAACGGCAAAAAGTTACTGTCCTCAGTGGTCATAACCATGATTGCGGCACTATTCCGCTTTATGTGAACATACATCTGTGCTATCTTGAAGTTTGCTCTGTTTACTCTGTAACCCATGTTGATGGTTGTGTGTGTGTGTGTGTGTGTGTGTGTGTGTGTGTGTGTGTGTGTGTGTGTGTGTGTGTGTGTGTGTGTGAGTGGAGATGTACAGAGAAGGGATCTGTGGCAGGCAAAGAGCATCCCCGTGGGGTCTGACATTACTGTGACTCAGGGGGAGGGGGTCGGTAGGGGTTGGGGTGATGGCAGGTATTGCTGATTCTTGACACCAAGCTTATTGGCAATCTGTTAGCACAGCCTGCAGGGCCTCTGTAAAATAAACTGGATCAGGACAGCATGTTCTCACGCCTTCAGGGATAAAGCGAGGGGGGGGGGGGGGGTAAGTGTTCAGATTCACCGTAGTGGGTGGATGGAAGAGAGACAATGCATTTCAGTTTGGGAGAAGAGGGAACATTTTCACTCCAATCATTTTGACGGGCAATAAATAAGGGAAGAAAACGTGGTGACAGTACATGCTATTTACAGAAAGAGCACAAAGCCTCTCAAACTTTCTTTTTAACAACTTCAAGAAGAACAATGACAATTATTAGTTATCATTTCACAGAGAACATTAATCAGTGAAACTATGGCTGTTTTTTTTTTCACTCTCAAAACTTTCACTTTTGAATTCTGCCAATATTGCATTCATGTGGATGTCACAGCTTTTATTGTGGTTTGGCATCTCAAACGGAGCCATGGTGGAACAAATTGAGCTAAATCCCATGCAAATTAGAAGCTAATTTCATCAACCATAATTAGTGTGGGTGAAAATTGTTTAAACCATTGTCTGAGTTGTCATATTTCTCTGTGGATTCATTTGAAGTTGCCACAAGCCACTACTTTGGGATAAATCACTGAAGTAGAACCTGTCAGTTCTAAACCTGTGAAGCTATTTTAGAAAATTCTTAGTATAGTTATTAATTAATTAAGTGAGGTTTGTAACATACCTATAATGGTGTAATAACACTATCACACAAATATGCTGTGAATAGAAACAACACACCATTGTTGACAAGTGAAATGCATTTTTTCTTGTATTTATCTGGAAGTGTATTACATTCATTTATGACAGTGGCTCAGCATACTAAATGAATACATTTGTCAGAATATGACAATGTGCTGTTACGCTATTTACACTCTGATTGGTGACAGTGTTATATCATTATTCAGTTTTTGAATGTGACTGAATTATGTCAACCATACATTTTTAACTTTTTATCCATATTGTTTATTCTCATATTCCATCAGCATTTGCCATCTGAGTGAATGATATTCATTTTGAAGGCTTTGAGATTGAATGGGAAAGGAAGGTCAAACATAAACACTTGAGCAAACACAGATATAGACCCACTTTTCCACTATCTGAATATGGTAACTGACAACTATTTCAGTGTCATAATACCGCAAGGTCAGTACTCTAATTTTCCACTTGGGTACAGGCCACACAGGTGGTGCCAGGGAGATAAAGTATTTTATTGCTGCATGCCTTTGTTCCTCAATGAGCTGTTTGTAGACATCAATGTGCCTTTGTTGACATCAAGATACATGTCATGTCTCTGGCTAAATAATTTCATTTTGTCACATTATTCAAGTTGTACAAGGCTGTGAAAAAAAAAAAAAACAACCTTCAAATGAATGAAGGGTTGCTTAGCATTCTGTCACGGCGTTCCATAACCATTTGTTGAGACTTAATTGGTACGGCACATATGCCACCATATTGATCATATCATCATTTGTCACAACTTCACACATCACATGTAAACATAGACAGAAAGTGACAGTTTAGTGCGTAAACACTAAAACCTGTTCTGTTTGGGGGAGCGTAATATCCACAGTACTTCTCACTCATCTCTGTGGGATACTGTACACTGGAACATCTAATAGCAATCAATGTGGAAAGGATCGAAATTAAAAGCATTTCAATCTCATTCATTTGCCTACTGAACAATCCCACGGATATATTAAGTGCATATTCATAAGTCAAAATGCAAGGGGGACCCAAATTCTTGTGCCTCTGGGAACAAAGAAATCTGTAAGACTTATTGATTCAGTCACATAACCCAATTTTTCACTATGGAGATCCGTGAGGGACGATGTTGTGTGTATAGTTGAAAAAAAGAAAAAAGGAAAAATGAAGTAATTTTTTTCCCACATAGCAGAGGAGGAGGAGGGAACATATTTCCATTCCAAATGGGAATGGAGTTATTAGTTGGAGCAGTGGGTATTTTGTCACTGTCAAAGGCATGAGGGGAATTAATTGTTGCTCCAACTCCCTGCATGCCACCTTGTGGGGTGCAAATGACATTTTTCTAACCTGGGGACCTTAATCAAAGTGAATACATACAGAGCCAAGCATGAGGGAAAGGACTGGAAGCTTCATGCTGGCACGGATTTGCGGGATGAGCAGCTCTGACTCCGTAAAAAAAAAAAAAAGTCAGGATTGATTGACCGAAAATTCCATGTAATCTCTTACTGGTGCTTTGGTGAGGGTATAAGCGATCAATTATATGGAGGTTGTCTGGTCTCCCACATAGAGGGAAATAGGAGAAAAAAAAACGGCTTTGAAACTGACACTAAGAGGGAAATGCAATCAAGCAGTTTGGCGGAGATGGTGAATTACTTGATTGAATTGCTGCCGCTAGTCATGAGCGTCTCCCTAAGTAGAGAGGAGACAGGTAGGCTAGAGGATGAAAATACACACTTCCTCCTGCTCCCAGGCCTAGAACAGTAAGTACTGTTAGGAGCTGAATCAGTGCTCTTGAAAGACATCTCCTCACCAAAGTGTCAGGAATGAAAAAATGAGGAAATAAAAAAAAAAATGTTGCCTGTCTGTGTGTGTGTGTGTGTGTGTGTGTGTGTGTGTGTGTGTGTGTGTGTGTGTGTGTGTGTGTGTGAGGGTGTGTGTGTGTGTGTGTGTGTGTGTGTGTTTGAGGTACATACTGTACATATGTGTACTTAACAGGCTTATGAAAAGAATGTTGCAGGCAAGGGCAGCCAAAAAACTTGTTTTTTTTTTTTTGTCTCTAGCTTTAGACCGTCTCACTTTCCCAACCATGTTTTTTTTCTTTGGTCATGGTTGGTTGGTTGCTCTCCTAAAAGCTCAGTGTGTAATGAGCCATGTATAAAAGTAATTAATGCATGTTGACAAAATGTCCCATATTTGAGGTGCATCTGGTCTTTCATTATCTGATGAGTCGTGCACCTTTCCACTTTCTGAGGTCGTTCTTAAACACACCTGTTCCTGGGCAGTTTTTCGGGAAAAATAACTGATTCTCTGATATATATCCTCTGCTCCACAGGCCTACATTTTGCCTGGACTCTGCAGTAAGTCGGCTGTATTCCCAGCCTAGCTTAGTCATCAGACAGAGGCCATCATTTATCAGCGACTCAGAACAATAGTAAAAAAAAAAAACTTTGTTCCTTTTCTGATCCCGGTGTTTGTTTTCTTTTATTACTCTGACAAGATTTGAGCAAAGCACTTTTCGAGCCTCAGCAGGGGTGGGGTTACTGAGCAACCAGAGTATCCATCAAGTAGCATTATACCCATTAAGGCTTGGCTCAGGGGTTCACCAAGAGTCATTATCTCTCTAGGTTTGGTACCACACAAGCCCACAAACACCAACATAATTACATTCAGAAGCAATTACTTGTAATACAGAGATCACAATCATGCTAAGATTCTAAGCTCTAAGAGTAGGGAGGGGGTGCAACACCTACATGCTCTCACTACTCGCTTGCCAAAGGAATGCAGGCCAGATAATTAGTTTAAGTCTAGTTATTCAGCTGGGTGATGGTGTGCCTGCCAACATAGAGTGCAGGATGTTACTTTACTCATAAACAAGTTGAGTTTTTTTGTTTGTTTGTTTGTTTTTGTCGTGGTGAACAGCTAGAAATAGACATTATTTAGATTTAAGCTATGCAATATATATACTCAAATGGTCAAAACGTCTCAAATACTACAAAAGAAGAAAAAAGTAGTTGTTATTTTCAGGTGTGTTTAAGAACAACCTCAGAAAGTTGGTAACAGATTTGCAGATTAGCATCACTCTAGCAGAGCAGCCATCATAGTCCCATACACCATACCCATACACCATTCATTCACTGTGGTGTAAGACAAGTACAATATTTCATTAGGTAGGCCTACCTTTTTCTGGCTATCCATGAGGTTGTCATGTGTCCAAGGAATCACTGTAGTTTCTGGGGAATCCCACATCATTAGGTACCCTGGGAGTACCCATGCTCCTTTGCACGCACCATTTCATTTCTCTCTGGAAAGCAGCATGGTGACCATGGCAGATTTTCTCGTCTGCTTTAGGTATCCAATCACAGAACAAAAAGGGAAGAGCATGGCGCTCAATTTCATTTTATGTCACGTGGCGGCTCTGGTATTGGCTCTGAGTTAGGTACTAACATTATGATAGACATTTGTATAAACAGCTCTGGACAATCGTAAACAATGCTTCCACTACCAGAAAAGCTGCTTGTGGTACCACTTGTGATTAGTTGTGATGGCCAAGCTAATCATCAGGAGCTACTGTTGGAAAATGTGAAGCATGAAAGACACCAAGACTATGCTATAAGCTTTCACTTCAAATTAGGACTAAAGAATAATAATAATAAAAAAAAACTGTTGTGTTTCTTCCCTATAGGTGACGTATGCATATTATGCTATGTATTGTTGAATTAATTAACATCCCAATTTATACAAGTAGCCCTTTCAATTTCTCTATAGTAATCATTTTAAGCAAGTTTTAAGTTCCCCGATTGAAATTCATTTAATTTATCCCATCAATACTTTTTGTTATGGCTTTCTCACCTACTCCTTACCCAGTACTTTACGGGCTGTGAAATAAAGAGAGAAATCCAATCCAGAAATAGAAAAGCAGAGAATAGGTAGGGAGGCAGCATGCGATTCACATGAGCACAATAGGTAGAATGGTGTAAAAACATCACACTAACCACTACTTACAGGAAATGCACAATTGCAACACCAAAACGCTGACGGAAAAAGGACAAAATTGCAAAGATAAAAAGCAGGGGGAAGTGACTGTAAGCAACGCCTCACTTACAATTACACATGTCCTTATTTAGCTCAGCTTTCATGCCAGCCAATTTAGATCACAGGAAATTACGGACTTTTAATCCGTTTGTGTGCCTCCCCGGGGAACAATTCATGTCTTTGAAATTGCAGGCACCTCTGAGCTAGAGGATAACCCATGTACCTGAGAGTGTGGCTGCATACAGTACTTCTGTTGCACACTCCGTTCAGATGGAGTTGTAGCGGGTAATGTGTGAGTTTAATTTACTGCAGAGACATATTTGCACCATATATCCACAGCCGTATGTTCTTTTCCCAATTTTACTCTGTTGAAATTGAGTATAAATAATGCAATGTTCGACTGCAACTTATCTACTCAAAACTCTGTCCCTCTCTCTCTCTCTCTCTCTCTGTGTGTGTGTGTGTGTGTGTGTGTGTGTGTGTGTGCGTGTGCGTGTGCGTGTGCGTGTGTGTGTGTGTGTGTGTGTGTGTGTGTGTGTGTGTGTGTGCGTGTGTGTGTGTGTGTGTTTGTGTGAGGGGGAGACAGACAGAAAGAGAGAGAGAGTCTGGACTGGTCAACACAGGCTAAGTAACTGATGTCCCTCTTCTCACATTGTGAGATATTTATGGACTTGGCGAACACAAGGATGGTCGTATATTTTCCATGACTTCTCAGTCGCCTCACTTGGACTTAACTGTGTATCCATACCAAGGTCAAAATAAGCGTATATTTCATAGCGACAAATTGTCCCTCTGAAAGTATGCTGTTCAGCTCTCGCTCCCAAGGGTCCTTTTTAAGATGTGTCAACAGCCAGCCAGCAGCTTTGCAATGGCCAGTTTTTTTTTTTTTTTTTTTTGCTTGATTCTTGAGTAAAAAACAAATAGCTTTGCTGCAGTATGGATGTACCCCAAAAAAATAGTTTACAATTACAAAAGACTTTTAATTGACAAGAACTCTCGTCACAACTTCATATTGTTTTTAGCTCGCCTTTCATCCCCCTGCATTATGAATGACAGCATGCTTTGAGATTTATGCCTCTTCACTGTCAAGCAAAGCCCACAAGCAATACATTGATTTCAGTTCACTTGTCATCACTGTCATTGTTACGCTCCCCTAGCCCTTTGCCAAATTATCCTCAGGATGGAAGGTGGCATTCTTATCAATTTGAAAAATGTATGAGATTCAAGAAGAAGGGCAGTAAGATTTTGTGTTCTGTTGAGATCGTTATCATACTTCCTTCTTAGCGACCTTCCAGAGGTATGGATGATGCTGACCTGCTTTGGGCGACACTGTTTCTGCCTTAATACTAAAGATAGAACTGGTATCTGCATGAAGTGTCTGACTGTTTTTTGTTTGTTTATTTGGCTGGTTGTTTTTGTTTGCTTGTTTGTTTTTTTGAGCTGCAAGACTTTTATCAGTCTTTTATCAGTCTTTAAGCTTAGAGGTTGTTGTCCTCTGCTTGAGGAAGTGGAATGTGTTTCACTTGTTTGTAAATCTAAATATATCTTTACCTGCACTTGAATTTTTTGTTTGTCTGTTTGTTTTTGTGTGTGTGTGTGTGTGTGTGTGTGTGTGTGTGTGTGTGTGTGTGTGTGTGTGTGTGTGTGTGTGTGTGTGTGTGCGTGTGCGTGTTTTGCAAAGTTATAATCTTTTCATAGTGAGATTTTTGGTAACACTTTAGGCCTATATTAGCACACACATCTTTGCCATTAAGTAGCTGGGCTGCATTTCCCGAAGCATTCTTAACACTAAGTTCTTAGTCAATAGTGATACCTATACGTTAACTACTACTTATTACAGCTCAAAGGCCGTTATCCTGCTTATCTAAAGAAGGGTATAAAGTTAAAAGAAACATGCAACTCCAATTTAAAAGAAGTTTACCTGCTCGGTTTGGGTACTATTTTCAGTTGAAAGTAAATCTACAAGGCTGCGCTTACTGTTGTTATAGTTCTGTCAGGTTCACTAAAGTCAAAATTAGGAACCATGATTGCAGTAATTTATGTCTGGCGGTATGGCCCTGTTCTAAAAAGCATTGATATGAAATGGTGGTGAAACTTTGTAACAGAAAAACGTCTCGGGTAGCCAGTTAGACTAAAAAAAAAGGCCATTCCATTAGCCAATCATAGAAGAGAATCACATTCTGAAGGGAAATAATGTTAGAAATATAAGTGGGTGTCAGCACTGATCCCTTTTAGAAATACCACAGTGAAGTTGCCCAAAGGATGCCATGCAATCCAGGTGAATATTTCACAAGGCCATAGAGCCATGATTGATTTAAACAGCTGAGTTCTCAAATTCAATTACTATAACTGTGTCTTACCCCTGCTATTAAAATACTAACTCTGCCCATGTCACATAAATTAAATTCAGGCTTATTCAACTATAACCCCTTTCTATTAACTTTATCTTAATTACTATCCAAGGTCCTCTCTGACCTTGGGAGCTACTGCAGGCTGTGGGCATTGAGGTGTTGACTGCAGCCGTTCGGCAGTTGAAGATATCATTTCACACGCCTTAAAGTAGAAAGAAAACAAAATAGTTTTAACCTCAAAAATAATCCAAATTGCCACTCAACACAACAACTGAGTTGTTTCCTGCAGGGGAGGATTGAAATTAATCCAGCTGGAAGCTTGAGAGTCCATCTGGAAAGAATGAAGTAAGAAAATGTTTCAGTGCCATGACGTGCAAAACAGGGCATTTATTATATGAGCCATTTAGTTTCAAAGGATAATAAGGATTAGGATATTTGATGTATTTTTCATAACATATCAGAGGCTCATCAGTTATCATAAACATGCCCTAAGAACAATGAGTCATTTTCCTGATAAACAAGCACACAGTGTGTTTTTGCATATACGTCATATTATGAATGCACCGTAACGACACTTGTCAGATGAGAGAATGCCAAATCCCATTTAACAACATTTTAAATGATAACTCCTAAGTGTTACCAAGAAGAAGACAACAAGATGCCGTAATACAGATGACAGTAGGGGCTGGGTTACAGAGGTTCTCCAAGGCCGGTATGGGTGATGAGAAGATCAACACAGTGACAGTCCTAGCAAGCTGAACTACTCTGAAAATAGCCAGTGGTCCTGGGAAGGCGACTCTTGATTTGGTGAGAAAGCAAAGCTGTGCTGTGAGTCTAAAAGGTTGTAAACATGCTTAGTAAGGTGTGAAATCAAATCTCTAAGAGACAAAAAGCTCATGGCTTCGTCAGACAGAGAGTCAAACTCAATTAAAAGTTCTTCAGATGCTCTAACTCACCAGGTCCCCCAAAAAAACCTGAAGTGCTGAGAACTCCTGTTGTTAGTGGTATTTTTGTCCCCCAGCTCTGTCTTGACACAACAACTGAAGCATATAAACACTGCTGTATGGTTTCTTGATTGGTTCAGGAAACTGGACCATGTGCAAATTGTGACTGCTGACTAAAGACCCAGAGGGAGGGCCCCAGGTTTCTGCACTCCTTTTTGAGTTTATAGAGACATACAGTGCAATCATCTAGTTTGCAGTATCCTACTTTACTGTACTGTTGGATTGTCACCAAGACACAGGCATTTTACTGTACTGTATGTACAGTACGTCCAACGCTCAATGGTGTTTGTTGCCACCAACAACACCTTCCAGGCAACACAGCCTAAAAGGCACTACCCTTACCCTATTCCTAACCCTAACCCCCTCAACCCTCATCTTAACCCTAAACTGAGTGGAGTAGTGCCTTGAAGGCAGCACTGCCTGGAAGGCACCATTGAGGGCATTAAATACTAAAGACCACGTCCAACTGCTTATTGAATAAGAATCTTTAATCTCATTTGTTCATTTTACTAACACTTCAAATAATCTGTTTTTGAAATGATACACTATTAAAATAATTATCCAGAGTGAATCTACCCTCAGCCTTGCTGTTTCCCATAGTCAGGGCCGTTTCATGGTATTTGGGGGCCCCATGCAGGCAAATAGGGGCAGGGGGCCCCTTGGCTTTTTTGTGAGTGTCCTAAGCTGTTTATACTACACCGCTGACAACATTCATTTAATATGCATTTTTTTTTACTGCCCCTTTGTGTTTTAGTAATATGCAAACCATTTTCATGTCGCCTGTTTGTAAAATGGACATTTATTTTGTGTGGCAGCTTCTAACAATCGACTTAGCCTCATGCATGAAATAAGAGGACTGTGAATGGCATTGGCAAGGAAAACATCAGGTACTTTTTAAATTAATTAATACATTGAAGCCCATGTAAGATTGCTTTTAATTTTCTTGGTCAATTTCACCCCCTAGAAGAATATCATTCAATTATGCCCAGCTTCTATTTGAACACAAGGGGAATCTTCTCCACCTTGACTGCCAATGATGCCTGCTATAATTTGAAATAAAGAGGCAATTAATTAGCTTTAATCTAGACTATGAAAAACAAACGAGGGAATGGTGGTCATGTTCTTATTAAATCTGCATTCATAGATGAAATTTGCTTTAGAGTAATATGATTTGTGAATTGCTCCACTGGGATAATGGGTACAGCATTAAAAGAAGGGACTTGGGGGTTTAATGAAATTATTGTCCTTTAAGGTTGCTTTGCCCTTTGCGGTTGTATTGCAATAAGACTCATTTCCTCCCCAGTCATATTTTATTTCTGTGGTAGGTGGCCATAAGAGATTCTGTACCGACAGACATTTGTAATTTAATGCAGGCATTGATTTCCTTTCACACTTCATACTATTTTCATTTTTTTGCTGATGAAACTGCTATTTCAAGTTTCTCCAAAGTCTTTGACTTGTTTGAAGGTTTTTGGATGTCTCTTGTCTATTGTTTATCACATCGGATTTTGGGGCACTCTACTGTGCAAAGAATTAATGTGAAAAGTGACATACATGGCCGCATTTGCAGGGTGTATAATTATATTTTAGAGAGGTAGAAATTCGTTTCATGTCATTTTTTGAAAAATGTCCCCTCCCCATAGTCAAAATCACAGTGATGCCACAGCTGAAGAGCTAAAGCTGACGTACTGCCAGCATCACATGTGGAGAGAGAGAAAAAAAAGCAGAATACACTGTCAGTAACATTTTTAGCATGTTTTTTTTTTTTTTTTTTAACAATTTTCTTCCAACCAGCAGAGGACTTTTGTTACAGATGTGTAAGACTGATGCATGCAAAGATATGTCATGTTCAGTCAAATAGATTGAGTGAGAAGATAAATCAAGTAATTTCTGTCTTACGTACAGTAATGTCAAGAACATATAGGCCTCTATGACCTGACGTTGTTGCATGTCGCAGTTTGGTCGGATGGAAGGTATGGCACATATTAGAGCTGATACTGTCATCATGTCAAGGCAATCTCTTCTGTGAGAAGTTTCTTTATTCATTCTATTGGAAGCAATATGACAGTCTTTCCCCTTTCCTTTTAACATAAAAACATGTGTTAGACGTACAGTTTTTAGACATTTCATTTTACACCATGACAACACTTTAAATAGACTGATTTAGTCTGCTTTGCCATGAACCATTTCAGTTTAACACATCTAAGCATGCCTCATGAAACCACTACAGTTTAGTTTCAGTGTTCAACACGATGTCAGGTGACCTTTTTTTTTTTTGCTGTGTAGATTTGACAGGTAATTAAGAATCTGACAGGCTGATGTTAGATTTATCTGATTTGCTGTCAGACCACTTTTTGTCTGGATGACTGCAGAACCTAATTTTAACATTTCTTAAACAAAAATGGCACATAATTAATACTTTCAGTGTCATGTGCTACCCCACCTCTTTCCACTTGTGTAAGTAGTGCATGACATGAAAGGGGGCGGATGGCATAGAGGGACTGGGTCGTATAACCTGAGTTTTCAAAGCCCTTCAAATTATATGCATTGGAGACACTTGATTACATCTTGATCTTAACCAACTCCTGAGCCTCTGGGGGAAACTACAGAGAATATAACATAGTATAAAAGACATGTTCAATCATAGATCTGTTTTAGAGTGCTCTACAAAAACAATGAAAATCCATTCAGAAATGAGTGAGCTGGCTTGCTTGTTTCTGAACAGATTTTCATCACTCTTTTACCTATTAAAAGTAAATCCCTATAACAACAGAACTATTATTTCAAATGAGTTGTGTGCCCAATGTCTCCTTTGAGTCCTCATTTGCTTGAGTCCTCAAGATGTCACAGTTTATTTTTACTGTTTAGTTATTAGGCCAGAGGACTAGAGGAGAGCCCTTGTGATAGCACATCTCTTCTCTTCATAAGTAATGAATGTTTGTAATCTTTTCTGGAAGGTGTGGCAGGGGTTATGGACCGGTATATGTTAGGAACACCAACACGAGAAGCAGAGCTGTTTAAAATGCTCCTGATGCATCTTGATCCAGAGAACACCCCTTTCAGCAAGTTGAATTCATCATTGCCATGCAACAAAACCCTCCAGGCCAAAGTTAATTGTGTGGGGCCGTTAAATGTACCCAAGTACACGCTGAAGTGACTCTTGGAGTTCGATTGGATTTCCTTTTGTGACATCAGCTGTGGCCAAAAGCCAAGTGCCAATGAATTATTGAACACTTCCTGAGGGGGGGAAAAGGGTTCTCTGATTGATTGAAAAGTCCATAGGCGAAATAGAAACGAGCGCCAAGTTTGGGAAATATTGTTGCTTACTCTCGAAAAGCGACAGAATCAAAAAAGACACATAGCCTTGGAGGATGAAACAACTCCAAGTCTAGAGTGGTAGGCAGGGCTGACTCTTTCATATTTATGAAAAGACAAAGGAATGAAACCATTTACCATTGCTTGTCAGCATAATTCAGGCTCAAAGCACTCACAAAAGAATGAGGCCTGCGGGTATAGGTGCTTCAGCTTTGTCATACGCATTGTGTGTGTGTGTGTGTGTGTGTGTGTGTGTGTGTGTGTGTGTGTGTGTGTGTGACAGAGAGAGACAGAGAGAAAGAAATAAAGAGAGGGAGTGAAAGAAAGTGAGTGAGAAAAGAATCAGAGAGGTTGAATATGAAAGGAAATCAGTATAGTGATCACGTGATCAATAATAATGGAATATCTGACACTTTCGTTACATGTCACTTTGCTGATCGTGACAATGTTCTTATATCAAAAACCCTGAGTGAATCACATACTCCTAGTTGAATGACCATATTTTACTTTAAATGGCAATTTAAGTGAAGGCAATTACAAGTCTGATTTTGAAAAAGATCTGAGGAGTGTATCCTTGAAGTGTTTTAAGATGCCGTGTCTTGGATAAATTGGATAAATATGTATGAAGCTAAAATAGCTTAAAAAATTCTTCTCAACAGATTTACAGATGCAGGTAAGCAAATTCTAAATGAGCGCTGCATACTGCATGTGAATAATTTACTGATGACTTTCCTAGTGGGTTTTTGTACTTTATTGACAGTTTCTGTAAACAAGGTAACAAAAACAAAAACAAATTCTTCAAAGTGCAAGGCCTTTCGCTTTGTTGATACTGTGTTTACAAAACACAGTGCATTATAGATGAATAACTTATAGTCTTATCACTTTGTTTTGAATGCCAAAGATACAAGGACGATGCAAAGCAACCTGCTAGAGGATGAGATGGATATCACACACAGGCAAGCGCAGGCAGCCTGAATCACTAAAAAGACAGGGCAAGTGAGAAATAAGTGTATGAGTGACAGAGAGCTAGAGTTTGAATAAGATGTAAGAGGGTGGTTGCCGAGAGAGATGGAGAGAAGTAGAGAGAGAGAGAGAGAAAGAGAGAGAGAGTAAGTGAGTAAGTAAGAGGGAGGGAGAGAGGGAGGAAGATAGACAGAGAGAGGGACTTGAACATGGAGATGTGTGCTGCCTCTCTTGCTGGGCTTGGGAGGGCATGGCCACTGGGCTGGGGGATATTATGTGGATTTAAAGCATTTGCAGAGGCCTCAGACCTGTTTAAGGAACTAATACCTCAATTCAGCGGCAGCAGGCCAGAATAATAAATCCTGTTCATGAAAGCCGCTCTGACAGACATGCCTATAGGAAAAGGAGCCATGGGAAGATACCGGAGGGGAGGAAAGAAGAGGGGAAGGGAATACAGGAGAAGAGAGGAGAGGAAAGAGGAGAGGAATGGATGAAGGAAGGAGGAAATATAGAGGATAGGTGACAGGAAAAAGAAAGGGAATGGGGGGGGGTGGTGTACAAAGAATGAAGAGAAAGGAAGAAGAAAGAAGAAAAATGGATGGAAAGAGGAATGAGAAAAGGGTAATAGGGGTGGTGGGTAAGGAAAGGAAAGAAGAGGAAATGACCATGACTGAGGAGAGTGGGGGAAGGTCTAGTGCTGCCAGAGAGCATGAATACAGTCAGCTGTATTTCTAAAAATCCCTGTGTGTGACTGTATTTCAGACCGTAGTTCTCTGGATGTTTTACTGCAGACATCACAGATATTTGAGGAGATGTCATTGAAAGGTTTTTCAAGAGCATAATCTGTAAGGGAGACAAAAGACTGATTGAATTAGTGTTGCAAAACCACCTTAGAAAGAAAGAAAGAAAGAAAGAAAGAAAGAAAGAAGGAAGGAAAAACTGATTCAATACCCCTCAGTTTTCTTTTCTTTTTTTTTCAGTTATGACAGGACAAACTAGTAAATCGTGACATGTTATGGTTACTTTCCCAAAAATTACTCAATGAGTCATAGCTATAGTTTAGTTTCGTGTATTTATTGGGTATGTGGTTATCTCCTTAAGCCAGGCGTTGAATTATTGGAATAAATACTCTTTTTTTTCTTCCATGGTAGATCACTGAACGTCTAACATCAGCTGTGTCCGACACAGTGCCTAACTGTGTCTAAATTTTTCAGCTTCGGCCACAGCCATCACCATTTGGTACAGGGAATACAGTGTGAGAATTATAATCCTATACAGTAGGCTCAAGTTCATGAATCAGCAGAATTTTAGAAAATAAGTTAAATGTAAAAAAGGGCTCCACTATTTCCAAACAATCAATCATAACTTGACCATGACAGTGACTTTACATTTACATACACATTAGATAAATGTGTCTTACACAGTATACATAAATTGCCCTGTATAAAAAAGCCTGCCCATCAGAATTTCAATTAGGCAATATGTTGATAAAATATGATATATTTGTTATCCTCCAAGACTCTCTTTGCTAATGTATGCCTGTTGGATTGGAATCTTTTTACATCCAAAGGTAAACAAATATCTGATAAATGAATAACCACTTTGGTCCTCTTCCAATGTCCTAATATGACTTTAATGACTTTCAATCTCTCTCTCTCTCTCTCTCTCTCTCTCTCTCTCTCTCTCTCTCTCTCTCTCTCTCTCTCTCTCTCTCTCTCAGAAAAAAAGCAATCTGATTAAAGCCAGACGACACACCTCATTACCTGGCCCTTGCGCAGGGCTTTAAACAAACCCACAGCAGCCGTTGCTTTCAGATAGTGTTTGCGTTTCCGCACACCCCAAAGCTGTAACTCACAGATGTCTGACATCCTGGGCTGTCTGACAGGCCCCTTCTCCTGGGCCCTATCCTAGCTCCAGTGCTCATGGCTAAAAACCAACCAAGCGCTTTGCTTATACAAAATTTTCTGTGGCGTCAAGCCAAGGGGATGTTATACTTACCTTGAGATGGGGGATCAGAGGGATTCACCTGACGCATCTGCTTGTATGTTGAGAAGGACATCTTTGTTTGTGAAATGAAAGCACAAAATCAACCAGTGAACTTGATATCATCAACAAATGCGTGAATCGCAAAAAAAAAAAATAATGTCTAGGGGAAACAGGAGGGCTTCCGGGGGGTGTGGATGCCTTAACTAACAGAGTCCCACTGGAATATGAATGTAATGTCCATGAGAGTCTGTGTGTGGATCAGACTTGTGTGAGTATGTGAATGTTGCTCAGAACTGTCTGAAAGTTTGAAGGACAAAGAATCTTCCTGAGGGTGGCAGACAGAGAGAGAGATCAGCCACTCTGAATGCAGTAATGACAATTAGCAACCCTTCTTCCCTGTCTGGGCCTGGGCATGGCTGTTGCAGCAAAGGGTTGTTCTAAGAGGCTTACAGCTACATGGTGTGTTCAAGACTTCTCTCTGGTTTGCTGTTTCTGGGCAATAGATTTCGGCTTTGATTCCTAACAAAATATTGTAGTGTAACAACTTCAGGACAAGCTGAATGAAGGCGGTCATTCTTCATGAGTTAACAAACGCATTAACCTGTAAATGAAGGCAGCTATTTTTACAATCATGTTTTCAACCTTCTGCCACCTAGTGGTGTGGTGCCAAACGACATGCTTGTCTTGCAGTATACCAAGTCTGACAGATATACCCACAGAGAAACTTGCACAAGATGTTTGCTTTGGATTTTTTTATTTATTTTGAGGAGACCTGCAGTCTTAAATAAGTATTTTTAACTGTTAAAGGAAAAAGCATTTTCCTCAAAGCGCTATATTTGTGACTCGGCCTGTGTGGGAGCAGAGCTGTCTCATTTACATTTCAATATCTGTTTGATCTCGAAAAGCAGTAAACTTTAAAGAGCCAGCTTTGATTTTTTTAAAAATATTATTTTATTTTTCTCCCCACATTTTTTAAGCTAGAAAAACAGTGAAAGTTTAAAGAAAATGTATTGTCACCTCTCCCTTTCAGTGTAATGTTTTAATAGGAATGTCATATGCACCTGATCAGCAGCATGATAAATAGACCTATACAATTTGTCCTCTGGGAATTTGATAGCTTGTGTCCTTTCGGAATTTGATAGCTTGTGTCCTTTCATATCTCAGAAAAATTATAAATTACCCTGAGCAGTAAATTATTTCCATGGTTTACTGACGTATTTTTCATGCATGTTGGTTACTGGATATGTACTATTGTCATATCAGGCAAGTCATGGGTCAATGCACAAGGATACAGTAAGACCAAAATGCATCAGCTATGCATCACTGTCTTTAAACTCTGTGCTCTGCTAGCATAGATATTAATGGTGAGACTAGAAGTGACTAGAAATCATACTAAACGTAGAAAAGCTAACATTAGTTATTTTAGTAAGTTACGTCATTAATGTTTACTTCACTAATATATTTCACAATGGACATGAAATTTAAGTTCCATAAGTTAATTTTAAGTGCATAATTTCAATCAATGCAGATGTTTTGTCTTGTCACTTCTAGGTCTATGGATAAAAGTGTAAGCTATGCTAAAAAATAGAAGTCACCATGTCACCATCACCATGCATGTTGATGTTGTGTGCTGGATATGTATATCCTTATAATTGTAGCATGATTACATTAAACATACAGTATATTCCAAAATGGATATACAAACATGCATGTATACAGACAGCCAGATGTCAAACATGGAAATTTCCCTCTACCTGTTCCCTGGAAAGCGGAAAAAGAAAATTTAGATACTTTGCAAGTTTTCAAATAAAAAAGCTAGATGACCTACATGACCTATGTTAGTTATCAGTCAAGCAATTGTGAGAGAAGAAAATGTGATTAGATCTTACACTTAACATTTCCTATAAATATAAGAAGTATAATTCACTGTGGATGGTGAGTTTCCCTGCTTGGCTCTGCTGTAAGGAAAGAACATTTTCCCCCTGTTTGAACGTTGGAGTGGTGCCAGTTTCTGGCACTGCGAGCTTGTCTACAGCCAAAGATATTTTAAAGCTAAAATCCTTAACTTTTAGCCTAGGTTATTCTGCACCATCAGTAAAAAGCTCATTGTGGCAACACACACGCGCGCGCGCACACACACACACACACACACACACACAGAACCAACCTTCACCTATAGGTTGCATATTTATCAGTGAGTCCTTGGGATGTGCTCTAAAATGCAGGTTTCCTAGATCTGAAGCATACGAACGAGCAATGAATCTGTAAACATGTAGCACAACTTGCATCACTTGTATTGAGTCATTTCTGAAATCAATGTTGCCTCGATATCTCAGACTTTGTTTAAACCTGTAAGCATGCATGATGAACCTGTCAACACTGTTTCTTCAAAACAAGGCTAACGAGAATGTCTACATTTTTTTAAACAGTACACCCCTAAATTGTATGTTTAGGCTATTGTATTTATCCACTCAACTGCTCATTAGCTGCAATAAATGGATATTAGCCTGTATAAAACTGATATCAGTACATTTCAGTACATTTCTATGAGCATGTCTGATGAAGTGCAGTCAGACTCCACTTTTCGCTTCATACCAATTATCCTAAGCACAGATGAATGTTCCTTATTTCAAACTTACTATTCAAGAAGGGTTGCTTTAGTGGAAGTGCATTGTGGGAAAAACTGACACCATTATGGACTACCAGTGGCCAGGACAGCGCCTACTGCCGTCCTTGGGTTCTGACAGTTATTTCTTTATCTCTCTCTCTCTCTCTCTCTCTCTCGATCCCTGACTCCCTGTAGATTTACTGGAATCAGTGGCTGCTGAGCAGGGCACTTTATAAATACATCTCCTCTCAATTACTTTGTCCGTCGCGCCTCGGCATCCAGGGTGTCTTCTTCCCACGGGCCTCTGTAGCGTACATCAGTCCTGCAGACCTGAGGATAAACCCATTATCAATCTCTGTTATCGCCCGCCTACACCAGGGCAACGCCAGACAGTCTCCCAGCTGATTTGTGCTCTGGCGATTACTGGATGGTAACAAGAGATGGAATTGGATCCTGATTTTCTTCCTCTCCTCATGCTCCAGTATTGAGTACTTGCCCGCACGTCTACGAAAGTGGCTGTGTTCAAAGTTAATGGGAATTATAGCCTGTGATTTTAGGCTTTTTTAAAGAGAAGGTACAATATGACCTATGAGGCCTGAAAGTGTAAAAAATAAATCTCCAGGGGTTTTATTATAGAGCTTTCATGGGTATCTGAAGAAGAGAGTGCCTCACCAACCTAGTTGGCAGTGTTCTTTAACCAAGATTTATCATGACCTGTTTTCATTCTTTCACTTTGTCATTGTCATTTAAGGCCATCTGTCATTGCTTGGGCCTCTAATGACAGAACAGAATTACTGGGTCAAACACTACCTCAGCTCGAGAAAAAGGCAAACACACCCACTGTATACTTAAACATGAGACAGGAGCCGAAACAGGCAATGAATACTTAATGACACAGACTCGGCTACACAGATAAAAATGTGCCTGGTGGTTGGATATCCACAACCCACTAGTGGGTCTGCTTCATCTATCACAAGTCGTAAATATTCATATCTGCAGTTGGTGTGAACTTACTGGGCAGTCTGGCATGCTGTGTCGTGGCTCTCGCCCACGGAGTGAAGGTCACAGGAGCGGATTCAAAATGCAGAGAACTTATGATAAAGACTGTTTACCTCTTGACTCATGAGCTTCTTTAGTACTCTGAGCTCTGAATTATCTTGATCTTTATCATTAGTGATGGTGGCGGGGGGAGAGGGAGACGGAGAGGGCAGGAAAGGGACGAATGGCTTTCCGTGCTGGGGTAAAAAAAAATAAAAATAAAAAATAAATAAAGGGCAGAAACGGAGCTACTCCCAGGTTTATTATTCAGGGAGCTGAACAGAGGATAAAATATGTGCATTCATTTCCAAAACAAACACATCAGTCCTGTTGAATAACACGGTCTTAAACCTGTCGCTGAGTCCTTATAATGAACCTGTGGTTACCATTTGTTCTCTATGGTAGCGGAATTTTTGGCGACGGCGTGTTTACGCAGCAACTAAGACTCTTGAACAAATTGTACTCCGGGAAAATAACTTACATAGTTTTCTTTCAAGATTCAAAACACACATAAAATGTTACAATATAATTTTATGGCAAGATTTCCCCAGTTAGACGTTCCATTCTCTTCATTTCTAAACAGTCTTTTAATGTGAATATGAAACCATTCTAGAATGACTTTGAATAAGCCAGGCAACAATAAATGTTATGAAATTATAATTGTCTAAACATAGCTCACTTTATATTGTGCATCCAAACAAGAACCAAGTCCATCCAAGGAATCACAGAGAGGATAGCAGTGACAAATGAATCATCAAAAAAAAGGTGTGATAAGATTTACATTTCCGAAGTTAAACAGCAAGCTATTTAAATAGAAGTGTAACCCAGGCTTGCCTAAACACATGTCAAAACCTTGTTCGCAGATTCATCAAGGTCGTTTCAGGTCTTTTGAACATGAAAACAATGGCTCGTTTGCTACATGCTGTGTTTGAACTAATTAATTGAAAAAAATATGAAGGGGCAGGAAACCAGTGCATTTCTGATCGGCCATGGTGCCAAACGGGATGTCTTGGCAGGCAAAGAAAAGAACCATTACAGAAGGCCTCAACTGAAGGTGTTACTCTCCAGGCCCCCTGGCCTGGAAATTGGCACATTTTCCAGACCATGGAGTGACTGTTAGGAGCTGTACAGCAAGTAGCAGTTGGGGGTTACCTAGAGCTATTCCTTCATAGCCCAATAGCTGGTGTGGGTGAGGGTGAGATGGTTTAACTGTGGTGGTGATTGCAAGTGCGAGTAGCAATCAAGTGAACATTGGAGTAAATTAATCTTACTGAAGCTGTACACACTGTTTTCACTATTTTGGAAAGGTTTTATGAATGGAGCTTCATGCAGCCGAGTCCTGTCTGATCCAAAAAGATATTTGCCCAGTGGGAATGTTGCTTCAACAAGCTCCTGTTAAAAGACCCAACTTGTATATGAACAAGAAACATCAACAATGTTGGAAAACTTTGATGGAGTGCCATGAAATTTTTTGAAAGGGTAACAACCGTTTGCCAGCAACAAAGTTTCACACTTACTGAAAGGGTAAATTTTAAAAGCGAAACTCTATTGGACACAGAACAACACACCAGGACCTTGGCAAACGTGATGTGAGATGAACCATCAAGAAAAGCAGGGTTCAGAAAATCATTGAACAATTGCACATTGATTTGTGTAGACGTACTTGGTATAGCGCATATAGAATAATCTCAATTCCTCTGGTTTTAAAGTGATGGATGTCTTGGTGGATCTGTCTCACCCATCCTGCTTCACCCTCAACAACATATTAGGTTAAACCTTAGTAGTAATTTTTCATGTTTCTTGGTTTCATTTTGACTGAGAGAATGCTGTCCATTATTTACTATGTTTGATGTAAACTTTTTATTGTGATATTTTCATTGTTTCAGAAAAAATTATATCTTACCCATTGATCGTACCCGTATCAAATTGGGGTCCTCCTGATTCCTCCCTGATTCCACATGACACAGTATATGACCATATAGCAACTCTGGATTAAATTGTGGCTGGATCAATCATCGCGAGGTGCAGAGTTGGTGGACTGGCATTTGGGCTTAGAGAGAAACAACAATAGGTCAGTATAGAAACAGTTCCATGAAACTGAAATTGACTGTTTAGCAACTAGCCAGCTATTCAATTATAGAACTGTGATCTAGATGGATTTTAACTCTGTTCAATTGAGCTTGGAAGTATTGGACATAGTGATTTCAAAAAGCCAACATCAAGACGATCTGTGGTGGATAGAAGTAGTTTGGCAAAATGTGTCTTTTTTAGCTCTTAAAACATGTAGGCTAAACAGTTGTCCACAGCGTAGACATGGCAATAGCTAATAAGCTGGATAATTATCTCATGAAGAGTGTAGGCTATAGACTCTGTGAGCAGTCTAATGCATTAATCATGGTGGACAGGTAGCCCCACATCCAACTGCGTGCAGAAGGATTTGAAAGACAATTGTTGATTCCAACCCACCACTGTCAATAGCCTAGAGAGCTCCCCAGACCCAACAACATCTTGATGTGGGTTTGCTGATCTCAGACAATAGGACTTTGCAATGAAATGCAATGAAACAACCCTTTGTTGTTGCCGAAATTTGCCCCACATGGCCTTCCATCTCCTGACTAGACTAGACTTGGCCAAAGACTTGCACAGAATTACACAAAGACTTTCTGTAGCCTGGTCATAAGCAGCCTCTCGGTCTACACTTCTCTTCGCATGAGGGTCTGGGATCTCGGCTACTGAGAAACAATTGCTTGCTGGAGATGCTTAAATTCAAAACAAATGGATCAACTCTTGACTGATAGCCTATCATGCATTCTTTAAATTGGTTGATCGGCTCAGGGTCAATTTGAATGAGATCAATGGTCGGAAACCCAGAACCTAGTATGAAGAGAAATGCAGGCCGAGGAGCTGGTTATGACCAGGCTATAGGTTTTCTATGAATTACTAAACTATTTTAGTCGGAGCAAGTTGTTAGGTAACACTTTGCGGTAAGGGTACATGAATTATCATGAATTCATGCATGATTTCATTCATGGTTCATTCGTGATTCATGCATTACTTCATCTCTGAATATCTAATGACTCATCAGGTATTAGCATGAATTCATTGTTTATCATTAATGACCTCCTGCTGAAATAGCAGATGATCTTAAGCATTAATTACTCTAGGTACATCATCATGAGTCATGACTAATTACACATGATCATGATGTTTTTGTTCAAAAGAATTTGATATAATTTGACATAATAAAAGTACTTATTTAGCCTACTTTGACCTAGTTCCTGACATCTATCCCATACGTCAACTAAATTTTACCAATTTAACCATCTCAACACTTTAGTTGAGGGGGCACAAACATGATGAATTCATCATGATCATGCTAATTAATCATGACTCATGCTAATTAATCATGAGTCATGATGATGTACCCAGATTAACTAATACTTAAGATCATGTGCTATTTCAGCAGGAGGTCATTAATGACAAACAATGAATTCATGTTAATTCCTGATAACTCATTAGACTTTCAGAGATGAAGTAATGCATGAATCATGAATTTATCATGAATGAGAAATGCAGGCCGAGGGGCTGGTTATGACCAGGCTATAGGTTTTCTATGAATTACTAAACTATTTTAGAGTCGGAGCAAGTTGTTCTTGTGGACGAACATTCCAGTTCATGTCTGAATGTCAAAGCACAGATGAATAAGTAAAAAATCCACATAAGACATTAGACATTAACAAGATAAAGCACTTACATTTTCTTTTCTTTTCAGCTAATGTGGGTCCAAATGGTCTTTTTCATGCACAAAATGGAGCATAAAAGTCAGATGAAAGTGGCATTAATAATATATAATCATCTAAATACCATCTATTAACACATTTTCACTTTTCTCATCACTTTTCCCTTTTTCACCTTTCCTTGCCTCTATTTTGAAATACTCGGTATGCCTGGGCGTGTTGCAGTTTGTAGAATTACAAATTTATGCTAATTGGTTTTCTGGGTTTTGCCTTGCTGAGTGTTCAGTGTTGCAACCAATTCATCAGGTTTCATGCCCTATAATGTTATTAAACTCAAGGGAGTGTGCGCTTTTCCACCGAGCTGAGCCCCGATCTGATTTACTGCATCCCTTGCAGTTGAAAATGACTCCAATTAAACAAATGAAAGCAAAAGGATCCAGGAGCAATCATTTCCTGTAATCCATGAAGAGGTTATAGGAGGTCAGTGGAAGAAAGCCCACGGCACATGAAGATGAACCTAATGTACATAGGAATGCACATAGATGCAAAACACACACACACACACACACACACACACACACACACACACACACACACACACACACACACACACACACACACACAAACACACACACAGGAGATGACTGCTGTGGTCAAGGCTGCATCTGTCATGTCATTGTGACCTGTGTGATCTAATGCCGTGTTGAAGCGATGTGTCTCTAAGCACGCCAAGGTTACCTCTGCAAACGTTGATCAGTGAAATGACATGCAATGACAGGTGTTATGTAACCTCTATGTCAGAGTTATAAAGGTTTAACACCAGAAGAAAATTGCTTGGAGTGACTCAAAATTTGGTTTTCTTATCACTAAGTTACACATTCAGCTGCTGCATGTTTATATTCATATTTTCCAAATCATTTATCAGCAACTGTATAACTCTTTAAAAATGCCACTGCCCTAAAATGAATTCTGGCCCTTGATAAGATTAGCCAAACAGTGTTCACATCAAAACCTTTCATATTGACTACATCTTAATCTATTATTACTTCACCTTACACTACAGCCCACAGCCTATTGGGGATTATTGCCTAAAAATAGCGGTAATAGTGGTGCATATTAAATCCTTCATGATCACAGACAACTGTTGACAGGCTGAAGGGTCACCCTCAAGATCCACCTGTGGGTGGTCGTCTCTCTTTGCTTCCTCTCCGCCTTCCCACTGAGCAGGTCTGTGATAGCAGACGGCAGAGTGGCATGTGCCAAGACTCCCATCCTAGAGCAATGACTCACACACACACACACACACACACACACACACACACACACACACACACTCAGACACACACACACACACACACACACACACACACACACACACACACACACACACACACACACACACACACACACACACACACACACACACACCTCCTGACCTTGACCCGATTGTTTCAATCCTTCAGTTCTGTGTCTGTGAGTGCCAGCCATCTATAATGTTCCAGCCAAGTTAGTCTTCTGCGATATGACAGTATAGGCCTATATGTTATGGATCTAGAAGCCACGGCACAAAACAGCTTAATGTGTCCCATTAAAGAGTCTGACAATGAGTCTGCAAGAAGTGAAAAATGAGAAAATATTACACTAAACTGATTCAAAAAGACAAAATGCAGGCCTGTGCCAATCACCATGGTAAACATCACGTACGGGTATGTAATCTGTTGTCAAAACTAACCTTAGTGCACTGAGGAATTCGGAATATGTTTTTTTTTTCCTCTCTTTTTTCTTTTTTTTAGGAAAAAAAGATAAAAAAAATAAATAAAAAAAAACAGAACCTCGGGTGGTCTTTGAACCAGGCATGAACCAAAGCAGTCTGATGAAAACCTCTGAAATCCTCTGTACATTTTAAATGATAAAATTCCAGGAGTGCTCCAGTTGCTCTCATTTGTATTTCTGTGTATAGACTGGGTCGTGTTGATGAAAAACATCATTATTGCTCATTATGTAGTATAAGTGGACACCAACTGTTTTGTTGCCCTCACGTCTCCAGAGGGTGACTTTTTTTTTATTTTGTCTTTTTTTCTTTTTTTTCAGTTTTTATTAAGTCAAACAAAACAAGCAGCATATTTTAGCACTTGCTGATGAAGCCATTACAGAACTATGGCCGATAAGCATTGGAGTAAGGGGCTGCATTTCACTGGAAAGACCTTGTCTTTGTAGTTTATTGCTCCTGTCTTTAGCCTCAATCTCTTTTTTTTCTGCTTTGGATCCATACTGGCAAATCTCAGTGTGCCTTATGCAATATTGAGTGCATCTTTCTGATGGATGCATTAGTAATTGTCTAGTTCAGTGTTTCCGCCATGGCTGAATTGTGTGGTCGGCCAGTTGGTGATGGGTAGGTCCTGAAAGACCAAAGGGCTTTGCTTCCTATGATGTTTTGAATATAAAAATCATGTAGGCGTAAATATGGCGAGAAACTACAAATTACCTGACTGCATAATAGTAATAGCCTGCACTCTGATGTTGCCAGAGTTTTTTTTTTTTTTTTGTTTTATTATTTGAAATATTGTCTTCAGTGGCGGTTCTAGAACAAACTTACAAGGGGGGCCAAGGTGGGGCCAGATTTCTTTTTATGGGGGCACATATAGGCTACCTACCACCCAACCCATATGTGCAAATATTTATGTTACAAAATGAAATCATTTTGGTACCTTTGCGTGTTTGAATTCAGCCTTGCTGGGGTGCAGTTTTACGACGGTCAACAAACTTCATAACTTGCTCTGCCTGGGTCTGTGTAGAGCACTGCGTCATGTCAGCTTCGATATTCGTATCAGCCCTTATGACTGTAATATTATCTGGTCAGCACAGTTGCCACAGCAGGGGACAGGGTCAGTTCTGCAGGGGCACTGGCCCCTGTATGCCCCCGTCTAAAACCATGTATGATTGTCTTAGTAGTTGTAGGGGGTGCCAGATGTGCATATGCCTTGTCAAGACCTGTACGTTATCTGCGCGTTCAGTATAAATTCAAATTATTTTTTCATTTTTATTTTCATGGAAACTTTGAAAGATAAAAAGCCAATGCTTAAGGCATGGAACCAAATCAGTTTCATTGCTGGCTTCATAGGCTTTAGAATCATGATTATGCTGTAAAAAACAACCAATAGGAATACCCCAGAATTCTATTTGCTTTAGTAACAGTGCAAGACAAAACAATCATCTTCATTTGGCTTCAATGAATAAATGGGATAGTAGTATGGTACTATAAAATTAGAGTAATGTATACTTGCATACAGGCAAGAGAATGCATGCATGGGCTCACACAGGCACACACACACACACACACACACACACACATTCACACACACACACACACACACACACACACACACACACACACACACACACACACACACACACACACACACACACAGTGCACAGTTTCACTTTTATATTGTGATTTTTTTAAATGCTCGATTGATTGGGAAAAAAAGAAAAGCAAGAAATCAAGCAGCAGCTGTGAGCAATTCAGGGTTTAAGAACATGACAGTTAACCTGCTGATCGCCTCTGGCTCTGTACCCAGTCAATATCTAGGATGGGAATGCATCCAGCAGTTTGTCTTTTTTTTGCACAGAATCCATTTGCAGTTTTGCTTCAACTTGTACAATGCCATCTGAGCTGTCAGGAGTACTCACAAGATCCTGGTCATCCTTTTCACCACCCCCAAATGTTTACATGTTATACTTCTTTAACAGGACTATATAACCTGGTCTTTGGATTGCATGCACTTCACATTTACATGCAAAACAGAGAGAAAACAAGCGCCACCAAAATCGAATCAGTTTTTGCTTGTCCCAATATACACATTGTCCGAAAATTTCATCCAAATCTGTGCAGTAGTTTTCGAGTTATCCTGCTGACAAACAGACAGACAGACAGACAGACAGACAGACAGATAGACAGACAGACAGACAGACAAACCAACACCAAACCAATAATATTATATGGATTAAAAATTAATCCATATAATATGCCAGTGATTTGCTTTGAAAGTAAACTGATATAGCCATTGCTTGAAATTCATAAAACCACAAAAACATTTTTGCTGTTTTATTTAATTATATATGCAGCATTGACTAAAAAAAGCATCTAGATAAATTTAACTCTGAGAGTGAGACAAAGAGGGAAAGTGTTATTAGTATTCATTATTGCAATTTTACTATAAAATACCTCATAGCGTTAATGAACAAACATCATTAACCTTAGTATGACTTATAATATGGAAAGAGCCCAATTAGAGAGGCAGTCTGTACAGTATTTGCACGGCATATCACCACCACCATATACTATGGGTTCTGACATGGAACACAGCAAAATATGGCTGCAATGAATAACAGCAGAATCCCAAACACTGTTCCAATGCCAGAGTTCTGAATGCAGCAAAACAGTCACTACCGACTGAGTCAAAAGACGAGAAATACCATATATCTTTATACCTTAGGCCTACACCTTCCTACGGACGTTTCTCCGCGCAAGAAATCCCTCATACCCCCTGCAGATACTCTAATGAAGAGAGCCAAACAGGATTAATAACTATCCAATTTCTCATATGCCTTCAGCTCTCCAGTTTGGTGCTCATAGTGGTATCAATTTAAGGCTTCCTACTTTATGAACCCCCTTCAGGGAAGACCAAAATTATTTGACAATTTGCAGGATTAGAAAGAAATCCATGCAGAAATTTCTTTTCCTCTGGTAATTGACAACTCTCTTCATTTTATTTTTTTCTGCATTTAATAGCCAAGAGAAAGTTGAATTATAGGACAGAGGTAAAAAGGCATTTATGTTGTACTGGTTTCAAAAGGAGAGTGCCTTGATGTACTGATTATGTGCTTAATGCCCATCGCTATACCTGTGTTACATTCAAGTAGTGAACGTTCATCTCTCTCTCTCTCTCTCTCTCTCTCTCTCTCTCTCTCTCTCTCTCTCTCTCTCTCTCTCTCTCTCTCTCTCTCTCTCCTGTCCTCAATGGAATTAGGTGGATCCTACTGGCTTTATAAAAGCCCCCAACCTCACTCAAAGCTGATATTAATCATTACATCTGTGTGCGAATGTCTGTGGGCGATGTGGTCTGGCCGGAGAGATGATTCGATCTATCAAATATGGCTGATGCAAAATAGTTTTTTTTGTTTTTTTTTTGTTTGTTTTTTTAAGTTTCCGGTAATGAGCTTGCAGCTCTTCACTAAATCCATTGTGTCTGAAGCTTTTTTCTGCATCTCAGCTAAATTTGCAATCAAATTATTTTCCTCCACATAATCAGCTCCATCTCCCAATCATAGGCATAATGACAAAGAAAGAGATTTTTTTTTTTTTCTTACAATCAACTTGAGCATGGATTATTTATTAATATAGGCTAGTAAGGCTACCTAACACAGGATGTTTTTTTTTTTTTACTTTCCTGCTTTTGCAACATGATCTGCTGTCTTTTGCTAGACAACTTTCTGCTACGAAACATATTTTAATTCACAGCCCATCCTCCCTCATTAATGTCTTTGATTAAACAAAGTTCATTTGGCTGATGCAGCTTCAAACCAGATAATGATTTTAGCTGATGACTCTCTTCAAGTGTAAAGCCCTGCCCTCTGTAGAGAATAGCAAAAGAGTGAGGAACAGCAGAGCTATGAAAATGTATTCCCTCCCTCCCTCCCTTCCTTCCTTACTTCCTTGTGTAGAATGATGAAGGTTACAATAAACTTAAAATGCCAGGAGTTATGTCCCTGTCTCCACACAGCATTATAGGCAATTTAGGTGAAAGGATATCTAAACAGAGTGTACTAACTTAAAATGTATTGCCTTAGGTTGTCTTGGCATCCTGTTTTTGCACTTTGTTTTATCTCACTCTGTCGCATATTGCATATCACATATCACAGTGACACTAGTATATTCGCCAGTCTAAGTTGTTGTTTTTTTAGTGTTTATGACTGTCAAATTAGCTATCTGCTACATGATTTACTAACACCAGCAGAAAGCCATCTGTCTGAGCTAACACTGCAAATTTTTATTCTACACTTTAGAAAAGGAAAGTAGGAGTTATCTTGAAGCCTAAAATCTAAGTGGCTTACACTTAGTTTGGTGTTAGTGTTGGTTTGAACAGCAACTCTCTCTCTCGCTCTCATTCATTCAGTGAATGCTCAACAGTGGTCATGGTTTGTGTAGCTTCTCTCTGCCCTGGGTTAATGGCCAGTCATTTGTCACAGCAATCCTCCACCCATTGGTTCACTTTTCCCTGATATTAATCCTGCTGCAGTTTCTCTGTCCCAATCCTTCCATAAATCACTCGCTGACATTGATGAAATTGTGTTTGATTGTGATCTCGGTATCGCCCAATAAGTCACAGTGTTTGTTTAGTCGTCGTTCCCTCCTGTTTGGAGAGAATCAGCCTCCCATCTCCGGAGGGACCCCCACATTGACATCAGTCCAGATGCCAGATTTGCTGGTGGCAGTGTTTTCATAGACCTCTTTCTTTTCTTTCCCTTCTTAATTTTTTTTTCTTTTTTTTTTGGTTAAACTCCTTCTCCTCGACCAAGCTGTTTAGGAACCCCAGTGTCTGACGGGCGAGCAAGTGTCAGGGAAACTGGAAGCCGATTAATTGCGCCTCAAATAGAAGGCGCCTTAGGGAAGGCTCAGGCGAGCCTGTGGAGGATGAGTTCTATTCGAGCCTCTCGCAGCATTTTACCCACAAGGCTGAGGGGTTGGGTCAGCACGTAGGGCTGAATTCAGAGAGATTGAGCGTGTGATGGATTTGCCCTTAAGGTTTTCACGGCATGCCTGTAAAGGAAACATGGAGTGCAAACTTGAAAGTGGGTGGAATATGCAAGCAAACGCACAAACACATGCATATTGATGTGTGGCAAAACACACACACACACACACACACACACACACACACACACACACACACACACACACACACACACACACACACACAAGCAAACACACATACACACACACACCCCAATAAAGAAATCAGTTAAGTCCAGAATGGTCCCACATACACACACACACCCCAATAAAGAAATCAGTAAAGTCCAGAATGGTCCTATAGGTCCTAAGTATATCATGTATGCTGTGCGTGGTCTCACTCCAAAGTGTGTGTTGAAATTATCATCTAAGTACACATGTAAAACCAACAGGGACATTGTTGAGCCTGCCTGGTTTCATAAACCCCCATCAGTATTAATGAGCAGTAGGCAATGCAGGATTTTCACAGCATTTGTTTCCATCAGGAGATTGTGAACTCAGTTCACACTAGCTCATGCTCTTCCATGTGGGCCTATTTGCAGAGCGGAGCCACTCTCAGATCTCCTGACCTTGGATTCATTAATGCATTCAGAGTCAAGATGAATATGACCAGGGAATGTTGCCTTTTCGAAACTTTGCGAATGCCCTATTGGTTTTGCATCCTGTCGGTATGAGACTGCCGTCTGTGTTTATGAGCATTGATAAGAGATGATTTATTTCAGTGCATAGGTAACCTGCACATTTCACAAATGGTTCCTAAGGAGATAAGATAGGAAAGTTGGCAAAGGCTAAGAAGTAACAACACTGCTTTAATTCATCATTGCCTTGACAAGAATTCTACAAGGTACATATAAGCACAAGCCTGGTTTTGAACACTATCCTGGGTAAACAAGAACCCAAAAATATAGCAAGTCAACAACAAAACAATTTGAGTTTTCATAATCTACTTCACTTGACTGATCGAAGAAGCGACATATAAAATTGGCTAATCACAAAACTTTTTTAAAGTAAGGGAGATGTTGAGATAAACGCATTCTAGTTTCATGACTTACTATGAAAACTTTGGTATGTCATATGTAGATTAGGATTTGCTTAACTGTAGATAAGATACGTGTTCCATCTAATCTCAAAGTAAAGGCAGAGAAATACACAAAATTATGCCCATACAGTTTTTTAATCTGATATGGCCATGGCTTGATTTGAGATATTCAAAACCTAAATAGAACCTCAATATTGTAACAGCATTATAATGAAACTATTTTCAATATTCTATATTGAGATTGGAAGAGAGACAACAAAGCCATATAGGATACAACTGAAATGAAATCAATAACTGAGTTTCATCACAGAGACAGGACTTTAACTGGCAATTTGAGGCTTGTGGCTGGTTCCTGTATTATTCTACAAAACTAAATCCAATATTTAATAGGGTAAGAAGTTTTAAAAGTGCAGAAAGGTGAGACAAATAATGTTGAGGTTTTTTTTTTTTTTTTTTTTGGCAGTGATTGGAAGAAACTGTAAAAGTTGGCGCTAACCAATAAGCAGAGCAGAGTGAGTGTGAGGAAATCACACAATTTAGGAACGCTGATAATGAATCCCACTGATAGCAGTGTTTCGGATAACTCCCACATTCTAATATCACACACACACACACACACACACACACACACACACACACACACACACACACACACACACACACACACACTCACAGCTTCTAGCAGCCCTGAAGCAGGTGTTCAGATCTTGCCAGCAAAGTACTAAAAGTCTATATCAAAGTGGAAGGTTGAAAAGAGGTTTGTTTATCACTAAAAATAACCATCACACACTTTAATAGCAGGCCCAAAGTACACCAAACAATAAGCCCTCCATCTACATGACTCCATTGTCAGCAAAACTCACTGGACCTTATCTTCAGTCAGCTATGGACAAGTGAAAAGATGGATTGATGGATGAATGCATGGATGGATAGATGGATGGATGGATGGATGGATGGATGGATGACTGCACAATACAGTGACATTTATAATATAGAGAGACAACTGACTGAGGACTTACACACAGACAGCATTTAAAAAAAAAACTGTCCAAAAGTATTAAAGTGCTGGTAAACAAAATTAGAACTTTTGATGTGGTTTAATTTTGTACCGTGACACTGACAGAAAAACACATTTTGCTTGACACACACACACACACTTACAAATACCCAGGATGTTCACGAGGAAGTCACTGACATACTCTTGCAACTGCAACAATTCCAAGCAGGAATCATAACAATAAAAAATAAACTCAATTTGTTTATGTACATGTTTGTTGCTTTAATGTGGTCACAGTCATTTTCAATTTTCACTGGTTATACACACGTCGTCCATGGTAGTGAAAAGTTTCTTGAGGGGTTCTGCTGGCTCACTGTAACACATGCAATGCTGGCTTTGATGTCACTCTGTGGGTGTTCTGCTTTTTATTGTCCTGCATAATATTGTTTATTGTGGTGTGAAATTTAACAGTTCTCGTTGTTGGCTTTCGCTAAGCAAATATGATAACACAACAACAACAACAAAAACACACTCAACTGTTTCATTTCTGTGCCACAGAGGGCTGTTAAAAATGCCCCAAGCTGAAGTGATGTGTTGAAGTTTAAGTGAATTTGACTTGTCTCGCATGTCAGCCATTCTGTGTGAGTGTGTGTGTGTGTGTGTGTGTGTGCTTGTGTGTGCGGTGCATATGTGTGTGTATGTGTGTGTGTGTGTGTGTGTGTGTGTGTGTGTGTGTGTGTGTGCATGTGTGTGTGTGTGTGTGTGTGTGTGTGTGTGTGTGTGTGTGTGTGTGTGAGAGAGAGTTTTAACATGTTGCTCCACAAACCAGATGGGAATACACCAAGGGTATCCTTGCTGAAAACAAATAGCTGGTTTCAGCCCCCGGGGGCAGCAAATTAATTCAGGGGGAGGCAATGCAAATTGGTGCATTTCCAAGCGGGGTTGTTCTTTGCTTCAGAGCTGTTGAGAGGCGTCAGGTTCTGCCCAGTCCTCTCGCGGTTGTCTCATCTGGTCTCTTTGACAGGGGGAATTGGCCGATGACAATACAGTATTATAAATCAGTGAAGATGAATGTCAACACATCAATCTGTTTGGGTCAGCACTCAACACCTACAAACTGGTAAAGGTCTATCCCCAACACTAATGATGACAATGATTAAAAACAAAATCCTAATGACAACTGTGCCCTTACCAACAAACAATTTGAAAGCTGTCTCGGAGTATTTATTATGTTCATTGGTGTGATGCCTAAAATGAATGATGAATTCTGACGTGCTTTCAGCAGCGTCAAAATAAAAAAAATAAAACCTAAAATACTCAGTGACATTGTTCTTCGCGCCATGTCATGGTTGTTCCATTGTAGAGTGTGGTGTTTATGGCCATTGCTATTTTACTGCTTGTTATTCTGAGGGGAAGTGTGGTCAGGCCTAATACCAAAACCAAAAAGTAAAACCTTAGTTTATGCTAGTCAACAATGATTGAAACTTAGGATGCCGTATTTAATGGGTCCAGTTTAGGTGGATTTTCAATTTTAGAATCATTACTTTCCCCTCTTTTTCTTTCTTTGCGTTGTTTCCAGGCTGCATTGACTGTTACGGGAACATTAAAATGACAATTAACAAACCTCTCTTAACAGCAACACTTTTTGAACAAAAATCAACATCACCTTGAAGTTTGGGGATGAGGCCAGATAAACGGGCAGTTGTCAAACGCCCTCAAAGAAAAACATACTGGAATGTACGATGGACTTCACTGATGTTCTCTCTAATCTCACCACACCTGTCAGCACTCAACCCTTCAGAAAAAGCACATTGGCACTGCTGCATGCTCTTTAAAAAACACTGATCCTCGTCACCCTCTCACAGGCCCTGCGTTTGGAGGCATACAGTATTCATGAGAACATTAAAAATGATAAAAACAGATGCCTCGTATATGCTGACGACGCACCAACTAGTAGTGCTGATTGCAAACTTTTTGGTTGTGCTTGGATGAAGATGCATTAGCCCCATGCTAATGAGAGAGAGACGCCCAAGTAAGTCACAGTGATAAAATACTGGAGACTTCCGTTCTGTGAGACTAATGCATTTTGAACATCAGATTATTAAATAAATTCCATCTCATCTCTGGAGTTTAACAAAAGCAGCATGTACTTGTGAATGACATTACAGCAAATACATGTGACTGAAAAAAAAATTCAGGGATAAATACTTTGGTAACGACGGGACTTAGAATGGATGACCTTGACTCTGACTTCTGCCACAGTTAGGGGTCTCTTCATCTGGGGAAATTTTGAGCCATAAGAATTAATTTCAACTTCAAATTGTACATCCTGGAAACTTTTCTCTACCTCTCTGTGGGCCTTGCAGGGATATAACTGCTCACGGTTTCATAAGACTGAATTTCCTGCACCAATACCTTCAAGAGGTTTAATTCACAGCAGCAACACACACAGAAAACATTTTATAGTGAGGCACTCTTGTGGTGCAAGCGATCGCCTCTGGCCTTTGGTCCGTAGCTGGCAGTGAAAGGGTTGGCCTGCTCTGGGTATTGAGGAGTGGCCTCTGAGAAATTGGCTGGTGAATATCAGCCCTGGTCCACCAGTGATGCATGGTGTCTGGGCGTGTACACAGCCACAGAGAGACCCATCAAACTCACCTGGTAAAGCCAGGGGTTGAATGACTAATCCTTTGGTGAGGCAGGCAGGGAATGACCTCATGACCTGTAGACTGTGTCCAGAGAAGCACTGTAAATAGCACTTTTCACAGGTTGGAGAATCATTTGGGCTGTTGTGTCAGCTAACAAGCAACACATACAAACACAAACACACACACACACACACACACACACACACACACACAAATACATGTGTACACACACAGAGACACACATAGATACACACACACATATACACGAATGCACGCACGCACACACACACACACACACACACACACACACACACACACACACACACACATGCACACATGCACACACACACACACACACACACACACACACACACACACACACACACACACACACACACACACACACACACACACACACACACACACACACACACACACACACACACACATACAAACATCCAGTAAAAGTCAATACAAGTTTCTGATTCCATTTGGAGCCATGAACATGAGCGGAGGCATCCCAGGAGGCTTCCCTAGCAGTGCAGTGACTAATACAAAATACATCTGAAAAAATGCAGTAGTCATTAGACATGTATCAGGAATACAGCAATAGAGGGATGTGAATTCAACTTTGCAAACTATTCAAATATTTATGAAACTTTTAAAAGTAATGATAATCACAACAGCACAAAGCTACTGAACTACATATCTCAAAACTATGACAGGATAACAGGATCTTTTTTTCACTGACAGGCCGACTTGCTTTAATCTTTAAAGCTCAACGTTTATAAAGAGAAAGTTTAAAAATAGGAGGAAAAAAAATCCCAGAGATGATTCCTCAATGGTAAACGAAACTGTTAGCCCCTGCAATCTCTTTTGATGGATTATGAGCTCTGCCTTATCAGTAGATTAGGACACCTGGAGCAGCAGAATTTTAATAAGGCTGAGACTGTTCAGCAGCTACGCTTCAACGCTGAGTCTGTCTGTCTGTCTGTCTGTCTGTCTGTATGTCCATCTGACTGTGTGCCTGCCAGGCAAAATCTCTCGGAAGGCAAAAAAGTTTTTAAGCTGCATGGGACAGGGGATTCATTCCTGCCAGAATATGCTAGCGTGTGACCCACACTTTAACCTAAGCCACAGATTTGCCTGCACTTCACATAAGCACTGCTTCCCTACAACTATATTGGCCCTATGAGTGCTCTCAAGTAAGTCATGAGTGGTATAGGTAGGCTAAGTATATGAAAATTCCTACCTACAGTATATGCTTTACAATAACAGTTAAGGGTACTGAGGTTGTAAGTCCTTGTCAATTTGCTACAGTGGTAAGGGCATAATAATAATAAAAATAAATGGTTTTGGAATTGAACTGTCAATTAGTCATGCACAATCTGTTTTTCCTTCTTTCTT
The DNA here is from genome assembly GCA_027497455.2 of Sardinella longiceps. Classification (NCBI taxonomy): domain Eukaryota; kingdom Metazoa; phylum Chordata; class Actinopteri; order Clupeiformes; family Clupeidae; genus Sardinella; species Sardinella longiceps. The sequence goes on from JAODXP020000019.1 coordinate 19,916,597, forward strand.
TTTGAAAGGGAGAGGTACTTTCTGTCTTGGCTGAACAGAGCACAAACTCTGCATTGGGAACCACAAAAAGATTTCAGGGTCGCCAAAGAAAGACCTTGAGGGCAGGTTCAGCTTGATGGATTAGCTAGTCTTTGCGTGCGCCACAATGGATCCCTGTGGCAGGCCTACACTTCACACATCCACAAGGCCTCCGAGACAACGCTTTCCATTATCTTCTGTTCGGTGGACATCTCCTCCTTGCCACAATAAAGGATTGACTCCAATACTTTTTTTCTCCTCTTATTTCTCTCCCCCCATCTCTTTCTTTTCCCTCTTACTCTGTTTTACATTTCAGAGGTGTGCTTTCACACACAGGGGTGTGGGGAGAGTAAGAGGCTTGTCATTCACCAAAGAGCACGAGACCCCTTTGCGAAGCTTGAGAGATGACAAACGTTGCTGGGGCCGGACGGTACAATGCCAGGTGCATGTGCAGAGAGATCGATGGACTCTCTTGTTACAGCGCAAAGCATACCCGCTTTTACAAATGGCTGTGACATGAGATGGATACGTCCTCAATGCTAAAGGCCTTTTTTTGTGATGGATTGATCCCTGGCAGCGCTTCTTGCTGCATTTCTTATTTGTGCTGCAGCTGGGGATGGAGCTGGAGCTGGAGCTGGGGCTTTTTCCACTCTTCACATAGGAGCACTTATGGGAGATATCTAAAGAGGGAAGCATTAAATGCATTGCTCTGATGGCAGTGTATGGCCACAAGCACACCTGCTTCTTTTGCTGTGAAAGGGTCAAATCAGTACATATACAATGCAGCACAATACACACATCTGTCTGAGTGACGTAAAAATGAACTGATTTGCTGGCACTGTTAATGGCCTATGTGTTTTTCATCAAGAGCACGGCAATAAGATTTTATTTATATACTATAAAAGCTCAGTCATGAATGTTTTGAACATGAGACCTTTCCACAGGTATCAATTAGGCTACAATTAAAATAAAATACGTTTTTTTATTAGTAGGCCTATTTATTAGATTTTCTATAACTTTTCTCCTGTTAATGTAAACTATACTTGGCTTTTAATCATTCAAATATTTTGGACAGTAGCCAAATAGTTACACATGTACATACACCTGTTATTGATTTGTTGTGTTTATATTGCGCTCAACATCTGTGTTCAATATGATTAATATCAGCCCATATAGAACCAGTTAAGAGTATACTCCATCATTGTATTCTAAAACATCCTTAAGTGCTTTTAGCCTTTGTATGTTGGCCATGATGCAGACCACGTGTGCAGTGTGTGCATAGTCTAATCTGATTTGTCTGAAAATGACAAAAGCATGTCTACCGTGCCTTTCATCTCATGAGTCTATGGTACATCTCTCCTTGAGGGACTGTGACTTCACAATAAGCTTTCTAGGAAACTCCTGCCTGGCTTTGTATGATTCACTTTCAATACAAAGACCTCTAAGGCACCAATGTCCTTCTTTTCTGTCTGGGATCCGTCTTCCTCTCGCAGTCACACTCGAATACCAAATCCGAATACACATTTAATGCTCATAAGGTGCGTATGTTGTATGTTGTATGTATGTTGTAGACACCCCTTCTGCACACACTGCACACCACCTCCAATTCATCAGCATAAGTACATTTATGAATTCATCAAACTGTTTCTATTGTCCACAACTGTTACTATTATTTGAATTACTGGAATTATGATACCTCTTTTATGAGCTGTGGTTAAAAAAAAAAAAAAAAAAAAAAAACCCTTGACAGCTATTGATTGCTCTCTGCCAATATCCGATCTGTGAACAGAGCACTGGGACAACTACTGTGTGATGGACTGATGAGATCAGTAGGGATGACTTTGGGCCTATCAATCATCATCAATCTTGAAACCATGTATGAAACCACCTGAGTAAGATCAGATTAAACTGAAATAATCAACAACAATAACAAGAACAACAGTGACAAAAACATGACAAACTACACCACACCACCAATTTCATTGCGACTGATTGTTGACACCTGAAAACAATATATGGCACACACTATGACACTTCAGTATAAAGAAATATTTATAGTATTGGTCCGGTCAAAATATTTATGAATTCCTGAAAGGGAAGGATTCTATGCATCACTAGCAATCAGTATCTACAGGAATAATCTCAAGTGAAATACTTCCTGCTGAAGGGCTGTTTTTGCATGATAGGGATTTCCGACAATGAGTGGGTGGCACAATCATGTCAATGATTTGAGGAAGTTTTTTTTGTGTGTGTGTGTGTGATTTTAGCCTGAAGGGCTGAAACGGCAGTGCTTAAAGCATGTCATTGCAGCGATACAAAACACTATTTTTAAAATCATTGAAAGGCTCGAAACAACATTTCACCTTTGTGGTAGTGAGCAGATGATTTCTACAGATAAACCGAAGGGTCCCAGTGCAACAGACCAGTTGTGTAGTTTGAAACCAAGAAACACCTGTTCCATTGAATTATGCATCCTACCATGTTGCACCACCACCAATGATGATTTTGAAAAGCTATTGTGTCGTACCCTACATGGTTCTAAAATTATGTTGGTAGCCAGAACCATAGAGGGTTGCAATATGAATTTCAAGTTTTGATTTTCTGAAGGTTCTTCCTGACATAGTAAGATTACATAGTAAGATGACCTAAGCAGGGAGAAGATGCACAAACCATTTCTACACTTCAGTTACACGTGTGTCCTATACTACACATGGTCATGGACAGAGTGAAGGGCAGGCAGATAAATTATTTATCCCATGGGAAAGACATAGCAACTATAGAGTTCATAGCCAGGCCTTACATTCTGTGACTGATTAACTCCTAATGAGTCAAAATTGTTATAATTATTAATAAAATGGAGGAGGGTGTTGCCTTTTCAGCCTTAAATGCAAATGTGACATCGCTGTTTTAACAGGGCCTGAATTGTTTATTGTAAATCTACTAAAATGAATGACTGATTTTGCATTAATTATCTATTACTTTTGAGACCAAGAAGCATCTTGCAGCAATTGCTGTTTTTTCCCCAAAACAAAGAATTTATTTATTTATTTATTTATTTATTCCCATCTTTCTTAACAAGCACTTGTTAGTGATGATATTAAAATTAAACATGATGCCTAGATCAATAATGATAAAACATAACCTAGCTGAAACCCCCCCTAATGACAATAGAGAACAAAGGACAGTCGGTGAAGTGCCCAAAAAATCACATTCAAATTCCCTGCTAAAGAAACAAAAACATACCAAATAACAAAACCCTGGGGTAAGAAAGTCATGCATAAACAAGACTCCAATGCATTATGCACTATCACTGAATAATTAAATCCCATTGAACTGAAGAAGAGGACATTAAATATTTCTGAGAATAATAGTTGCAGTAACATATTCTCACTGTCATGCCCTGGTCAATCATGCCAAAGCCAGCCTAAATTAACCTCGAGCAAATACTTAAATTATGTTTGGCTTTGTTTATTCTCTTTCTGGAAATAGGGTTCAGTCAACTGCTTATGTTTCTTATCAGAGTGAACTGAAGGGGCTAAGCTAATAACTCCAAGACCTTTACAAAGGAGACTTTGACTGAAAGGTGACTATTTCTTAAACACGTGTGAAGGTACGTAAATCAAATACAGATACACACAATTTGCATAATAGGGCTCAGGGGACTGAGGAGGAAAGGAAGCCATTTCATGAGTGGTTGGACTCTTACAGTTCTCTGTATCTACAGGGAATGCACACAGAAATCGTTCCCTATAGCAATCTTAGGCATTCCAGGACCAAGGCCAGCTACTGAGCCAAATACAGTAGTGAATGATTGTTTTATAAGCAGGCCTTAGTGATCAATTTTAATATTTGATTAAGAAGTTTGTTTCAAATATTTACATGTAAGTGTTACCCTGGCAACCTTTATCACAACGTAATACCTCTCCCTGCTCCTCTGGATAGTTGAACCTAACAAACAGACAAACAAACAAATTCGTAACGTAAACATAACCTCCTTGGCGGAGGTAATAAATAATAGGCTAATTCATTTACTGTGTTTTGTCAATGATTAAAACTGTGTCTTTATGGCCACACAGGTAACTTGACAATGTTTTTTAAAAGCTTACAACACTAAATATTCCCTTTCTCCTGGTTATGAGAGAAAGGAAATGGCAGGCAGCAGCCAAAGATAGTGCCTTTTGATTAAAACCGAATGGGGCCTACCCACCTTAAATCACCTACATCCCATAGTATTATAGTACAGCTACTGTAACAAAGAGAAAACTAGAGGTGGGATAAACCACTTAGTTGAGTAGTTAATGACACAAACCAATCGATTGCACGTCCCCCAATAAGATTACCCATGTAAAATCCCAATAGCCCATTCATCCACAAAAACACACACACACACACACACACACACACACACACACACACACACACACACACTCAAACACACACACATTCCATTCACTCTCAATTTACTGTAGTCCGTGTACAAATCACAGGGAGAAAAACAGTGACTAGACGCAGAGGCAGCAGTGCAGAAATCCGTCCTGATGGCCAACCCACCGAATAGACCAATCCACCGAATAGACGGTAGGCTATAGAAACATCATCATGACACTTATGGAAAGCAAAGATGAATACAGCCCATCGGAGAGTTTATCAAAGATAATAAAACAAACAATAGCCTACCTTACCTTGTTCTCTTAGTTCTCAAGTATTCATGTTGTCTCGATCATTGCTGCGGTAAAGTTATCAGCAAACAGACGTGGATGTCAAATATTATTATTTTATATTATGTCAAGCTGCATAAAGAGTCAGTGGTGAAGCCAGCAGTTTTATTTTAAAACATTTTTTTTTTGCTGCACCAGCATTTGAATGCCTTTTTCTTTCTACTATGAAGCAAAACGTTGTTTATCTAAACACCTAGATAGACACACTATTGTCAATTACCTGTCCATTAATTGCGATTCACCTCCCCCAGTTTAATTTAGCCGTAATCCTTAGACGTTCCTGATGATGCCAGCTTTTCCCAGTCATCCCATCCCAATTGGAATAATAAATTAAAAAGAAATGAAAAAGGAATGCATCAGTATGAATACATATGCTCATTCCACCCACATAAAGAACGATGGGTGTCAAAGACACAGATACAAAAGAAAGAAGTGATCGGCAAAATGAATCTTGGTTAATGACCAGTGACAAACACTATCATTCATGAAGGAATATTTTAATGGAGGACTTATTTCTCATTTGAAATTGGTGCCAATGGACTGTTTCAAACAATGACAGAAGACTGCAGAAACTTCCCTCTGCTTTAATGGTGACAGTGATGAAGAAAGCTTTCTCTCTGCTAAGGTATCACCCTGGAAGACACATCTCCAACTCTCACCCCATTAATCAGGACATCGTCCATCTCCAGGCCGACGGCACTTGAAGATTCCCAAACGAACTTGTTCAAAATATAGTCTGCGCAAATAATTACAGGTTGTCTCCGGCTATAGCCTATTCATTCAAGTGACGGGTGTAATGACTTGGAGACGATCCAGAAAAAGGAGCAACTTTTCAGAAAGAGGAGGTCTGAGAGGCGCTCTCCAGATCCATTCAGCTTCTGCACGAAGAGGAACAATAACCCTCTGAGTCTATTTCTTGTTTTTCACCCAAGTGCTGTTATTTTCTCTGCAGCATGAAGTCTATAATTGAAAATGTAGCTATAGCACGAAGAAGAGAGAAAAAAAGGAAGAGTAATACCTTGAAAAGCACACCACCTTCAAAACAGATCCACACCACTTATATTTCTACGTATATGTGATATATAATTTCGAATTTTAAGTGAGATAAGTAAGAGCTTTAAAATTGTAATACTAATCTAAATGTCTTCTTCCTTGTCAGTGCTTTGGGCCTAGTTACGTAATATTGTTCCCATTTCATGTTTTCAAATGAGGCCTTGGCATAAGCACACAACTGAAGACATCATATTTCTTGTGTTGTTTTGATCATTTCATTATCTGAAATGTTCAATGAACTAACAAAAAAATGCAATGGCAATAGAAAAAAAAAACATTTTACTTTGCACAGTTGAATGAAGGGTGTACAAGGAAGGTGAATTGAAAATGCAATTCTCAAAAAGATCTGCTTCATGTATTTATTAGATTATGCTTTCAACTTTTTTTGCATGCCAGTAATCACATTTTGTGACATCCAGGGTCTGGAGGCAAAGCACATTATCAGCACTATAATGTACTATGTGATGTCGCTCAGCATCTTTGCCTTGATATTAGCTTTGACCAAGCGTGGCAGTACAGAGCAAGTCTAAATGTCTAAATCGATGAGGCATGTAAATTCAGCAGATATCATTGACTGAGCACTGTCCGATAAAAACCTAAGATTTCCCAAAGCAAAGAAAAACCTCTTACATTGTGTCTCTTTGTCCAGAATGTGACCCAACCCCCAACCATAATTTTTTCAGACATTGCTTTTAACTCAGGCTGGCCTAGATACACATTTGCACACAGAAGGGAAAATATGCTAATGTTATGCAAATGTGTGAGAGATCTTTATTACTTTTCTCTTATGGGTGTGTTATGAGATGTCTTTTGCGATAACTTACACAACTGAAAACCAATGCGTTTGGCACTATCCATGGGGTTTTTCATTATGTTTGAGCACTGTGCTGCTTTTATTAGATCATTTATCCCATGCCTGATAAGTTGAGTCATTGATTGTGTTTCCCTCTCTGCAAATGAATCTTTTATTTGCTTCATTTTACAACATTGGAAGTTTGTTGTAGAACAAATGTGATGCCTTGAGAATATGTTGACCAATCGCCTTGTGTATATTTTTCAATCTAGACAATTTCATATTTTGGTAATCTATTACCTTGGGTCTGAAAAACATGGAGTCAAGAGTTTCATTGCAGTAGCTGACAGCACAGAATAACATAGTGGTCTTCCCAATAAGTAGCCTTTAAACACTTTGTTCTTCTGACCAAGTAATTTGATTGGATAAGAGACATCCCATGAGTGCTGATATAGAATATAACAGCATTGGGACTTTAAACAGGCATTATCAATTAACAATTTCTATTGAGCTGGCAGACAGGAGTATTCCATTCAATAGAAATTGTGCAATTGTGCTAGCCTGGCGAATGGCAAACTAAAATCACAAGTGTGTTAAGATTCAGGAGCGGACCCAAGTGCAGACTAGCCTTCAAAACGTAGATTTATTGAAACAATCAAATGGAAACAAGGCAGGGAAACATACAGTTACTCGCAGGGAAACTCTAGGCAAACAGAACAGACGAACCAGCACAGAACTCAGGGGTTACACAGACTAAATACACAAACCAATGAACAAATCAACCAATGCAATGACAGACACAAACGAGATAACAGGACAAATCAAATCAAGGAACAACCATTGGACAGAGACAAGCAGACACAGGTGGGAACAATAAGGGGAACAAACCAAAGCACATGGAATGGGGGAAACAGGAACAAAGACATCACATGACAGACAGGGATCACATGACAAACTAGGAAGTGGACACAAGCAGGAGAGAAACCAGGAAATACACAGGGGCGTGGACACGAGGTAAACACAAGCACATGGTAACCAGGGGAACAGACCGGTAGACAAGCACAAGGTCAACAGAAGAATAGACAGGTAGAAACGTAAAAACAATGGAGAAAGTAAATCAAAGCAAAAACAAGACCAGAACAGAACCAAAACCCTGACAAAGTGATATTTAGTCTGGGGACCTACCTATTGCATTTCTCTTAGCGGAAGCATCGTTTACAATTGTCCATAGCCGTTTATTGGACGCTACGAATGTCTATCATAGCGTCTGTACATACCTCGGAGCCAATACCAGAGCCACCACGTGACGTAAAATGCAATCGAGGGCAGTACAAATCCCTTTTTGTTCTGCGATTGGATACCGAAACCAGGCGAGAAAAACGGCCATGGTCACCATGCTGCTCTGCAGAGTGAAATGAAATAAGCGTACAATTGTGCAATTGTGCAACGGCAAGAGAAGTTTTGGGTTAAACTGTAGCATATAGGAACAGGGTTAATTACAGACCATTTTGATTAAATTAATCACTGCCATATTCACGTAAACCACACATTTTATTTCGATTTCAAGTATCAGTCAGGTAAAAATAGTGTAAAAGTGGGTTCTGTGGGGCGTCTAGAAACTGCACGGAGCTCAGTTGTATGTAGAACTTTGGAAGATTTATTAAACTTCTTCTCCAGTACACAACATCAGGAGGCTGCTCACTCTCTTGCTATCCAAACCCCAACTCTCCGTCTCACTTTCGTTTTCCCCAAAACTCTATCCAAATAAAAGTCCTTGTGTCTTTTCAGCTGTAGTGAGTTCAAATTAAGAGTTCACCTTTTTTTACTGTTACATAATACTCCCCAACCCCCAAAGAAATGTCCTCATTTCAAAAAATCAACATAAAATCACAGCACTATCAGGACAAGGTAAAACAACAAAAACAAGCAGGCCAATGCCTAGTCTAACAGTAGCGGAAGTGAGCAGTCAAAATAAAATCAGATAAATAAATCTGTGTGTATAGAAAAAAACACTCCTGCCTTAAGTGTCAGACAGGGCAAACACAAATATACTAACAATAATGCTTGCAGAGTACACTATGCATGAAACAAGTGTCCATTATGATAATTGAAAGTCCTGAAGGTACGAGGGCACCCGACGTGCCCGGCTGGGTAGTGTACGAGTGGCCACCCGTGTGCTCAATTGTGTGGGGGAATCTGGAGATGGCATGGGACTGGGCACTGACGAAGGTCCAGCGACAGTGGCCATGTCATCAGTATTTGCATGTAGTGGGTGTTGTGGTGTAGGTGGACATGCCTGAGGATGGTGGGGAAATGTTGGTGTAGCTGGTAAATTAGAGCATGGCAAAAACCCAGAGAGGGCTGTCAAAGGTACCTGGTGTTTGTTGGGTGGTGTGATGTACTGTAGGGGCTGAGAGGGATCACTGATGAATGGCTTGGTACGGTTGTAATGAATAACTTTGGGTTTAGTACTAGGACGGGAAAGATCACGCACTAAAAAGGTGACAGGTGGTGAGCTATCAGAGGGGGCTAGAGGCTGCACGACTTGGTATGGGCCAATCCAGCGTGGGGCTAGTTTGTTGCGCTGGTGGGCTGGATCATCCACTAAAATCAGATCCCCTGCCTGATACGGGGTGTATTTCAGGTGGCGGTCATAGTAATGACGCTGTTTTTCCTGAGCTTTGTCCCTAAAAGCAGTGGCTGACTTGTAAGCACTGGCAAGGCGTTGCCGTAGATGGTGAGCATATGCAGGTGGACTACCTCCTGTAGCTGAAGTGTGGTGGATTTCAGGTGTAAGCAAACTATCCAGTGGAATTCGAGCCTCACGGCCATGGGCTAAAAAGAAAGGTGTGAACCCTGTGCTTGTGTGTGTAGTGGTATTATAAGCTAGTGCGATCTGTGGTAAATGGTCATCCCATTCCTGCCCTAGCCCCAAAAGGTATTTGGCAATTTCTTCTTTCAGAGTGCGGTTATGACGCTCCACTGCTCCATCGCACTGAGCATGGTACGGCGAAGTGCGAACCTTATGGATAGACAAGAGGGCGCACAACTGCTTCACTAGATCTGATTCAAATTGTCTGCCTTGGTCTGAATGCAATGATTCGGGAACCCCATGCTGGGGTATATACTGTTCGAAAATGCAGTGTGCAACGGAGACTGCTGTTTGGTCTGTTAAGGGGTAGAGATTAACAAACTTTGTGTACAAGTCCATCACTACCAAAACATAACGGTGACCTTTGGTTGACATAGCCAATTCCGTTATGTCAGCAGCAACAATTTGAAATGGCTGGTCTGGAGAGATAGACACTAGTGGTGCCTGAGGGCGAGGCACAGGGGAACGCCGTGACTGGCACGGTAGGCATTGAGTACAGTGCTTGGAGATGTCAGCGGACATATATGGCCAATAGAATTTACGTTGTGCCTTGTCTAATGACTTGGTAAAGCCATAATGACCAGCACTTGGATGACCATGAATGTAATGCAGTATGGCGGGAATGAGAGATGTAGGAATCACAACTTGCTCTATTCCTGGAGGGGAAAGTGAATTTCTGACCAACAGTCCATCTATCATGGTTAGACGACTAAACTGGGACCACAATTTCCTAAGGAAAGGGGAGCCCCCACGTAACCTCCACAGTGGCGGCCGTTTGCCTGTAGCAACCCAAGAAATGACCATGGCAAGGTCTGGGTCTGCCTGTTGTTTCTCAGCAATGTTCCAATCAGTTTGTATCTGCACATGTGTGACGGGCATGTTGCTACAGGTTACGTCTGATGGTTCAGTCATCTCAACTGTCTGTGTAGCCTTGTCTGAAGGCTGAGTGTTAGTGAGCCGAGTAGGACTCTCAGTGAGCTCAGGATGTGGGCAGCGAGACATAGCGTCAGCATTAAGATGTTTAGCACCATCACGGTGAACTATGCACCAGTCATATAGGTCTAGCTCTACTGACCAACGCGCTCTCCGCCCAGTGGGGTCCTGGTCTAATGGCAACTTCTTGAGGCCTACTAAGGGCTTGTGGTCTGTAATAATAGTGAAAGGATGAGCTGCGAGATAGTGGCGAAAATGACGCACAGCCCAAACAATGGCCCATAGCTCACGATCAAACGTAGACCATTTTCTCTCTGACGCTGACAGCAGATGGCTTGCATATGCAATTACATGTTCTTTACCATCAATCCGCTGAGACAGGACAGAGCCAATGGCATAGAGTGACGCATCTGTGTAGAGAAGAAAAGGTGCCGACAAATTTGGAAAAGCCATAAGGGGCGGTGATGTTAAGGCCTGCTTAAGGATACAAAAGGCCTTCTCAGCTTCAGCTGACCAAATGAATGGCACGCCTTTGTGTGTAAGACGGTGTAAAGGATCAGCGATATGTGCAAAATCTTGAATGAAGCGCCGATAGTAGGAACACAAGCCTAGAAATGCTCTAACTTGAGTAGCTGACTGTGGAATTGGCCAATTAGAGACCTTGTCTGTGTTAGCAGGGTCAGGCTCAACTCCATTGCTGGAGACACGATGACCAAGGAACGTGACAGACGCATGGGCAAGATGACATTTAGATGGCTTTAGTTTCAGGCCTGCAGAGCGAAAACGCTGGAACACCTCTTTTAGGTGTTGAAGGTGTTGTGTGAAGTTCTTGCTGTACACTATGATGTCATCTAAATATATTAGGCAAATGCTCCAATGTAAACCACGAAGGACAAGCTCCATTAAGCGTTGAAAACTAGGGGGAGCATTGCAAAGGCCCATTGGCATCATGCGGAACTGGTATAAGCCAGCACCCGTAGAGAATGCCGTTTTCTCTTTGTCTGCAGGGTTAACAGGAATTTGCCAGTAGCCAGCTGTCAAATCAATTGTGCTAAAAATGTTAGCTCCGGCCAGTCTATCCAAAGTGTCATCAACCCGAGGAAGGGGATGTGAATCCTTAATTGTAACTGCATTTAGGCGGCGGAAGTCCACACAAAACCGGTGGGTTCCGTCTTTTTCCTAACTAGTACGACGGGAGCAGACCATGGGCTACAGGATTCTTCAATCACCCCATGTTCCAAAAGCTTTGACACTTCTTGTTGCAAGATAGCCTGGGTTGCTGGGGATGCTCTATATGGGCGTAGTTTAATTGGTGTGGCGTCACCTGTATTGATGTCATGTGTGACTAGAGTAGTCTGGCCATAGTCATGAGAGTGACTACTAAATATGTCTGCAAACTCTTTAATGAGTTGCTGGAGTTCTGAGCGCTCTTTCAAGGATAAACAAGCATCATCCAAAGACACACAAGGTGTCGGGTAATCTGGCTTTTCGTCAACTGTGACTGAAGATACTATAGCATACTCGTCATGTGGGCGACCCATAACTGCAAAAACCTGGCCTAAAGGGCAACCACCATCAAGAGGAACTGGCTCCTGAGTGGGGTTAACTACTCTGATGGCACCCTTTCCTTGTTGGATAGAAGTCAGTGTTCTAGCTACAGCCAAATTCACTGTGGAAGCTACATGTGGTTCTAATACACCAATATATGTGTCTGAGTGAAGACAAGAGACATTACTGCCGGTCACAGAAATTGGTATGACCATTTCTGACATAGGCGGGACAGTTACCGCCGACACCGTTACAGCTGCAACCTGAACAGGGATAAGGGACTGAGGTGGAGAAAAGGGCACTTCACTATCGTAAAGTCGTAGAAATGCCTGTGGTAGGTTCATGGTGACATGATGTTTGGTGAGGAAGTCCCATCCCAAAATTACTGGGTGGCTAGCTGTGCGGACAACATGAAAGACATGGGGCAATGTGACATCACCTATATGTACAGGGGCAGAGATTGTGCCTAAAATGTCTAAAAAGTGTCCCGTGACAGAAGAGGCCAAGGTGAAAGATTTACAAACAGGCTGAGCGGCTAAGGCTGGTATGGATTTACGGCAGTCATCCGATATTAGGGAAAGGCCAGAACCTGTATCCACTAAAGCATGTAACTCTGTAGCTGATATGGCTAATTGAATAAACGGTGTAGGGGAAGTACCCTCAGCGCTATGTGTCTTTGTGCGGACCATTGGTGAAAGAGAAGCTGCCCTGCGGTCCGTCATGGCAGCTCCTAGTAGTTTCCCTGATCACTGGTGTCTGGGGAGAAATGAACACGCCGTGTGGGGGACCTATGGTGACGTTGAGAATGTGTAGCTTGTTTGTAGTGTGTGCTAGGAGAAGGGGAGCGAGCACTACGAGAGTATGTGGCATGACTAGCATATGAGGAGTGTTCAATAGGGCGGGAGTGACGCTCTCGTGAAGGAGAGCAGCTGGGGGAATCAGTGTAGTATGACCTTGTGGATGTGTAGTGGTCAGTGTGGTGTGGGTGGCCACGGTCAGACTCACGGACATAGGCAGGAGAGATGCCTTGGCGACCATAACAGGCATCATCACGGTAGGAAGGCTGATGAGAGGTAGAACGCGCCGGCCATCGTCCAGGAGAGCGGCGCCGAGGTGGGGAGTGGTCATCATGGGAGGAGGGCCGGCGTGGTGATGTGTAGGGTGCAGCACAGCAGTCCGAGGAGCAACGTTGAGGGTGGCCGGCACGACGGATGGTGTAGTCTGTTGCTGCGCAGGCATGATGCAGTGGACCCAGCCTCCCTGACACCTCCTGGCGCAGGCTGGAGAACTGCTGTGACAGCTGATCTAGTCTGTCCTCAGATGTCTGTGCTTGGGAATGTCGTAAAGCCTTGAAATCAGCCCGAAGTTCAGCAATAGCAGCTGTCAGTTCAGCAATAGGCGTTGAGGGACTGGAAGAAGTAGCATGATCAACAGTCACTGGCATAACAGAGGAAGGAGAGGCTATACTCAGAGCTAACTGTCCTCTCTCACATTGCATTGCAATTTTAAGAGCAGCCTCCAAGGTCAATGCGCCATGTTCATGGATCTTGAGTTGGAGTGATGAGTCCAATCCGCTCACAAACCGCCGAAAAACCTCAGAGCTTTTTGCTTGCACATTATAGTCAGGAAAAGCTTCAGCCACTAAAGTGGTCAGTTCAGCTGCATAGACGGCGAGAGGCTCTTGAGGCCTCCTTGGACGTGCATTAATATAAGTCTGAAATGTAGCTATGAATGGCTGCAGTGGCGCCTCCAGGCGTACGGCTGTACGCACTGTGCGTACCTTCGGAGAGAGAGAGAGAGAGAGAGAGAGACGCGCAAGCGAGAATCGGGCGGAGAGATTTGTCATTTGTCATGAGATTTGTCAAGTTCTGAAGTAGCCTACTGAAATGTGTCAATAGGCAAATTTATTTTTAGGAGTTGATAGGCTTGCATGGCCGTAGGCTACTTATCGACGACATGATGCGTCTATTTGTGATTAATGTTTTCATGTAGGCTATTCGCCTATTTTCTTTTGTTTGAAAGCTCGAGAAAAGCGAAAGGGGCTAGCCTTTTTGGCGAGTGCCCATGCCACGCCGATATCACTCTAGGCTATGCATTATAATAGTAATGTAGTGGGCACCCTTCTTTCGCGCGCCAGTGGAAGGGAAAAGGCTGGGGGAGAGGCCCTGTCCCTACACCGGGCAGCTATAGTGCAAGAAGTTGGTGAAGTCTAAACCACGCCAGTAATTCCTTCTAAATAAGCATACTTCATTCATAATATTGTTAATCCAACCCGACAATATCACAAACAATTTCCTGGGTTGTGCGAAATCTTCGCTTGCCTTAAAAACAACAGCATCGAAGCGCTTAGACCCAATTGATGCATCCATGATGTGTCCTCTACCTTCAACAGGATAGGCTGCTCACAAACCCAAATGAACTCTCCTATGTGAGAAACAGGAGTCTCCATTTTTCCAAGACACGTCCTTGCCATATAATGACAGGTTAAAAAAAAAAGTTGGTGCTCCCCATCAAGTAACGCAGTGCTGCCCGCGCGCATGTGTGTGTGTGAATGCAACAAAAGTTCACTGTCGAGTTTATCGTTCAGCTAGATAATGTTCATGTTAGTCAATGTTAAAATTCAATTTTTGTGCGTACCCTACAATTCAATCCTGCAGGCGCCCCTGAATGGCTGTCTATTAAAAACAGCTGTCAAACTATCTTTAACTTTAGCATAGTCATTTTGAATTTCAGAAGAGAGAGTCTGCCAATATGAAAATGCAGGGCCACTTAGCTTTGCAGGTAAAAGTTTAGCTTTATCCAATGGCATAGTGGACACAGCCAGTGCTACCTCAAATCTCTGTATCCAAGAATGAAACGGTTCCGAGCCATCTCCAGAAAAAGGAGGAGGAAGATCAATCCGAAAAGGGAGGCGAGCATTCACGCCAGGCGTTGGCGGCTGAGGTCTAGCCATAGCATTCACACCCTGTTGCTGAGCTCTAGCTCCATCTGCAGGCACATATTCGTCATCCGACATGTTTATGAGAAGTCCATGGAGGGAGCAAAAAAAACCCCAAAAAAACGACACCAGCTCAGTTAGCTGTGAGCGGTAAAATCGCGGTACAATGCGCGGCAACTAAAAAAAATAAAAAAAATCCAAAAACAAGGACGGTGCTTGCCAAAGAAAGATTGATGCAAGAGAACACGTTTACAATCAAAACACAGTAGCGTAGGCTAAACGTCCTTGCAGGAGATGAGTAGGCTAATGTAGCAGGGTAAAAAAAAAAACACGAAAGTCTTCATACAGGAACAAAACTCACCACCGCTGCTACCAGTGTAAAAGTGGGTTCTGTGGGGCGTCTAGAAACTGCACGGAGCTCAGTTGTATGTAGAACTTTGGAAGATTTATTAAACTTCTTCTCCAGTACACAACATCATGAGGCTGCTCACTCTCTTGCTATCTAAACCCCAACTCTCCGTCTCACTTTCGTTTTCCCCAAAACTCTATCCAAATAAAAGTCCTTGTGTCTTTTCAGCTGTAGTGAGTTCAAATTAAGAGTTCACCTTTTTTACTGTTACAATAGACTTGTTTCACACCTGAACATTCCGACATTCCATGGTAGTAAACTGAACATTCTATCATTGAAATGCATTGGATTTATGCCTCTTTCTGACTTGAAAAAAATGGGTAATAACATTTAAAACATGTCTAAATTCACTTTCTTTCAAATAATACACATTTGAAGCACACAAATTTGGAGGTCCCAAATAGATTGAAGCTTCATGCACATAAATGTAAAATCACTTTTATCTATTCGGGACCTCCAAATTTGTGTGCTTCAAATTTGTATTATTTGATAGAAAGTGAATTTAGACATGTTTTAAATGTTATTACCCATTTTTTTCAAGTCAGAAAGAGGCTTAAATCCAATGCATTTCAATGGTAGAATGTTCAGTTTACTACCATGGAACCTCGGAATGTTCAGGTGTGAAACAAGTCTATAGACCCTTTTTGAAGCTACGTCACAATTCCATGAGTTGAGTTTTGGAGGCAGAAAATCGTCTGTTCTGATAGACATGCCTGTAAATTTCACAACTTTCCCCATCTTTGAAAATATAGCTTGTCATCATAATATAACTCAAGAATCTATTTCTTTACAAGATATGATTCACAAACAACAAAATATATGTCCACCAACATGATTAAACGAGTACCCAAAGTTCAGAGACTGAAAGTAGCACAGGTGGCTATCTGCATCTTTAGGCTGCTGGATAACGTAGTGATGCCATACTGCCACCGTAGCGACCTCTCTCAATTTAAACCACTTGTCAAAGTTTGTTACTTATCGACAGTCTCCACATATTTAACTGAACACAGGGATTTTGTATCACTTTAACACTACCCCTAAAAGCCAAACTTTACCACCGAATAACCCGCTAGCTTGTTAGCTGACGGTAGATCGCGGCTGACGGTAGATCCTACCTTGTTAAGTGACGTTACTAACGTTAGTCATTTTCCCATAGGATTAAGCGCATTTCTCTTGAAGTGCACCTTAACTCACGCAATTTGTAAACACTGTAAGGCATACAGGATCGCTACTGTAGTTGGATATTATTTAGTATACATCTAATAGATTACGCCAAAATTATAAAATGTAGGATTAGCTGTTGAGAAAGCATTAAAAGACAGCGCTGAAAACGGTCACTTTTGTATTGGTTTTGATAGCTTCTGGAGGCGTTCTGCCTCCAGTTGCAGTTCATAGAATGTTAGAACACGGAATGTTTACAAACACAGAAAGGGTCTATAGTGTATGGAGGGCAGTGGAGGGAATGTTTTTTGCCCGCCAGGCCCATACGTCATAATAGCCGGAATCATCAGGTGAAAACTATGAATATCACACTTGAGGTCATGCTGTTGCACTATCAAGCCAGCTAACTGCAAATCCACACTAATTTCAATAAGCCACGCTAGTTTTAGTGAGAGTTTTGTTTCTGAACATATGCTCCAGAGCTAACCTCTTTAATGGCATGTTAACAACCATGCTTACAGTAATAAATCGGTGTCTCATCTGTCAAAAACACAAGTGCCCAAAATGTTCCACCTGTTTCGTAATTTTTTACAGCAAAGGTTGATCATTTTTACAAACTTCTAGCCAATGTACAGTATATTTAAAATGAAAAAATCATTATGAATAAATTTGGCTTACCTTTGAAGGTAATATTGTATAGTC
>JAODXP020000019.1:19943488-19950988 GCA_027497455.2 Sardinella longiceps
AATGGCAAGAGAAGTTTTTTGGATAAGCTTGGAAATATTTTGGGGGAGAGGAGGATAAACAAAGAGAAGAAATAGTAACCTAGGTAACACAATATTGTCAGTTGGTATTGGAACTGTGGTATAAAAGCAATATCACACTTGAGGTCATGCTGTTGCACTGAATATCAGCACAATCAAGCCAGCTAACCGCAAACCCACACTAATTTCAATAAGCCACGCTAGTTTTAGTAAGAGTTTGGTTTCTGAACATACGTATGCTCCAGAGCTAACCCTCTTCATTAATGGCATGTTAACAACCATGCTTAGCAGTAATAAATCGGATGTCTCATCTGGTAATATTGTATAGTCTACATTTATCTGATTCGGACAAGTCTTGATACCTCACTACCACCAAATGTTCCCTTCAAACTTTCTCTTTACAGCTTCCCTTAATGTCCCCCCAGAGTCACTCTGTGATTTCTGACTGTGTCTAGACTAAGGAGAAAATTAGCACCTCAACAAAGTCAAGTGTAAAAAGGGGGTTCCCAAACATCTTTACAGCATGCTGGGGTAATTGATGTGTTCATGTGGACACTGGTGAGTTTAGGAAAAACAGAGGTCTCCTGTTGCAAATTCTGTACCAAATACCAGCAGGTTGTGGTGAAGATCTAGACCAGCTTCCTCTATGTCAGCCTAGTCCCTATACTGTACATTACCTGAGTCAGTTAGATCACCTGATGAGGACAACTGTATGGAGCAACACCCGACCTGATCATTCACATGACGCAAAAAGAAGATGACATCAGTGGAAAAATAAATAGTCTGACCCTCTTAAACATATACTGTAATATTTATGTCAGGTGTTCATCACAGCAGGTGTAGAATAGCATGACCATGGTCATAAGAATCTGTCTCGTGAACTCTGCTTGGACATATCAGCTTCAGTGTTTGGTTCATGTCTTTAAAATTCAATTTAGGGCATTTTATCAAAACAGCTACTTAACATACCGTTGATGCACCTATGACCATTTACCATTTATATACCGTGATTTATACTTTTGTTTCCATATTTATTTGTGGGTCATGTCATCAGGGACCTATTGATTCTTGTGCAGACACATTTATCATTGGTATTCATGGCTTAGCTATTGATGAGCCACACAGCGTGCCTTCTTGTCCTAATTTGCATTTAAAATCTCATTTTTATGAAGGTCAGGAACATTTATTCCGAGCAGGATAGACACTCTTTTATGTATATGCTTAATGGAATATGAATCACTTCCCACCTGAGAAATGAATGGATGTGGCGCTGACATTTCTGAGATCCGTTTTAGTGGTAATGGCATAATTTGTATATGATAAATGGGCTTGTGTTCAAATGGACTTGGAATAAGGTCCGAAACAAGCCGAGCGTCGTTAGCCACTCACACCGCGTGATTGTCACACATAATTGGGGCGTGATGGATGAGTAGGAGATGACAGGGACTATTTGTTCTGTCAGCCTTTCAGGAAACAGGTTGAGGATTTGCTGTGAGTTGTCTTGTGCATGCTGTATAAATCAGTGTAAATTGTCACACTTGGCAGCAAATGCCAAACAAGGTATTGATTTGCTTAAGACACTTTGGACAGTTTGATGACATGGCTCTTGACCTCATTTATGAAGCATAATGAGTATATGCTTATATGTGAATATACATTTATATACCTGTATGATCGTCTGTCATTATTTCTCATTGTCTTTGAGCTGTGGGTTCCTGACAACCACCCCATCGCTACCACCATGAAAGCCCTGAGGTGATGATGAAGAAAAACCTTTTAGCAAAATCTTCAGCAGAACCTTGGCCACACACATACGAGTACCATCTGCTTACGTCGACTAGCTACTATGATAAAATGGGGAGGTAGGGAATAAGGACTATAATTAACACTATAATTCCAAATTGTGTTGCACAGTTAGGTGTTGATGGGCAGCTTTGCACTGGGGACATACAGGGCACTGAATGTACTGAGATGGTTTCTCTATGCATGTGTAATTATGGGTTGTGGTGACAAAACAAAGAGAGACAGTTACAGAAGGACATTGAGAAAAAAAAAATACCATCCATTCCATCCATGTTATAACAGCCATTATTATTTGTCACACAACCTGTATTAGAAATAATTGGACATGTATATCTCTGTGGCAAAACAATGCGCAAGGTCCATGTATTCATACATTTCATTATACTGTGATGACATGTACCTAATGCAGTACTATTACTATGACTGGTGAAAATGCGTCCAGAGTACTTCCGACTATTTATTGTTCACCGAAGCCACCGAGGGCTGTCAGGAGGGAAGTGAATGAGACAGTTGGGTACAGCAAGGCGAACTAGGGTTAGAGATGGATTGGTGGTGGTGGTGGGGGGGTTAGGGTTAGGGTTAGGGTTGGGGGGAGCGTGCAAAATTTATAAGGGTAAGGATAAGTATTGGAGTCAGGTCAGGAAAAGGTGTGACCTCACCAAGATCAAGACACTCATGTCTGTATTTTAGTCTACACACTTATAGATGAGAATGTTATCCACTTGCCAATGGAGGAAGATAACCTCTACCAGAAAGACTTGAAGAGAAGAATACAGTTTAAAGGTTTATTGAGCACATGATATACATGCAAAGAAAGTAACATAAATTAATTAAAAGTCTTTACTTTGGTGTAGGCCCTGTCTGTAGTCTGGGGGCGGAAAGGCTAGACACAGAAGATCCGGCAAAAGAAGTGCAGCAAGGCATTATTCAAATAATTGAATTGATATTATAGTCACTGACATGTGAGCATGAATGATTGGACAGGCCTCCTGGTAGAACTTTTGCTTTTGTTTCATTTCTGTGTAAAGACAACAACAACAAAAAAAGATCTGCTGTCAGAGAGCCATGTTTGGTCAGAAATTCCATGTTTGCTCTCATGACACAAAGGCACATAAGCCTTCATGCATCGCTCATGATTATGAGAAAGGAACAATGGTAGAGGTTATTACACAGGCCTATGAAGCCTTGTGAAGATTACTTTGGCATAGAGTATTCTAATTTCATAACATACCCAAACATTATTCATACTACATCAGGATAATTTTGCAGGGCTGTCACGGAAGTGTAATAAAAACAGAGGTTGTTTCATTTATTCATGTTGTAGTTCCGAGTCATTATGTGTGTCCTAGCTAATTGCTGTGCTTTATTTAAATGCATACAGCAAAGTAATTGCAGAGTAAAGGCAACTTTAGCCAACTTTAATAGTTTAATGCTAATAGGTTTCTAATGATCTGTTGTTTTGGCGTGACCATCTAGACAATTTACTAAATTACTACTAAACTGGTTGATAATCCCTTTAGGACAATACATTTGAATTGGATTTTTGAGGATTACTTTTGGACGGACGACTAAAATAAATGCATTATTTGAAGATTACAGTAATCCATAGCCTATAATCAGCTTGTCCTGAACAGACTTTGTCCCAAGGATCCCTCTAATTGTTGTTGTATGTATGCCATCAATATGTAATAACACATATCATAGATTGTCCTTGCATTATATTCTAAGTATATAAAATGTATGTAAAATTTAGTCAAGTTATGAAAATATAAAATGTCAGTGGGGAAATTAAGGTGCATCCAAGAATATTTTCAGCAAACACCAGACATCTTAAAGCAGTCTTAAACCTGATTAGACTTTAATTAGAAGATATTTCACTTTTAAGAGACTATAATGTTGCACCCACCCAGAGCATTTGTGCTGTAACTGTAGATGGACCACAGCTGGGAATGACAGAGGAATCACACCGTCCACATGGAAGCAGCAAGTTTGATGACAGTAACTCTTGAAACCTGTTGATGAGAGAGTAACAAGGCAACACATCCCCGTCAGCACCCAGCCCATAATGACTGCACTCATGTAATCAGACTAATAATCCCTTTATGGTCTCAGAGAGGCTCATCTGTGAAGGGCTATAATAACTAACTTCTCTCTCTCTCTCTCTCTCTCTCTCTCTCTCTCTCTCTCTCTCTCTCTCTCTCTCTCTCTCTCTCTCTCTCTCTCTCTTTCTCTCTCACACACATACACACTATTCTGTCTCTCTCTCTCTCTCTCTCACACTCTCTCTCTCTCTCTCTCTCTCTCTCTCTCTCTCTCTCTCTCTCTCTCTCTCTCTCACACACAAACACACACACACACTTTCTCTCCTCCATTAGCCTGGAGAGAGGTTTCATTAGAGCTCTTTAATTATGCATCGTAATTAAATCATATCCTGTTCTGTGGGGGAGTGGCATTGTTTAGGTGTCTGCTGCTGCTCCTAAAACTCCTGTAGAGTGGAGACTGCGCTCTGCACTGCTCTGCTCTGCTCTGCTCTGTGTGACTTCCTACAGCTGAGGAGGTTACTCTAGGGCAGGTGTTTGCTCTTGCTTGTTTACTTACTTATATTGCTTATTTATTTATGGAACTAATTTCACTTGTTGCCTTTCACTGTGAATTACATCAAAATAATGAAAAAAAATAAATAAATAAAAATAAAAAACATGCAACACATATTCTGAGAGGAGACTTCAATTTAATTTAATTTACTTTAAACTAGGGAATTACATCAAAGCACCAGGGTGGGGTGGGTCTGGAGGGGTGGGGGGGTGTAAGACGAGTCATGTGTCTCAGCTGGAGCGCAGATATCAGAAGGGGATGTTTAATAGGTTGCAATGAGTGTGATGACAGCAAAAGGAGACAGCAGTGCTCTGAGGCAAAATACCATTAACTTGGTACCAGCTCCCAGTGGGGGATGTGGTGGGGGGATAGACAGACAGAGGCAACAGGCTGATGGATAATCTAACATGACAATGTTGTCATGTAGGAGGCCACAGCTTGCCATTTTTGTGTGTGATGTCTCCTCTCCAGTAGCCAATGATTTGGTACCTTAAAAAGGATCTCCTGTTTCCTCAGTTTGTCATGCTGTCAAGGTTCAGTGGCTCGAAACTACAAAAAAAACCTTATGAAAGACAGAGAGAGAGAGAGAGAGAGAGAGAGAGAGAGAGAGAGAGAGAGAGAGAGAGAGAGAGAGAGAGAGAGAGAGAGAGAAGGGTGTGCGGAAGAGGTGTTGATAAAAAGAAAGAAAGAAAACCAGAAAAAGAAAGAACATTTGCAAATCAAAATAACCCTGCCTTGCTTTCTCTGTTTAACTTTGTTTAAAAAAAGTGCCTTCATTGCAGAAAAGCCCCTTATGTATTCAGCTCTTAAAATTATGAATTACTTACGTCTAATCAGAGATTAAATTCCCTTTATTGCTTTCTTCTGTTTTCCGTTATTGGAAGTATAAATTGTAGTTGTATCAGTGAGTTTAAATATGAATGTATAATGTAGATGGAAAATTAGAGTTTCTTGGTAAAATAAATCATTTGTCTGCGCTGTCAGGCGACTATTAATTAAGTATCGATCTTGGCCAAAACAAATGTGCTTGCATGGCTGATTCAGGCCAGAGTTTAAATCAACTCACTCACTTGTTGAAAGCTTTTAGCCAGCTTGAATTCAGGGTGTAGTTCTTGGCCATTTCAATCTAAACTATGAGAAATACCATAATCAAAACTGTCAAGCTAATTAATTTTGTGTTTTTGGTTTTGATTAACAAATCACTTATTGGAAATTATTTAAGTTACCATGTGAAATGTTTTTGGTCATTACAGAGCTAATGCATACATAACACTTACATACATCATTTGAAAACAAGCCATTTTTAGCTTACATAATATCTGGCAATTGGATTCATTATGTTTTGCTAATGTGAAAATTGTGTGGGGGGGTCAATAGTCCTTTCTGGAGTTTGTTTACCCCAATTTTATATGACAGCATGTTGTATTTTCAGCATGGATATTATTTCCTCAATGTGTGAATTTGGATGGTCAGTGCATGATGGACATGATCGCCGAATGATTGCCAAATCCCCCCCAAAAAATAGACTTAGGCCCCGTTAATCAAGAACTGTAGTTTGGGTTCTTAGTTTTTCCTAATTCCTAATTCCATGGCTTAGCACACACACACACACACACACACACACACACACACACACACACACACACACACACACACACATTGCCTCTACCACCACCACAACTATGACAACACACCACATACACCCATGCATATACTTTAGTGAGTGACTGAGATACAACCACAGTCACCCCATGCATTGATGACAGTTTAAAGTTGCTGCCATTCGATGCAATACATTACCTGGAAATGAGGCTGGAGTGCCACTCAGTTAATGAATAGTAATGGTTCATATTAAAACTGAAGAGTGGGTCATGGGTCTACAATATGTGAAGGTAAACTTCACTACCTATCTGTCAGGTACTATTCTAACCTATATTCTGATCACATAGGGCAAAGCGAGACTGTCTAAACCTGGATTTAATATACCAGGATTCAAAAGAGCATGTTTCATTTTCAAAATGGGCAAGATTGTAAATTTAACCAACATTCAGAGTCCATGTGTTATTTCGTTTAGACCCATACACACAAATATACACTGTTTACATTCAGTAACAATTGTTCATATGTAACGAATGCCGACAAGCCTGGCCCTGGGCTGATAAATCCTCACACCCCTAGCCTTGAGAACGGTTCTAACTGCTAAGTTTTCAGCTCAGAGTGTTCAACTCCCATGCCGTGGGTGTGTTGTAGTTGACATGCAGTGCGTTCACTACATTGCAGTACACTGACAAATTAAAAGTAAACAATCCCCAATAATACATTTTCATTAAATCAAAAGTTCTGGTCAAGTAAGTTTTCACTTACATTCTGACATGGTTCATGGTGATAAGAATACAACTGCTATAGAAATGTGCAGTAACTTTTTTTCTGATGCAACTGGTATTGACTCATTGTTTTGAAGACACAGCACAGTGCAAGTTATACCACCAACATCAGGAACAGCTGGTGCAGTCCCCATCCCTGTTGTGGCTCTACAGTTTATTTATCTGGTGTCAAAACAGACATACTGTTTCGCCAAGTCAGCAGCTAGCGCTAATCCTGAAAATGGAAGTCTGCAGAGTGTGACTTTTTGATAAATTTCTGTCTGATTCCAGACAGAAATGTCAGAGTACATTTACAACAGTGTGTATAGATGTGTGAGTGTGATACAGACCCGTGTCATTTGTGCTTTCTAGTGAGTAGTTTCTGGTCGCTGTACTGTCTTTTCTGTTTGTTTGTTTTTTGCATGGTCAGCGCATATTAACTGTACGTTTGACATAAAGGCCAAGTATTTCAAACTCTTTTGGGGCTTAAAAACTTGATGTCTGACAATAGATGCTGCTTCCTCTGTGTTGCAGCATTTAGCATCCAGCGCACGCCTACACATCTGGCATTTACATAATTAACACATCGCATAATGTATTTACCACATACTCAGTAAATGGATTAATTTCATGTATAATATCAATGGAAATATTGATGCCATTAAATTCAGCTGTAGCACGTCATCCTGAGGGTATCAGGATGTATTCAATTCATTGCTTT
>JAODXP020000019.1:19953488-19983488 GCA_027497455.2 Sardinella longiceps
TGTGTGTGTGTGTGTACGTGCACGCACACATACATTCCTGGCAGCTTCATAGTTAATGGTGGCGGTGTTCTGTTCAGCACACTCAGCATTATGCTGATGCAGTCCTCCTAGCCTGGCCTCATCAGTGCCTACATATCCACATCTGATTCCACCGCTATGTGGATGCACTACAGACACACAAATGCCCAACATGGAAGGGCACACTTACATCTGAATTGCATGTACTGGAATATGACCTAACTAATGGATGATACAGACCCATTTTGTGTTGTTGGTATTTTTGGAGTTGCAGATATTTTCCCCATGATCCGTTGAAGTTAACAGCAAATATGAAGCGTCTAGTCATAGATACAGTATTCTAGAAATAACAAGCAAGCGCAGAACATGTGCAAACAAATGAAACAAACATTAAATGTCACAAACCCACAAACGTGTATAAATACGTACTAAGCCTATGTGTATTTTCGTACACCAAATAACCATAGTGCAGCAACTCAGACAACAGACATCCCACATTTACGACCAGTTCTGTCATCTTACTAATACTCCATACTAATATTCCATATCTACACGGTTCATTGCAAAGCTGGCAGTCATATACAGGGCATAGACAGCCACTCTGCTTTCTACTTCATGCAAACCGAAATCCAATAAAAATACAATGATTGCCATTAAAAAAATACCTTTAAACTTTAACCTTCGACCTCTATGTTTTCTACAGACCCAACATTGTCTGCATCCACTACATCATTGCACTGCATCATTGGGTTTCCCTCCATGGCAGTCAATTTCATGGCCTATTGGCTGGATGAGATTATGGTTAAAACACAGGAGGAGTTTGATGCAGAAGACTAAGTCACCATGTCTTACTGAAATCCTCATGGACTCCGATGGCTGCCCTTAAAAGATAGGAAAGAAAAGAAAAAAAAAAGTTGAGAAACAAAGTGTTTTTTGTTTGTTCATTTTTTGTGATCCTCTGAACTCATACTGTCCTATAATCCTCATCCTCTCTGGTGTCTGTACTGCATGTATACACACACACACACACACACACACACACACACACACGCTATGGCGTCACAGAAACAGTGGTCTGGGCACGCTCTATGCATAAACTTTGGTTCCACGGCTTTGGGTACAAACTCCATCAGCAGGCCAAAGCGCACAGCCTCCCTTATCCGAGTTGGACACAGTCAGGCATCTGCATACATATAAACACACTCCTAACATGCTTGGCTGAGTGACAGCAGGCTTTCTGATCCATCTTTGTAGCCTTTGCAGTCAGTCCTGTTTATGGGAATGCCACTTTAAGGGTAATTAACTGGACACACATTGACGAAGGTTGAGGTGTTGGTTTCCTGATCCATGCACAATGACATTTCAGGCGAAGTGAAAGGTGATTGATCCAGTCAGTGTTCTGCACATTGTTTGGCCATGCGAGATTGATTACATAATAGAAGCAGTTACTGTTTCAAACATTTTAGATTCACACTGCCTCAACTCCTCTCTAAAAACCGTCTCATCTCGATCTTCAGTCTGAATTAGCGTTTCGGTGTTAACAGCCAGCTCAATTATAAAATGCCTCAAATGCATTGCTGGAAGCTAAGCAGCAATGGGTTTGGTTAGTACTTGGATGGGAGACATCTTTGCAAGACCTCTTTGAAGTGGTGTGGCTGTAGTTGTTTGTTCAGGACAAATATCTATCCCGTTCAGGGGCGGTCCTACCCTCTTTGGTGCCCTGGGCGAACACCTTATCTGCCCCCCCCCCATAATAATCATAATAATAATAATTCTTCTTCATTATTATTATTATTAAATATAAGAAAAATGACGCAGCACACCTAGCAAGAGGATAAAAATAACAAAACAAAGTTATAGCCATTGTTGCTAATTTCCAGTTTTTTTTCTATTTTTTGATAAACTCTTATGGTACTTATGGTAGCTATTAGTTACTCTACTATATGCATGTCTAGCTTCTACAGCAAAGGAGAAGATCTGAACCCCAAACCCCTCCCTTTTCTTGTGTGTGAGACTTCAGCACTGAAGTCTGAAAGCAGGCAAACCTTGAGGGATTTGGGGTGTTCATTTTCTGCAAATGGGTGATAGAAAACTCTTCTGTTCAAATTATAGGTCTATATCATAATGTGTAGTGATTGTTTTGGTAGAGTTTTATTTTTTGAGCTCTTGGTTATTAGATGGAACTCCAGCAGCCAAGTTTAACACCAGATAAAGATATTTCAAAATGGGAGGCGATCTTTACACTGAAAGTGAACGCCCTCATTCTCAAGCAAGTACATTACAAGTGGCACCAATGCATGCGTCTGGATGTCTAGTTTAATTTGATACCAAATACTTATATTGTAGGCGCAGATATACCCGTACCAAAGCTTCTGAAAGACAATGAAGCAAAACCGGATCACCCGCGATTGTAATTTTCGGCGCTCGCGTGCGCAATAATAATAAAAAAAAGTTCGGAAAGCCCGTGATGCTGCCCTCCCGACGATGCCGCCCAGGGCGACCGCCCATATCGCCCATGCCAGAAACCGCTCCTGATCCCGTTTCCCTAGTATGGCGAGTGGTGAAATGTAGTACTGAGCAGAGATATGTGGTATTCCCTTGGATATTTGTATATAAGAATATCAACATTGAATTCACTCCTCAAGTGTGTCTGGTTACATGTAAATGGCAAATTTAGTAAGGCAGAAATTAAATTAAGATGCAAACCTCAGAACACAACAACATATGACGATCTCCTCTATGATACATGACTCAATGAACTCAAGTAACCCATTTTCTGGCACAAAAAGAGAGAACAAATTCCCATTTGGACACCCATTTAGCTGTGAAGATATAAAAATAATAATAATGGTAACTGCACATAAAATGACTGCTACTGGACTGAAAAGGCCTTTTCATTTAATATTATTTCTTTTCCCTGACTGAAGTTTTACAAAAGTAATATTCTCTCTGTGAAATACTGAGAAGGTGGGACTTAAAAGAGTGTATAATAACACAAAAACGTTTCAAAATGAAGATAGACTATAATATAAAATCCTGAGGGAAAAAAAAACAAACAAAACAAAACAAAACAAACAAACAAACAGAAAAACGGAAAAGACATGGGACAAGATTACCAGATAGAGCTTCCCTGTATGCTTCTAGATGAGAAATAGCTTGGATTCTGACAAGAGAATAGGTAGATATTGGCATGAGAATGGGTAGACATTCTGTCACCTCAGTTGAAAAGAGGAAACAGTGAAAAAGGGAAAGATAGGTGCACAGGGTTTTTCTACCATACCACATGGCAACCGAAGGGAAAGACTTTTGATATTGAGACAGGAATAAATCTGTCAAGGGAATCGGGGACATTTGGTGGGCCATCACCGAGCACAATACAGTATAAGGCACTTATTCTACAGAGCCCTCTGGACTTTAATTAAAATCCTATTGATTCAGATTAATATTGAGTTTCCCTTATGGTATTTAAACTAATCATGTGATGATGAGAGTCACTTAAGCCATAATTAAGACTTATTGGATTTGGAGGGGAAAAAAGCAGTCATGCTTTCATTTCCCCTTCCTAATTTGCTGAATGCTACAACATGACAAAATAATAGGCTATCACCTTAAGAGAAAGAAGAAAAACAAAACAAAAAAAAACATTGTTTTCTTATATATTTTCATTAGCACCTTGGTCTTCCATTGTGAAAAGCATTCATTCCACTATCACGTCAGCATGATTGAAAGAACTAAGGATTCCTATCAATTTTCCAACACACCAGACAGATTTCTTTTTAGTTTTCAACTTTTTTACTCAGTGAGTGAACCTTTGCAAAAGTCTTTTCACCGGTCTCAGTGTTTTTAATTTTAGTTACATATTATGGACCAAAAGTTCCTTTGGCTGAGGGAAAGGAAGAGTAAGGCAGCGCTGCTGAGAAGGGTGCAGTCAACAACACTGATGCGAGCATGTGGGTGATACCCAGAGCCATAATTAGACGAGTGGTGCATGGCTGGATGTGAGAGGGAGTTGCTGAGGCATGATACCAGGATCAAGGCTCTCTGTGAAAGCGTCTTCTCAAAGACAGAGAGAGAGAGAGAGAGAGAGAGAGAGAGAGAGAGAGAGAGAGATGGGGGTGGTGGATTATATTAATAAACACTACCTTCCAAACATAAGGCAAAAATACTGGAGGGCGTATGGACGTGGAGCTTGATATGAAAATGACTGTGGCAGGGGCATCAGTAAGCAATAAACATGCTAATGCGCTGGTGTGTAGCCACCACTTATCTGCTCCAGTTAGGGGTGCGGAGGGGGTGGGTGGGGGGGGAGGCGGGTTTTAACAGTCTGAAGTGTCACTGGAAAGGGGCTTGAATTTCAGTGCACCTTCCCCGGTGTGAGAGCAGCAGGTAGAGCAGTTTGTTGTTGCGGCTGTGGTCTGTTTGTTTGTTTATTTATTTATTTTAACTATTTATTTATTTGCTTTATTTATTTGTTTATTTACCTTCAGTAAATACCAAACAACCGTTATCAGCACTGATAAGTATGTACAGGGAGCATGGCTTTAATGACTCCTCCGCTAAAGCTAACCAACCCGTAGCATTTAGGGGGTTCCTGATGAACATGTCCTCTATTAGAGAGCTTTCAATTCAAATGTCAGTCCGTCACAGCCGCTTTGACTGACCGGGTAGAAAATGCAGAGGGGCAACAACAGACACGGGCGAGGGGTCGTGTGTGGATGTTTGGCAAAGCGTACGCACCAGTTGATTGCTTCATTACAAAGTGACAAAACTCTAAAGAAGAGAGATGGGGCAGCCGGGCTCTGTAATGAGATTTTCTCTCTTATCACTGCAACGTGGAGTGATAAAGGGCAATGTATATTACCATACGTCTGTGGCACTGACAGCTCCGTTCTACAAGTGTGCCTCTGGTCTTGTTGTGAACATGTGCACGTGCTGCACACACAGACAAGACGAGCCAGCGTGTTATATTCTAGCCCCTGAAGGAAACATCGACATGTGATTACAAATCTACCAAATGGAAATGTGGTTACGGCTGAAATTGTATGGAAAAATGGTCAGGCAGTGTTGGGAATTTAAGTCATCTTTTTTATGTTAACGCCAACAGGTAGGTTAGATAAATAGTGATTGGCATAGCAGACCAAACCTTTTTGTAAGAAAATAGGACTAACTATTATTTATGAAGGCATCACTGTTCCCCCATAGACTACATACAGTAGCCTACATTCTATGTCTACTTCTGTCTGTCATGATATTTCATGAACAATTGTCAAAATACAGTCTATATTTTTTTAAGTAAAATAAATCACAAAAATAGCTTGAAAGTAATACAAGGAGAAATCTCTTTTGTGTGTGATGAACTAAATATAAAGGAGGTCTCTCCACTGTGTTCCTGTAACATTTTTCTGAAAAATTCTTCAAAGTTCTGTCACACTTTGACAAGCACCTTTCAACACACTCCCACATCAAATGAGAGTTGGAAAGGGCTGCAAAATCTTTTTCGAAAAGAAAACCAATCTGCCAAAACATCTAAGTAGAATGCTCGACATACAGGCACTGAAAGAACAGCTCACATTGCAACAGATCATCATTTCCAGCAGACAAAACTGGCATTAATATTGTATTGCCACCTTCCTCAAAAGCCATTCATAATATGTCATTCCCCGGCACTGCTCTATATGCTATGGCATAATATGTCAGCACCTACAGGACAAGATCACAAAGGATCATTGATTCCCACCTCCATATATGGCCTTTATTTATTTATTTCATTTTTGCTTTCATTCTTCATGGAAGTCATTCCAGTCAGACTGGTATCATGAAAAATTTAAATTTCAATATCAAATGTCATTCAGGACAGGAACCTTTTATCAGCAAGAAAGGCTCCCTTGAACCCACACAATTGCCCCAAAGCCGATAGGCAAAGAGGCAACTGGGATGGTCCCTCAAAGACAGCAACCACCTGCCTGTTTATCAGAGTAGGTAGCTCTAAAGAGATTAGATAGGCAGTTGTGGTGGGGCTGCTTGGCTTTGATATGTTGGCTGTCATGTGGACTTATTCTTTAGCCTTGGCTAGGTGGCTGCTTTGGCAATGGATGATAAGGAGAAAGTATGAAGCATGATTTACAGAACTGAGTGTCTGTATCATTTTGTGCTAAAATGTCTGCGGGTTTCATGTCAGCTTATTCTGTTGACGCATTCCCAGGAATGTTCAATAAGCTGCTATGATTTGAATGTGCTTTCAGATGACTAAGATGCCAGTATGTGCACACAGTGTTGGAATTAACATCTTACAAAACTCAATTTAAAAACGGAAGAACATTTATAGGTAGTTTTCACAAATACATTGTAGGTTATGGTATTTTACAAAATATTTGGCATCTGTATCTGTGAATCTAGCTTTGATCTATCATGGTAATGCACACACACACACACACACATACACACACACACGCACTCACACACACACACAAACACAGTTTTTGAAAGTTTTCATACAACCTCCCTATTTCTCCTGCTGTTGGTGAAGGCAATCATATTTTATTACAAACCAGGGGTAAATATAACCTTGATGAATTATATTTATGGTCTAATTCTAGTGTGCAAACAAGCTGACAAGTTTTCTATAAACACCTATTTAGCATTGTAATTCCTGTTGGTAGAGTTGGAATCTACCCAGCCCATTACAAGGTAAAAATACTTAATCACTTCGCTGGACCAAAACATCCAGCAGCCACCATTATGTGCTGCTTTGAAAAAAAATGAACTAAGAATTCACCGGTTCAAAAACCCCTCTGCCTATTTTGTCTTATAAGGGGTCATATAAACATGGCACACAATAAGACAGAAAGAAGAAATGCCTTGAAGAGTTTTGCTGCTTTGAGACCTTTATTGCTTTAACAACTGAGAAAGTAATTGCCATTTAAGCGGCTGTCTTTAGGAAACATAAAAACAAATGTCCATTTACCAAACATTAGATTTTACAGTGTGCTCCTTTGTGGAAATTACTCCCATAATGTGGAAGGAGGATATTGATAATACCTTTCAATATTTGGGGGTGTGTTGTTGCTGCACTACCAATCTAAACTTTCTCCATATTCAGTAAGCTTATTAGCCTGGGAGTTCCCATGCTCCTTTGCACGCTTATTTCATTTCACTCTGCAGAGCAGCATGGTGACCATGGCCGTTTTTCTCGCCTGCTTTCGGTATCCAATCGCAGAACAAAAAGGGATTTGTACGGCCCTCGATTGCATTTTACGTCACATGGTGGCTCTGGTATTGGCTCCGAGGTATGTACAGGCGCTATGACAGACATTCGTAGCGCCCAATAAACGGCTATGGACAATTGTATTGACAATTGAACAACGATGCTTCCGCTACGAGAAATGCAATAGGTAGGACCTCAGACTAAATATCACTTGTGATTAGGCAATAAGCTTATAACCATTACTATATTTCATAAATGCACTCCAAGCAATGCCAAGCCAAAGCAATCAAATCTATAGCCAAACCTGCATGACAACACATAGGCCTACACTATCAGTGCAGGAACCACTTGGTCGGCCGGACCCCCTCCCCCAAATTCCCCTGTATTTCACCCACTGGCAGTAGCGATTGCAGCAAAGTGAACTTCAAACAATGACTATGTCTGGGCCTGGGGTGAACTGATAAACCCTTAAGACCGTTTCAAGTGATTTTGATTTGATGCTCTCAAGGCTTCTATTTTAACATTAGGCTTACCTGTATTATCATAGATTTTGATTGGGAGCATTTTGTTGCTGTTTGCATTTAATCTATGCTGCAAATAATCGAAACCTACTGTATCTCCCACAGTAAGCCAGCTAAATCTCTGATAGAGATCTCTAATGGATGTGACAGGGTAAGACTATAAGTCTGAATCCAGTAAATCTTTGGAATGCAGTAACTGTGCTAACGGCCATACTCCTGCTAGCACACATGTTTAAGGGTCTATCAAAGAATGTCTCTTGTGTCAACACTTAGATTCACAGCAGGGTTGACATCCTCCTCTGCATGAAGATAAAGAGACTGAAGGCCAAACTGAATTGGATGGGACATTATGATTTGTAGGCAGAGCCATTGTCACTAAAACTGATGAACATCCACAAGGACAAAAATGACAAAGCGATAGTCTGACCAATCACAACGAATGCCAAAATGTCAGTAACAGCACACTGTTTAAGGAAAAAAAAGAATAAATAAAATTGACATTCAAAAAAAGACAAGTGAGTTTATGCTTGTTGACAAGAGATCTACTGCTGCTTAAATGGATGTCATTTCTATTCAAGTCAACTCATCAACAATGAAAAAGCCTTAGCGAAAAGAAAAAAAAAAAAAATAGGTGAATTGACATTGTAATGACCTGTCAATGTTTTTATGCAACTGTAAAGTTAACATTTGAAAATTACTGAGATAGTTACTCAGACATTATGTGGGGCAACAAAAAGGTGTGTATAGACAACAATGGTAAATGAAAACACTTAATTGATATTTTCTCAACATACATTTCTACACTTTCTAGACTCACCCCCACCCCCCTCACTCTCTCTATCTCTCTCTTTCCCTCTCTCATTATTTTTTTCACCCTTTTCTTAATTAATTCCAGATAATATCCTTTTGCCAATCAAACTGTGCTTCAGATGTTCTTTTCTATCTGTGGATTTTTCATTTGCCGGGGTTCCAGGCAAGTTAATCTTCTCTTTCAAACCGAAGGAGGGACAATTACTTCTAATGGAAAACATTCACTGGCGAAGGGCCCCTTATCAGTGCTTAATCACAACACTTTTGGCCCTTTCAATTCCTCATTGGGCTGACATGGCCCGCTCCTTTTTCTTTTGTGAACTTGATGGCTGAAAAGATTGCAGCTGCTTTAAGCTATCTCTCTGCATTAAGCTACCGGACATCATAAATTGATTCCATCACTTTGCGGCTCCCCTCTGAAATGAAGGATTTTTATATCTCTCTATCCTTGAACAGGTGACCTGCATGCAGGACAGCACTGTCTCATTCACATTTTTATCTTCTGATGATACTGCTCTATCTATAGAATCTGAAATTCAAAACTGTCCGTTGACATTTACTTATGATTTGGTAACTTCAGATGTTCACCACACAACTGTCACTACACATTAATTTCACAATTAAATTGACATGGTAGAGTAGTTGTATTCACAAGACAAATCCTTTTCTCCTTATTTGTGCTGTTTTGTTCGTACTTCAATGACTCAAAGCAGCATTGTATTGCACCTGTTCCATACTTGGCAGAGAGAGGAGGTCTCCATATTCTGCTACCAAGGCAACATTGACACACATCTCTGTGGGAGTGCAAAATCTGAATCCAAAATCAATCTGCATTTATTTCATGATTTCATGTAATAATTGCACACCAAGATGGAACTGAGATAAATAGTACATCATTAGGGGTTACATAAAGGTTAATGAAACAGGATGCACTAAATCAATATGCATTCATTTAAGGTGAAAACGGATGCAGAGATACAGTACGACACAATGAAATAGATGTGATTGATAATTAAATCAATGATTAATAATGTAATGAGAAAATATAGATAGATTTTGTAGACCTATGACTGGTACAGGAAAATGGCAATATGTTCAAATCCCCACCTGCCAACAAAATCTATTTTGCTAATAAAATCCTTACCAGATAGCAACAAGAAGACTTACAGTTGTTGCTTTAAAACTAGTGAACTACCCACCTAGAAGGTATACAAAACCTTCGGAACATTTTCCAGAGTCTTACTGAAGGAATACAGTTATGTTGTTTTATAGTGGTTTCTTACCCTCCACCCAGAACTACACCAAAACCCTGGATTGGTGAGAATAGAATTTGTGTTAATCCACCCCTCATTCCATATGGCTGTATGTCATTAATTTGGAGATGGTGCCAATGTAAATAGTCTGACAAAAAGGATCCTTCTGATACAGTAGTAGTGGTGAACAGTTGCATACAAGTGTCCCTTTAACTGTAATGTTTCCACCATCAAAACAACACGTTAATGCACTGCACTTAATGGTAACACATTGTTCTGCCATGGCTGTTAGTCTACATTTTTCCAGATGACACATTTGAAGGTCAGGGCAGGAAATGTACACAGTTTCACAATGCATAATTTATGAGACGAGTTGTAGCATTTAACACGCTAAACAAAAGCCTCTACCCGTTTGTGTGCTTTCTTAATTAAACACATTTCGCAGCAGGTGAGTTGCATACATTGCACAGTGCTTTACACATCTGACTCGTGCTCTGTTCTTGAGAGACTCTCAAAGTCTTATTTGACATGCTTCAGTGCTGTGATGCACAAAGGCATCCCAGAGGAGAACACAACCATCTGCCACTGTCCTGATCTTATCCAGGTTTTTAGCATGTTTGGCTTTGCAGCATAAAAGGCATCCATTATTTCATTTAAGCTGGCGCTTTGACTAAATCACCAAACCACCCCTACATGTGTTTGAGCCCATCATCACCCAAACATCCTCAAGCTCTCCCTGTGCATTAAACACAAAGTGCTGCCGCATGGAACAGAGTGTGATTTAAAAAATAAATAAATAAAAAATGTCGCCCCATTGATTTATATGGGCTCTTGCTTGACATAGCTTTGGTTCCAATCCATGTTTCAGTCACTGGGCTAAGATGAGGGCATTGGGTGATGAAGCCAAAGAACCAGTGGAAGCATTTAAAAAAAAAAAAAAAAAATGCTGCGGGAAATTAATTACAGTCAACTACCTGTGACCCAATCAATATTTCAATAGCCATTCCATTTTCTAGGTGTATATTGTGTCTTTACTGCTCTGGGGATATTTACAGTCCTGAGTGTGGGTTAGTTACGGGGAATCACTGACTTTTCCAGCACCTTAGGAGCAGAAGGGGTCGAAGAGGGGTCCTGATGGAAAGCTCTTTACTGGTGTCAACTTAGGTCACATAATGACTGCACTATCTAATCTAAATAGCAATTACTGAACAGTCTAAGGAAGTAGCCTAACTGCAGTGGGTGGGGAGGGCTTCTCCACATCAATACGTTCCCACATATATGTGTCCTGTGAAATAGGGATGTGCCTGTAGAATACCCTTAGGGTCATGACCTTTCAGGGTAGAGCTTATCGGTAGTAATAGCAACTATACATCTAACACTCCATTTCCTTTTGTATTTTCAGTTACCATGTTCTTCATGAATATGCAGGAGAAATCTTTGGGGGGAGGGGGGTATACAGTAAATGTCAGCATAACTTTGTATTATAATGTGGATTTGATAGTACAGTTTAGCTGTAAGTAGAGGTTTGTGTTGTGTTTCCAGGAATGATGATCAGGTGGCTTACCATTTTCCAGAAATTACAGACCATCATATTTTCAGACTGAAATTAAATCACCCTGCAACAAGGTTATAGCCTGCATATATTGCATGTAGGCTACAGTATATGTGGCAAAGAGCAAGCATAAGGTGTCTTTCCTCCACATTGGTTTAGACAAGTTTGGTCTAACATAAAATGTAACTAGAACTATACCATACTATAACAGACACTGTCTATTCAAAACCATGGTGTGTATTTTCAGAATGTTTATGGGAAAATTATTATCTGCTTACGACACTATAGAGCCCCATTAACACCGCAAAAGTCTACAATAATAATTGTGACGTTGGTGCTATATTGAGATGTTCTCGATAACCTGTTAATTAATGAAACTATTCATTAAACTTCCTGGATGCTTATTTTTCTTGCACATCTGTATGTGTTATAGAAAAAGCTCATTATCAGCGGATCTCAGATTCACTAGTGTGATTGTGAAAGCTCTGACACAGACACTGAACACATGTGCTGCATATGGAGAAGTGCAGTGAGTTACACACACACAGCTTAGCCTCTGGTTGTGTCTCCAAAGAACATAAATATCACATAAATAATCAGTCAGGTTGCCATATCGCTCTCCCACAGATGCCCTTCTTCACACACAAGACCAGAGAGAGAGAGAGAGAGAGAGAGAGAGAGAGAGAGAGAGAGAGAGAGAGAGAGAGAGAGAGAGAGAGAGAGAGAGAGAGAGAGAGTGAGAGAAAGAGAGAGAGAGAGAGAGTGAGTGAGAGAGAGAGAGAGAGAGAGAGAGAGAGAGAGAGAGAGAGAGAGCGTGTGAAGACCTCTCACCCTCTCACCACTCTGGTGTGAAAAGCATTGTTTGGAAAATACACGGCAGCTGAACCGCACTTCACAGCCGGGGAGAGCCAGGCATGCAATGCATTCGTACATGTCTTTAATGCAGGCGGAGGAAGGCAGGCGTGAAACCCTGTGTGGGCTGCCGGGTGCCTATCGAGTCGAGACGCCAGAAGCGCAATGATTCCATTTAAAAATGCAAAAAGTATTATTTTTAGATTGCGGCGGTTTGGCTTTTCTGGGAGGGCAGTTATCAGCATGCATCCTTGAAAAGATCAGCAGAGCAGTCACAATAAATACATACATACAATATTCATTGTGGTGGGCATGCAGCATCAGATTTTGAGGCAAGAAGCACACAACACTGACAATATGAAGGGCCCGAAATTGAAGAAATACAATAAAATGGTTGTTTTAATGTTTAGCCAAAACTAGTTTATCCAAAACAAAAACAAGTTCAGGGAGGTCAATTTTGTTTTACAGAAAATAAACCAAACATCTGAGGGAAGTCTCTCTCTCTCTCTCTCTCTCTCTCTCTCTCTCTCTCTCTCTCTCTCTCTCGTCTCACACACACACACACACACACACACACACACACACACACACACACACACACACACACACACACACACGCACACACACAGACACCAGTAGCTTTCTTTTGGTTTGTAACCCAGTG
The DNA here is from genome assembly GCA_027497455.2 of Sardinella longiceps. Taxonomy (NCBI): domain Eukaryota; kingdom Metazoa; phylum Chordata; class Actinopteri; order Clupeiformes; family Clupeidae; genus Sardinella; species Sardinella longiceps. Next base: position 19,966,363 of record JAODXP020000019.1, read on the forward strand.
CACGGTAGCATGATCCGTATAAATGTGTCATGGCTGGACTATCAGAGGAAATTACATTTTCACAGGAAGCTGTGAAATTGCAACGGCTGAGGCCCATTAATGGTGTCATGGTCTGCTTAGATCTTTTTTTCCCCACCCTGAATATCTTTTTGCCCTCATTGATGATTCTTGGGAGAAGGTGCTGCTACATTGTAGCGGTAGCCGATGTTCAAACAATTACATTTAACACTGTATGACCTTGATGCTTATAATTTCATGCCTGGCAGTGATAAATGCACTGTAATGATGATATTGATAGCTTCACTTGAAGATGTTAAATTACATTCAATCCCCCAACTCAAGGGGCAATCTCCAGCCACTAATATTTCTTTGACCTGTCCTCACAAGATATCCTTCAAGACTCTTCTTTGAACCCTGCGGGAAATAGTTATTTAACTGATGGCTTGCAAAGACATTCAAGAGGAAGCTTATTTGTTTTATAAAGAATCTATATTCCTGTGTGGTCTGAAAATAGGACGCACAACCTTATAATGGAGTGTCATGGTTTACATTTTGTTTTGGAAGCAAATCTTCGAATAGGTTAGCAATTTGCACAATCTTATTATTTGCTAACACTTAAAATTATTTGAGATATACATTCGAAGGGTAGTTTTCAGCTAACAAATAGACATGGTACTGAAAGACACTTGTGCACGCGCACACACACACACACACACACACACACACACACACACACACACACACACACACACACACACACACACACACACACAGAGACACACACACGGATCAAGCAAATCTGAGCATCCTTATCCAGATTGAATGCTTATTCCATGAGTAAACACTGCATGGAAATAAACTGTGCGTCAGCAGAAAACCACTGGAAAACCAACGCTCACATCCAGCAGTATCTAAACTTCTCCCTCAGCACTTTGGCTTGAGGGCCTGTTTTACTTATGTGAGAAAAGCATGTATCTATACAATACTGAATGCCCTTGTCAGTGGCCTAAACTTCAAGGTTGTCCCCCATTTGGCACAAACAAAATATCTTTGAGTCCAGTGTCATGAGTGGGAGAGTGTAAATCTGTCTTAAGTCCTTGGTCTGACTGGCAGAGGATTCAGCGACAAAAGAGATGCGTTGCTGTCACACCAGCGCTGGAACACTGATGCAGGGTGATGGCAGTTTGACAGACTGATTATACCCTTTTTGCATACTGATGCCTGCATACAATGCCAGGTGTTAAAGGCCCCTAGTTGGCCCCGTTTAAGCAGTCTGGGGTACACAGAGGACATCTCCGCCTTACATAAGGCGTTATCTAAATCATTTATCTATTCGGTCGGGCGCATGTAGCAAATTTGCATTAAATCGTCTTAAAAACTACTTTTTGATATGCTCAGGGTTCTCTTGGGGAAAATAACTTGGGGATTAAGAAGTTTTTATGATCTAAAAGATGGCTGCAAAGGACCTGGAGTGGGATGCACTTTTTAAGGTGCTTTTACCGCCAGACATTCTTAGAGAATAGTAGCTGTGTGATTAGTGCAGTCATCTATGCTTAATAGGCTTATTCATTTCTGCTACTAAATCCCCCTCCAGATGTTTGCAAATCTCCCAAACACCCAAACTGTCATCACGAAGGGATACTTTGGGTAAAAACTCCCTTGTTTGAGATAAAATCATTAAGACCGAATAAGACACCCAGCTGCCAGTGACACCGCTCGTATGGGACAAAGCAATCAATGTCAGGTTAGGAGTTTACCTGCCAGATGCACAAATCAGCACAGAGAGACATGAATATGCAAGAATTAGAAGGGTGACTGTTTTAAAACAAAAAATGACCTGCTACTCAAACACTGCATAATGTATGAAACTCATATCTGTATTTGTGCATGTGCCACATATTCACACACACACACACAAATAATATGTATTCCACATCATAGCATGGACCAGTCTGTAGCCATTTCATTTTTCTGTGTCTCTCTGAGAAGAAGGCTTGTCACATGCACTCAACTGCTAAGAGCCTCTTTGGGTTATTAGGATAGATATTTGCTGTGCAGCTCCAGCCGAGTGCCACCTGTGGCCTTCTCATATCAGCCACAGGGGGAGCCCTGGTGGATTTCATCACCCCTGCTCGCTGTTGCATGTTGCTTTTCACTGAGGGCACATCACATTTTTGCCCTGTAGCTACTTGTCAGGGAGGTGATGCTTTGTTCCCTCCAAGCACAGACATAGACACACACACACGCACACACACACACACACACACACACACACACACACACACACACACACACACACACACACACACACACACACACACCGGGCAATGAGATGGCTCCCCAGAGTGTGGGCAGACTCAGACACCAAAAGAAGCATTTCGAATCAAAACAGAGCCGCTGCCACCACTACAGCTGCAACTCGGCCAGGAGAGGCTCCGTGCTGGAGCTGTCATTCCCAAGAGTGTGTGTGTGTGTGTGTGTGTGTGTGTGTGTGTGTGTGTGTGTGTGTGTGTGTGTGTGTGTTTCAGTGTGTGCACACATGGTGTGTATATGTATGTTTGTGTGTGTGGTGCATGACAGAGAAAAACAGACAGAGAGTCCTCACAAAGGAGAGACAAACATGGAGTGTGTGTGTGTGTGTGTGAGAGAGAGAGAGAGAGAGAGAGAGAGAGAGAGAGAGAGAGAGAGAGAGAGAGAGAGAGAGAGAGAGAGAGAGAGAGAGAGGGGGAGAGCAGAGAGAGGGAGAGTGTGTGTGTGAGAGAGAGAGAGAGAGAGAGAGAGAGAGAGAGAGAGAGAGAGAGAGAAGCAATAGATGTTCGAAGGACATCAGCTTTCTTGTAAGAACCATGTTTTCCTATGGAACAACAGATATACATACAGTACTGTGCTGTAAACCCCATACATAGCCTATTTACATACATATACATAAGAAAAAAACTGTTGTGCTCACTGGACTCTCAACCCTAAACCCCTCAAACCTCATCCTAACCCTAAATTGAAGGGGACAGACCCGTAGAGGCAATGCTGTCTGGAAGGCACCATTGAAGGCAAAAAAAAACACCAAAGACCCCTTATGGCACTTCTGAAACAAAACAGATGCCTAAAACCTTTGCACATTCTGATATTACACAAATAACAGTAAGTGATAGGGAAATTATGTTATTTTTCCCATCTTAGCCCAGTCTTATGGCTTGAGAATCAGTGAGTTCATTGTTTTGAGTGAATAATGGTTTTGGGTATATATTTCTATGACATTAATTGCAATAAAATGTTAGAAGTGTTTCTGTGATTTGCAAGTGAAATGTGATATAATATTATTTACTAGGTGCAATGAGCATAGGTCTGAGAGTACAGGCTATCTTTCTATCTCCAATCATGTGCATGCCTCTCTCTGTGTCGGTCTGTGTGTGTGTGTGTCTCCTAATGTTTTTTTTTTTTTGTTTTTGTTTTTTTTTGCGTGCTACAAGTGAATTGAATTTGTGATGCATTGTTAATAAGCATAATTGGCAACATATGGAAAGATATTAGCATGATGGTACCATTAATTGATAATATGCAGCAGAAAAACAATATTCACTGGAATGATTTTTTTTTTTGCTGTTGTTGTTGTCTTTCCCTAATGCCCTTGAGCCCTGTTGTCTCTATGACTACAGCTGGGGCTGATGAGAGGAGACAGTTAAGAGTTTTGTATTTTATTATTTTTTGCTTTCTTGAGTTGTGGGGTTTCTAAACCAATGTCTCTTCCATGTTCCATTCTAATTGCATTAAAATGATAAAACCAGACACAGCCTCTGTCTGATATTATAGCTACAGCTGTGTTTAAGATATATATTCATACACCAACCTTACCACAGCAGGGATGCAGGGATGCAGCTGGGTGTTTGACAGAAAAAGTACTTCTGTAATATGCAGTACCTGAACTGCTTTAAAACTATAAATAAACTGGCCATATATGAGCATACTATCCATATAATGTCTAATGTAACTAGTTCAACTTGTTTCATAGACAAGCTCATATTTTCAGGTATATCAAGAGAATCCCTATCCCAAATCACTGGAACTTGACATTTGCTCATAAACAGTATAGCGCTTCCTGGGAAGCAATGTTGTTAGTATCTCTTCTAGTTGCAGGTCCAGAAACATTTATCCCTAATTTGTTTTCTATAACTCTTACAATTACTGCAGAGGGAATAGGAAGGCTTATCCATTGTTCTTAACAAACTTTTTGGGGGTTGTTTCTTAAAACACTCCCACTCAGAGGGGGTTTCCAGCTGGGGAATGGACCTTTGAAGTACTGAGCTGGTCTATGAAAATCCTCAACACACGTCTCAATCTGCTCATCGATAACAGGGAGTGGATTTATGTCCAGAGCTTGGATTTCAATTCTCTGAGCAAAATGTGCTAATTACTCCTCAGCCTCCAATGGCCCGCTGCTGTTTCTTCAAATCAATGAGGGAGAAAAGAGATAGAAATTTCTGGCAGCTTATGGTCCTCAAAGACGCCTCTCAAACTGGAATGGAAAAATGTCAAGTGTGCAGGTTTGCGAGAAGAAGGAGGAAATTGAAATTCCAACCCCCAACCACCATTTTTTTTTCTTTTGCCTTGAAGACAGGATTTCTCATCGCCAGAGACAAGCCAACCCCAAACAATTGCCAGTGGAAGGGCTGAATTATTTACATATTTCATTCGGTAGCATAAACATTCTTGTTTTATGCATCGCTTGGCAAGAATGGCTGGTAACTTTCTGTGACAGTTATCACATTACAGTGTGCACTTGCACACTGGGCAGACCAAGGGGGTGACAGTAGCCAGAAGAATAGCCACATAAAACATCAATATATAGATCCTCTCTCCGGAGGCCAGGGGAAGTGTCACGACAGCTTGGATTCTGGAGGTGCTTCGTTCATCAATCGCCTAATGGTTTTTGCTAAGCAAGTCAATGTTGATACGATGATGTATCTCTCAAGGTTTGCCCTCTGCTTTTGGGTGCAGGAGGTACATCGGCGGCAGAAGGCATGACAGCCCTTTGCCAAATTGATAATGATAAATGTATTATGGTGATGCCAATTACATCTTCGCTGCCGGCTCAAAAGGGCAGCTCTGCTTGCTAGTGTGTACCTGTGCTGTGAACATCATTAGCGGTGAAGCATGGCGCCTCGCTTTAAAGGACACGACACAAAGCACAACAATGCTGCTACACTTGCTATCTTTGGAAATAGTTTTCTTGTCACAGCGGAGGCATATCAAAGCTTGAAATTCAGTCAGAGATTTATTCTCCCCCTGACCAGCTGGGACTATTTTGTTCTGTGCTACTGTACCTCTCTTGTGATTTAGAAACAAATAACACCACTGAACATGCTAATTTGTGCCATACCACCACTTAAATTAAATTTCCTATTGTGATTTAGAGCATGCATTATTCTCTAATAATCACACACCTACACTGTATGAGGTAGTTCCACTTTCCTGGCAGTATTATGCTTGTTTAACAGTTCACCTAACTTTTGACACTTAAATGAACTGTAATGTGAAAAGTGTTACAACTAGTGGCTAGACGGACAGATAATGAACTCCACGGCGTGTGTATATAGGGCAATATTTCACTTACCTTGGCATCCACATTGGGGCCTTATTACCCCCTCGAATGTGCATTATTCACCAACATACAACCAGTCATCCCTATATGTTACCTTATACTGTACAATAAAATAATTAGGAGATAATCTATGAGTCTGTAGCAAAATGTACAGAACCACTTCTTGTACAACAGTCATAAAGTTGCATTCATGTCTCAATTATGGGAATAAACTGACACATCCAAAGAGATTACTGTATAAAGACGCTCAATAATTTAAAAAGTTCTGTTCTGATGATTAAGTTGAGCAATTCCTTCACTCTCCAGTGGGGAGAAAACTGCTGAGGAAATTGAATCACAGTATGTGAGGCGATCATCAAGGCAAACCAGTAGTCTTCAAAGTGTACTATTGAAATTATATCACAGCAGGCCAAGTCATTCACACTAATTTCATTTCTCAATAATGTGTAATAGCACGCCTGGTAATATTTTATCTATTAAGTGAAAAAAGCACTTTAAAACAAGGTGTTTATACAGGGATGTCAGACAACTGTCTCAGTGACTGGCTCATTTAAAAAGTTCACTTTAGGGGAAATTTGAGGTAGTTTAAAAGTTTTCATGACAACTTTCTAAATGTATAAATACTTTCTGGTTGGTTGGTGTTCCTTAATACAAACATCACATGAAAAAGTTTTCATTTCCAGTAAGGGAACACAGATCAAATCAAAGGCTTTGAAATGTATGTTTGTTGATTAGATCCATCTTTCATCTTGACCTCCGACAAATATTTACAGGCATAAACTAACTAGTCTATAAGTACATGGCATAAATATTACAACACCCTTGTGTAGCATCATGACTTCAAACAGATAGAAGACCAGAAATCTTAGACCATTTCCCTCATCCCTATGACTCACTAGATTAAAGTTGAGCCTTTGGTGGTTCAGACACAATTACAAACCCGCTCCATTTTTGTGGGGTGAGACACCCAGACGACCGACCGCAACCAAGGGGCCATGAGAACGTCCCACCAACTCATGTTTGCTCTTGAATCAGATGGCCATTTTGGCCGGGGTCATCACTCCCACATAAAACAGACTGACTCAGAGCGCCTCCCCTGACTTTGACCACGGTTGATATTAGGAAATACCAGTGTCGTGCTTAGACTGAGATTTTCTCAACTATTTTAAGGACATTGCTCACACTGAAATGCCCTTAAGAAGAGGTAGTGTCTGGACCTTAAAAGACTATGTTTTTCTTTCATTCGCTGGCAATGATTGTTGTCAATTCTACTTACATCTTAAAGCTAATTTCATTCTGTTATTTTTGGCCTCCATATGGAAATGTTAAATGGCCAAAGTCTAGCCATTACAGCATCCTTCTTTTAGCCCAGACAAACCCAGACAAATCTGTTAATGTGCTCTAGTAACAGGTCCATCTGGGGACCTGTTCCATTGCAACCCATTTCCAAGTCACCATAACCCCGGGAACTAGTCACATCCACTTATATGGCATGGTGCATTAACATTATTTTGCTTTAAAGGACACGACACAAAGCACAACAATGCTGCTAAAATTGCTATCTTCAAAAATAGTTTTCTTTTCACAGCGGAAGCATATCAAAGCTTGAAATGCACTCAGAGATTTATTTTTCCCCTGACCAGCTGGGATAATTTTGCTACCTCTCCTGTCATTAAGGGAGAAATAATGTCTTATACCACTGCTTGATCAATAATGTATAATGTCTTATGCCACTGCTTAATCAAATTTCTCAATAGTTTCATGTCATATAGCTACTGCCCTTAAAGAGCTTCAATAGCATGAGTTGTTTGTTGTGTTCTGTTTTATAATTTTAAAATTATTATTTTTATTATTATTTTGTGTATGTATTGTATTTTTTTCCATCATTGTTACTGTCCATCCTTATACTATATGTGCATGTCCTTAATGTGCTTTTTTGGAAAACTTTAATTATAATCACAAAAAGGTTATAATGCATTCATAAAGTCTTACAACTAATGTGACTTACCTAGTGGGTAACACTTTATTTGAAGGTACCGTCACAAGACTGACATGACACTGTTATTAACTATGACATGACATTGTCATGAATCTGTCATAAACTTTATACACCTGTCGTGACTTCAAGTGTCACCCGGTATTTGTCATGGTTAGGGTTATGTTTAGGGTATGTCAGAAGTCATGACAGTATAAAGTTTATGACAAATTCATGACAACTTCATGTCATAGTTAATGACAGTGTCATGTTAGTCTTGTGACGGTACCTTCAAATAAAGTGTTACCAATTACCAAATGTTGTCATGTATATGTCAGACATGCCCAAGTAGGTATAGTAATGCCATCCGTTTAAGAATGCATTACTATTTATGACCGCCGCTAGCGTAGCAAGCGTAGCAAGCGTAGCAGTCATATAATGATTGTCAAAGTTTTTTTTTTTTCTTTTCTCCCGTCATCTACTTCCTGAATTTTTGGTCAACGATAGCAGGGACATCGTAACACCGGGGCACATGAAACTTGGTGGGCATGTAGCCCCAGTAGACTTTTACAGAAAAATTTCGTTTGGTCCCCGGGGGCCACTCCATCTTTGAGCTGCCCCCCACCGCGAAAGCCAAAAACTACTGTACCTGACCCGTGACATTGAGGATGATGAAATTTTTATGGAATGTTGGTCTCAAGAGCCCACATCAACTTAGCTTATAACCAGTCATTTGTGATTTGCACCCCCACGGTAAAAAATTAAAATTAAAATATTATACTCTTTTAATTGCCCATATCTTTAGATCAGATGTTATGAAATGCACCAAATTGAATGTGTATGATGAACCTGACATCTTGTGGGAATATGTCAAGTTTTGTGGAATTTCATCCATGGGGGGCTATAAAATTAATGAATTTATATGTACATTTAATGACTGTACAGCCATCGACCTTTAGGTGGTGCTGTTAAGCGCAAGGTTATTGGTTTGGGATGATAGGCCTACTGTCTCACACACACAGGGCAGAGAATGTGCAGAACTGAGCGGCGGTCATATTTTGTACCGCCATGCGGTACATCTAGTTATGAATGAATTTTGCATGCATTACTGGGTTCATAGAAAGTGTTACCTTAAATTCTTTCTGGAGTAATTCTTCAACCTCCAACACCGCAACAAGACATGGGTCAAATTAAATGTAGATGTTCACAAGCAACATCATGCAGTGAATATTTGAAGCATTACAATCTTTGCTTGTGGCTTCTGCTTTGACATGATGTCTTACATGGCCTTTTATCAATCCACTTCCCTCTGAGCTTTTACCTTTTTACTTTGAATGGTTTGAGTGGTTGATTCGACTAAATTATCTCATTATTTAGTGCAAGTGCATTGATTTCATTTACTGGTGGTCAACTGAATCGGACAACCATGGTGTCATGTTGACAGGTTTTTTTTTCTTTCCTGGTCAGAATGGCCCACGCTTTTGTCCTTGCATTTCCAACCCGAGAATGCCATTGATTCCAAACATGTTGCTACATTCTTTGCAGAATCTATTGATCGTCTGGTAGCCTCATGCAGTGTCCTGCTCCCTTTTTCTGTTGATCTTTATTGCAAGTTAACTGGTTCAGGTCAAGTGTCGGTAGATAAAGAATCTTAGTTCAATAAAAATAGACTTTAATGGATGGAGCACATCATGATAAAATTTTTAGAGGAGGGTAACATATTTAAACATATAAATGCATCATACCATATCACCCTGATGCACTTCATTTTATTTTTGTGTACGCTTATGTATTGTATGTGGGTGTGCATGTATGGGTGCATATGTGTGTATGTGTGTGTACATGCATGGGTGCATGTGCAGTATGTGTGTGTATGTGTGTCCATGTACATTAATCTTTGTAGGTAAAAGTTTGTACGGTACACTGCAGGGCTCCTCTTGGTGCAGGTCTCTAACTGGTTGACAGATGCACAGATAAAGGTCAGAGAAGGAATTGACAGAAGACAAGAAAGCTGCATCAGGGGGTCGGCTTGAGTGGCGCTGTGTCATGGATAAAGGAGCCTGCTCTCCCAATGGTGACTCCCCTCCTCCATCTGAACACTGATCGCTACTGATCATGGTTAGACCCTTTTCACAGACACTGCCTGTTCATGACTGAGGAAACTGCATAGACCAGATCACCATTTTCAGTCAGAAGTGGCATGCCACTGCAGACATAGATGATAAATAACACAGAGCACATTCAACATTCAAATGATGCAGTGCACTTACAGGGTCATATATGTTTTTTTTTTTTTTTTTTTTTGCAGATTTGATTAGCCCTAGATCAGAGATTCACTTCTGTCCTTTCCAGGGTCTGAGTAGACTTACGGACGGAGGGTGGGGTGAGTGGTGAGTGAGGTGGAGCTAGCTGATGTGTTCATAACTCAAACCATTGTGCAGTAAATCTCACTGTCTGATGTGGGTGCATGGCTTATTGATCTCGGTGCAGGGAGAAATATAGTCCTCCCATTTCGGCCCATTGATATATGGATGCATGGCACAGAAAATGAGTCCCTTTGGCTGTATGGGGGAGATGGGGGCGAGTCGGCCCAGGCGGGTATAGGTGGGATGGGGTATGGGGGGCGGTCAGCGGAGGCATGTGCAGTGGGTGGGAGTGGGAGTTTGACACTGAATACAGCATTCACTTTCCATAGTAAGGTCTTTCTGAACCCAGGTGCGCATGTTTTCTTTGCTTGTATAACATTTATCTGTTATGGGCGATATTCAGCCAGGTGCTTATGTCCAAAAAATGTGCTTAGGTGCAGACTCTAACACATGGAGCTAAGCACTTTTTTCTACTAAAGCACCTGGGAGAATACCGGCCTATGTGTATAAAAAAAGACACATACTGTACAGATTCAGCAGAAAACCATAAGGCTAAAGTGGGATTTCTTAGGGGTATCAAGTGGTGGAAAGATGAGCTAAAACACATTGAAAAGACCCCAGCCAAGTATATGGCTGCAAATGATTGGAATCTGAACTCTGAGGAATACTAATATTCACAGTAATGACAGAGGCAGAGATGTAAAATGCAAAGTGGGTTGAGGTAGAACAAATATCAACAAGTACCAGCCCATCAGGAATTGATACTTTCACTCTCCTGGTTTGACTGAGAAATAAAGCACCTATTCATACTGTAGTCAACAATAACTGCATTTACCTGATTCAATCAGTCCTTTTGAAGACACTCAGAAACAGCTGTTGCTCTAAAGTTAACTCTGTTGCCGAAACTAGGCCAGAAAAGCACAGTGACCCCGATATGCACCACAGTGCTTTGTTGTTTGGGTGCTATGTACTGAATGTAACAATAGAGTGGGGAGACAGCTTCTATCATCAATGTCTTCCACAGTCATACTTGGTTGTCTTTCCAGAGAGAAAAATAAATGAAAAGACATCTGTTGGAATATATCTGAATACTCTTCACAGAGAGAGAAAGTAGTCGTGTTCAACTAATATCACACATTAAAACACTAATAAGACATTAGTTTCTTAGATTAATATTTTTCTGTCTTAACACAGAGATTTACACTTCAAAAACACGGCATCTTTGATAAGATAGCACTTAATCTAAAGCTTATATTTTATCTACTATTGCCATTTATAGTGGTGTGAGTGTTTACACTGTGTTTCAAGCCCTGAGAGTGAGAGCCTCAGCATGACTGTTATTAACTCTCTACAGTGAGCCAAACAGGGCGGGAAACCTGTTGATTTCGCCAGACACCATTTCAACCGCTGCCCCTTAACTGACAATACACATTTTTAAAGGGAAGAAACACTGCGTTCAGGCCAAGCATATCTCTGCACGGCCAGACACTTCCTTTGGCTTTACAGCAATGGAAACAGATGGAAAGAGCAGCAAGGAGGCAGAGAGCAGTTATTATGGTCCCTCGCTTGTGAATCATGGAAAATCTCCTTCATTGCAATGCATTAAAGCATCTGCCATTTCTGCCTGCCATCATTTCAGTCTAGCACCTTTAAACGCTTCCAACACTGCTGCCTTTCTGCTAGTCTGTGTGAAACACTAAATTGTCAATAAGTGCCATGACTTGACTTGAGTGAATGAGTCACTTTAATACAAAGTTGTCAAATTGTGTCAAAATGAAGTTTAAAAAAACAAACAAAAAAAACCCCCAACAGTTTCCTGTCATTTTCTATAATTACAATTTCTGGTCATTTTCTACTGTGGTCCTCTGTGGTCATTTTCTATTTTGGTATTGAAAGCTGCTGAGGTAAACTCAGCCACTGAAAGTACCATAACCTTTCTGTCTATACTCTGTCTGTCTCGATCTTAAGTGAAAGATAACTTCTTTTACCTTTAGACACGACAGTGCTTATGAAGGCTACTGTGCCTTCTTGTAATGTGAGGAAAAGAAAGTAATATTTACCTGAGACTCAGAAGGAATTATGTGACCCTACTCAGCTTCTGTGTCTCTTCACTTCCCAATGGGCATCTCCTGACAGAATCTCAAAAGAAGAGGGGATGGGTGGTGGGGTGCGGGGTGCAGAAGGATGTGCCTACTAGAGAGAGAGAGAGACAGAGAGAGAGAGAGAGAGAGAGAGAGAGAGAGAGAGAGAGAGAGAGAGGGGAAAAAAAGAAGAGATGGAAAGTGGATGGGTGATGGATAACTGTATGACATAGCACAGGTCAGCCCATCGTAGATGCAGCTCCTTGACGTGATATGCGTCTGTAATCCTAATTATGCCCAGTTAGTTGCAAGGGCAAAAAAAGGAACAGGAGAGACAAGACAGAGCCTTTCCTCTAAAGCCCCCTCCTCCCCGAAGATGTAGTATAATTACTAATGGTTCTTCTTCTTCTTCTTCTTCTTCTTCTTCTTCTTCTTCTTCTTCTTCTAATAAATCTCCATAGAGGGATTGTATGTTGTATGTAGAGTAGGAAAGAATGTCAGATTTCTTTAATCCCTCCATGAAGAATAACACTATAGCTCCCCAAATGCCTGTCCCTTGGGTTGCATAATGTACTATTATTTATGGCCCATACTGAGCCTACTGCTCTCAGATGACCAAAAAAAAAAAAAAAAAGAGTGAAAAAGAAAAAAAAGAACAATGCACCTTATGCATTGTATAAGGGTATGTAAAAGTGCCAGTGGGGAAGATAAATGAACTACAAGCAGGTCATTCAGGTTTTCAGCTGACTGTACACCCCAAATTGTTCTTCACTGCAAAAAAAAAAAAAAAAAAGAGAGAGAGAGAGAGAGAGAGAGAGAGAGAGAGAGAGAGAGAGAGAGAGAGAGAAAACCAAACCATAACTAAAAAGAAATAGGGCTATGCTGACCTACCGTATAGAGGTGAGTTGTCGAGTTGTCCAGCACTTGGGATTTGGGAGCTCAAAGGAAATTCAGGTCAGAAAGGTCTGAAAGTCCCTTAGGTCAGAAAGGTCTGAAAGTTCTGAACCACAAAGGTAGAGCAAGAGGATCAACAATAAGAGGGAAGAAGATGGGAATGTTGAAAGTAGGCTTGGGATTCAAACAGGCCCTATGCAGATATTTTTAGCTTAACTTTCCTAATGAACGACTATTAGGATCTACCCATACATAAGTTGCTAGGACTACCCATGGGACCCTTGGGAAAGAGACCAAAGGCATCATTCACTGCAAGTTTGGCAGTAGTCTGCAGCAGCAGAAACTGAACAGAAAAAGTCTTTTCATTGTGTCGAAAACCTTTTTTTCCCCACTGAACATTTAACTGCCTGCACTGCCTTGGCGATCTACTGGTCGACTATGATCGACTGATTGAATACCACTGAGATAGATGCCTAAACTCTGCGAATGAACAATAGTAACAATGTTGCACTGATATGCGCTAATATGATTTATTTACATGAACAACACTGGCTGTGCCATGTTTTATTACACACATCAGCACTCACTGGTTGGCTGGCTGTTGTCTCCGGCCAATCAGATAATGGCTCTTCATGCATATTTATGAAATTCCCAGACTTATCCTATGAAAAACAAACAAACAAACAAACAAAAAAAAACACACACACACACACACACACACATTGTGCAGGGGGGTCGTCAAATGTCATCTGTATGGGGAGTTAAGAGTCATTGTGATTGATCTATAACACTTAATGCTGTGGCTGTTTTGACTCTGACTAAAGGGCTCCGCACACCGCTTCCGACACAGTGCGGAGCACTCTGCTTCCAACATTCTATTCCATTGTTTTCAATGTAACCCCGCACACCAGCGCCGAAGTCTTCCGCCGTCGATTGTGAATTACGATTGAAGTCTATTTTGTCGGAGCCGTCCATTGACATACAATGTTAATTTCACCAGCTACTGTGCTAGGTGCAAGGCAAAATTGTCGGATTCGAAAGTGCTCCGCAATGCTGTCGGAACCGGTGTGCGGCTGGCTTAAGGCATCTGGCTGGATGATAATTTCAACCCGAATATGAAGTCTGTGGAGTTAGGGAAAACATGAAGTGATCAATGTGAAAACAAACAAACAAACAAACAAACAAAAAAGCACAAACATTCAAAAATACACAATCTATCCCTCCCACAGACATACATAAACACAGAGAGAGAGAGAGAGAGAGAGAGAGAGAGAGAGAGAGAGAGAGAGAGAGAGAGAGAGCAAACAATGTAGGACAACAGTAAAGCACTGTGTTCTTTTGTAATGTATAGTAAAGTTATCTGACTCTGGATGATGTATCGTTCAGGCACACACACATGACTCCATAATTCAATTCTCTTGCATACAAGGGCCTATACATAGAGGTACTGTGGTCTGACTGACAAAGTTGGCTGAACAAAGCAATCTCATGGATGAACAGTGTTGTACAACCGGTGTCAGAGTGCATGACCTTTACACAGACCATAGCAGTAGACCTTGGAAGTTGCCCTTTCTGTAGCCCAGTCCAGGAGCAAAATGATAAATGAAAGTCACTGCCGTTCAAGTGAACGGAAGATCAAAATAAATAAATAAATATCCCTGATGTCAGAAGCAATAACTTTCTTAAATCCTAAGGATTAGACCGCCACAGTCTGCATGATTAAAACATGTCTATTTGGACTATCAGATTTGTCATATGTCACTGTTCTTTTTGAGGAGAAAATAAAAATAGGCAAAAATAAAAATAGCCTTCAGTTATTACACACATACTGTGTTTGATTAAAGATATGTGTTGAATATATTTGTTGGTTTGATGACATATGCATGATACAACATGTCATATTACATATGTCTGAACACATTTATCCACTAGGTTCTTCATCATTGCACCAGAATGCATAAAGTCTCTGTCTGCAGTCGGCCTGCCTTTGATTAAAGAACATGACACTGGGGATGGTCCAAAGCATCGTGTGGAACGGTATGGATACTGCGGTCCCAGTGGTATTGCCCTTTGAAAATGGCTGATATCTTGCTGTAATTAGGCCTCCAACAGATATCAATGATTTCCTGGGGGGAAGATAGTATGCTAGATAATGTTCTGCTTGCATCCCTGAACACTGTTGATCATGACGCCCAGGGGTAGAATATTTACCATACATAATTATGTAATAACATGTTTTGACACTTTTTGTGGTTTTCTCCATGAGTATTACATTTACTACTATCTACCAACAACATCCATGCCCAAGTGTCAGAATGTATTTACTTCATATAGGGTTATTAAGATTAATAGTTTAAATTAGGTCTAGTGAATAATGGGATAGAGAGAGAGAGAGAGAGAGAGAGAGAGAGAGAGAGAGAGAGACTGTATCAAAGTCATCCATCTAATATCAGGAAAAGGAGGTGAATAGGGGCATGTTAGAAGAAATCTCTCACCAACCAAGGCTCTCTGGAATTCGGGAATAATTGGAACAGTTAAGCCGCAGTACCTGGTTTACATCAGCGGAAACAGGGCCGCTTTCCCCGAGGCTAAACGGTGCCCTAGGAAATGTACTATAGGTCCCACCCAGCTGGATTTCGCGCCGCTTTGTATTGGCAGTGGCTGCACGTGTGGGGAGGAGCAAGGTTTGTCTTTATCAGTGAGACAGCGCCCCTGTTCGAGCGCCGTGGTCACCAGCTCTCACCGTTCTTTACTTGCTGTTTGTACACAGTGAGCTCGCCTGATCAGGACTCGCACGGATTCGCTCCATCACCGCCACGCGTACCACTGCGGTAAAGAGGGAAGAGGAGCCCGAGTGTAGTGTCAACTTCAAACGTTCTGCGCACTGCTGCGCACTGCCTGTGTCTCTGGAAAAAAGGCAGAAAATCAGGGGATTAAGGAACAACAGTCCAGGAGATAAACCCAAATCACTGTTGCTTTAGTGCGAGGACGGAGGAAGTTTTGCCGTTGCTTCTCGTACGGGTAACCTTGGCACTAAAGCCCGCAACAACTGCGAGGATGGGACCGTTTCTCGTCTCCATCGCTCTATTCCTGTGCGTAGCTGTCCCGAATGCCGCCAAAGGTAAGATGCTTTGCACAAGCTCAACTGATCCTGTTGTGGGCTACGGTTTATATAGTGAACACTTGCAGAGGTTGTTAAACAATCCTACAACTAGGAGAAGAAGTCTTTTGGGAGGGTACAACCAAAGCACCTTTGTAAATCCACCTGTCCTATTAGGCTATTATTATTATTATCAATTAAAAAAATGTAAAGTTAGTTTTGTCTGTGTCTGGTGCGGTGTCTGGCTATATCTGTTGAAATATTTAATTAAGAGTACTATTTTCGTAATTTATTGCATAACGTTTTTCGCACAGAGGAATTTTGTCTGGTCTGAAGTGGATTACAGCATATCATTTTTATATTATACAACTGACATAAATCACTACAAGGGGAAAATAAGATTGCAGACTGATTTAACGCAGTATTTGATATCTTGAGGAATTTGTGTTGCATATCTCAATAAATTACAAGATTCCTTGTTGAAGGAGCAAAGCAAAGCAAAGCAAATCGCCCGGACAAGTACTTTCATATTCTATGCAGTCGAGAATGCTATTGGCCAGGACTGATGTAATATGCATAAACTGGCTGTCATTTGCAAGGCAGACCTGTGATAAGTTGAACATGTGTTTTCTTATGATAAAATCTTCACAAATCTCTCTCTCTCTCTCTCTCTCTCTCTCTCTCTCTCTCTCTCTCTCTCTTGATGAAGAGTCTTTATCTCACGCTAGTTAGACAGACTAGTAATCTTATAACATTGAAAATCGGGATAATAGAAAGAACTCGAATGTATACAACTCAAACTAGTGTCTGTATCATGTTGGTCAAGACAGAGTTGCACAGCCTGATTTGATGTGAAGGTATGTATGGACACTTGGGATTGGTCAGGAAGAGGGGTGAACCATAGGAGGATTTTGTGTTGGCTGCAGCAGAAGTGCATGAGATAGAAAATAAATATATTCAACTATGATGATGGCACATTCTAAGACTATTCACAGTAATGACTCTGAGTATAGTTTTATTATGAATGACTGAATTAGCTCTGATTCCCATTAGGAAATTGATTTGCATGTAATACCGTAGGCGCTCTATGGTCTTAATAATCAAGGAATATATT
>JAODXP020000019.1:19988488-20018488 GCA_027497455.2 Sardinella longiceps
TTTGGCACAGAGCACATCTTCCAAACTGGCATGCACTGTTTGCAGGCAATGCCAAAAGAATAGAACGCCTGGTTGAAATGCAACCTTGTTTCCATGACTGGTGGACTGCCAGATTGTGTGGTCACTTGGATTGGCAAGAGGGGGCTTCTGAGGATGAAAGGCTATGCCCAACAGCCTGTGCAGACTGCCTCACGTCAATGTTGTGGGCGATGCCACCTGATGCCAATTACTGCCACGTGGCATTTTTCCATTAGTCATACACGAAAGGTTACATTTGCAGCCAACCATTATTCTTCACTCACAGTTTATGCGCGGTCGTCCTCTATTTCTTTTATTCATTGGCTTGTTCAGTATGTCTGTCCGCCTCAGAGGTTGGCTAAAATGGGGGACTTCACCGGATGATGAACCTGAGTTTTTGAGAAACAGATGGCACAGGAAGTGCAGACAAGGCCAGTCCAAGGCCAATGTGCTTAGAGAGACTCTAAAACGGCCGGACCTCATTCATATTTGTCACTCTCTGTGTTTCTGAATACACTGACGAAAGTGCTCTTGAAACAACATATAAAAGGACAACTTATTTAAACCTCTCTAGTGTCTACTGTTGTAGTGTCATTATTCACTCTTTTCTATGTGTGAGGAATAAGCATTTATTCATAGTATGTATCGTATGCACAGGAAAACAATGAGATTCTGATGTAGCTGTATTCTATGCACAAGTGTGTATGCGCAAGTGTGTGTGTGTGTGTGTGTGTGTGTGTGTGTGTGTGTGTGTGTGTGTGTGTGTGTGTGTGTGAAGAGGAAAGTGAGAAAGAGAAAGATGTAGGGGAGAATGGACTTATATTAAATATTTTGTTTCCATTGCATTACTCAGCCTTGTCCTGCATTTGGGGAAAGCCCTAGGGTTATGAAAGATCCATAAGAAACTGCATGGTTCTGTAGTTTACTTTCATTATTATCTGTGATGCTTGTGCAGGAAATGTCAGATTTCATGCTGAACTTAAAAAATGTTTTTATAATGGAATCAAACTATGAAGCGTTTCATTTCTGACGCAAGAGGAACAGGAGCGTGACTGACATTTGCTTTTGATTTTGAAAAGATAAATTATGGGCTTATTGTGTATGACTTATACTTTACTGTGATATTGCCATTTTCTGGCCTACACTGGTCATGGTGTATGTTTATCAAACGAAATGCACTTTTGTCCAACTCTATTTGATGCCTTTTTCCAACAGCAGGTTGTTTTCCCCTTGGAACTAGTTAACCTTTAAGTGGCTAAATGTCAATCAATATTGTAATGATGCTATCAGATGACACGGGATGAATTGATGTGAATGTGTTGTGAAGTTTACTGTTAGCCTCATGAGAAGGTAAAGAAAGCCAGTTTTGTAGCTTGACTATAGCACTGGACACTGCTTGAGAACCACAGCGCAGAGTCAGTGACTGGAAAAAAAAAAGACTGTAGCAACACCTTTCAGTGCTGTTTTTTTTTTAGAAAGGACAAAGGGAATGTACTATGACGGTGGGAATTATTGATGGAAGTCGGTGCCAATGAATTGCACTGGTGACAGTGACACCCTGGCAGTCTCCTAACCAGAGAATCTTGCAATTATAACGGCGGAGTCAGTGGCTAATTTGCATGAAAAGATTTGCTTTGTTGCATGTCTCCAGTCAGAATGCAGCCCGAGAGCAATAACAAGCTTCAAAGGAAGCTGTTTTTTTTTCAGTATTTTGGTAACTGCTGTGATAGCCTGGAGGAACCAAGTGAAATTAGATGCAATGAAATATAAACTGCTTGTTTGTCTGTATGTGCATATTGCATTCATTCTAGTTGTTTATTTCTCATCTCATTCTCATCAAGCAACTGTATGATTTTTTTTGTTTGTTGTTGTTACTGTTTTTTTCCCCCCACACACAGCTTCTGTGCTAGTGAAGCAATTTTAAATTGGTTATAAAGACTGAAAATGCACACTTTACATATTTTGGCAATCATATTCAAAATAAACAAAACTGCTCAGTTATTTTACTCCAAGTTTGAATTGGAACCTTTGTAACCATTTGTGTAGTTCTATATGTGTGCGTGTGTGTGTGTGTGTGTGTGTGTGTGTGTGTGTGTGTGTGTGTGTGTGTGTGTGTGTGTGTGCGTGTGTGTGTGTGTGTAGGGGTTTGTGTGCGACTACCTGTTTTGGTGTGTGTTTGTATGTGTGTGTGTGAGAGGGAAAAGACAGGAAATTAGAGAAAGAAAAGTAGACTGAAAGATATGGAGAGGAAATAGGAAAGAGAGAGAGAGAGAGAGAGAGAGAGAGAGAGAGAGAGAGAGAGAGAGAGAGAGAGAGAGAGGACTTCTTCCAAAAGACATTTGGGATGGATTTTCTGATTTCTTCCACACTGCTGCTCCCCTCCACTCCCTTCCTTGTCCTCCTGTCTCGCGGCCGGTTCTCCCAGCATGATGCTGTTAGCGGCGTTAAGTGCATTAGGCACAGACAATATCCCAGGATTTGTCTCCGTGTTTTATCCCGCTCACCGCCTCATCAGCACTCACTTAATTCACAGCATTCTCCATGCTCTGTTAATTTTCACTTAATTTGATGGGATATGCGTGTATTGATGTGTGTGTGTGTGTGTGTGTCTGTGTGTATATATTTCAGTGTGTGTGTGTGAGTGTGTTGTTTGTGCATTGTTGTATTTTCATTGGTGTGTTTGAATGTTTGTGTGTGTGCATGTTGTGTGCTCTGGATGTGGGAGTGTGAATGTGATTGTGTGAATGTTCCATGTGTCTGTATAAACTATGGGTTTGGTTAAAACTGTGTGTGGTTCATATTAGTTGGGGAAGGAGGTGAGTTATCAGCATGATCATTACTGTATGCATCACTGCAGAGTGTAAAAACACAGAGGGGGGAGGGGGAGTCAGAGATGCAGAAAATGCTGTGTGTGTGTGTGTGTGTGTGTGTGTGTGTGTGTGTGTGTGTGAGTGTGTGTGTGTGTGTGTGTGTGTGTGTGTGTGTGTGTGTGTGTGTATGTGGGTGCATGTGTGTGTGTGTGTGTGTCTACACAAATGCTGTGGGTGTACGCATTGTGAGTGTGAGTGCCAAACGCAAAAAGTTTTGAGAGGTAACCCAGAAATGTCATCCCATGAATAAAGAGCTGTTGAGAGCAGAAGCTACTTGTGAAAGTTCCCCCTACTGTTCTCAGAACAGCCAGCAGATGCACTGTCCCCCTTCCTCTCCCCTTACAACTTGACAGCATGGGACAGTGTGGGCATCTGGGTTCAGTCAGCCACCGGTTTGTTGAGAGCAACGGGGAACCTTAGCAGAACCGGTATAGTGTTCCCTGAACTCCCCAGTAACAGCTGTGCAGAGAATGTCAGTATAAACACAAGGGATGGCCTTAAAGTAGGCAATGAGGCTATGTGATTCCTTCCCCTAATCATCGCTCTGACTGCATAGCATTCTTGCGCAGTGTCTCACATGGAGAGGAGGACACATGTACACACACTCACTCACACACACACACACATGTCCATGCTGGCACATACACTCACACATGCACACACACACACACACACACACACACACACACACACACACACACACACACTCTCTCTCTCTCTCTCTCTCTCTCTCTCTCTCTCTCTCTCTCTCTCTCTCTCTCTCACACACACACACACACACACACACACACACACACACACACACACACTCTCTCACTCTCTCTCTCTCTCTCTCTCTCTCACACACACACACACACACACACACACACACACACACACACACACACACACACACACACACACACACACACACACACACACACACACACACACAAAACATGTGGCCCAACTGTAGTGCAGGTCATCTGAGGTAAGTGAGCAAGTGGTGGCAGTTGGTGGAGTGGGGGCCAGATGTTAAGCACTACCCCTAGGGCCGCTCGCTTGGAATTGCAGAAACTAGAGCAAAAACAGGAAATGTGATACTATCATAGTCATGCAGGGAAGTGCGATACCCACACCCTTATTCAAGAAAGACAAAAAATTAAAGAATAGTGAAAAAAAAGACAATGAAGAGTCAAAAGAATGAAATGAAAAAGACAAGAATTGATGGAATGAAGAAGGAAAGAAGAAGAGAAGAAGAGCAAGACTAGGAAAAAAAGAGAGAAATAAATGAAGGGACATGAGAGAAAGGAAGACACAGAGAGAGAAAGAGAGAAGCATGTGACATACAAGGAGATAGAAAGAGAATCCAAAATGACAGCTCTGGGGAAGCATGCATTAAAGAACATTTACTGACAAAGTGGGGTTTGCCACCTCTTGCACCAGCTCCAGAGGATCAGAGGAATGCCCTGCCTCTGAAGGGGATAGGGAACAGAGCGCCACATGAAACCATTTGCATTGAACGGCCCATGTGTTTGGGAGAGACGCTGCTCTCTTTCTTTCCCACTGAGACACATGTGGATGTGTTGCTTTTCTGTGGAGGGTCTCATATCGGTGTGGAGGAAAAGGAGGAATTTCAGATGTAGTGAAATGTTTTGGATTGTTGCTGTGTATGTTTGCCAGCTAGAGCAGGTGCTGCTAAAGTAGAAGTAAATGGTAGGACATTATCGTAGCAGAAGATGAAACAGCGTTTGCAACCTTTGTGGGCGAAATCAATTAAATACTGTGTAAGAAGATTCTGATTCACACTATGAAGTTAAGGCAGTGCTTTCCTTATGATACGGTATGTATGTCTGGCAACTTGAACGATTCTGATTAACTTACCTCCCAAGTTTTAATTGTTTCATTTTTTCTCTAACAACATGTAAAAGACTTCATCGGAGGCCAAATAATGCATGAAGTTGTGGTTTGATTCTCCTACACTTGTTGGTCAAAACATTATTTTCCAGACTCACTGAACTTGTTTTTGTCAAGACAAGTGATGATGTATAACAGGATTATAACATTGATGTTACAACAATTGGTGTTGAGGTAATACTCACAGAAAGAGTTGGCAGTGTGTGCCTTAGCCTATATCCAAAGCCCTGGTTCAAACTAATGGTGCTAATAAACAAGCATCCCATGCAATTAAAGCATCCCAACTCCAATGAATGTAAAGCTGCGTTCAAGATGACTCAAAACAGGAAGTATGTCATCATCAATGAACGAGAACTAAACATAGCATCTTTAGACTGTTGGCAGACGTATCTAACGATGGTCTGTCACCAATAAGATGTCTTAGCAAGATTCCTTTGCAGCTTAAATTGTCATGCGCATACATTACATTCCCTCACAGGTTCAGCTTTTATGTACAGCACAGTATATGGTGGCCATGGATACACGATTAGAATAGTGTGAAGAGAAAGTTTACTCATCCGTGACTCCAGACTTCTTTGGGTGATTTCACCTTAAATGAATGTGTGCAACCTATGCGCTGCTCTTACATAATTGGATGAACAAACACTGCCGGAATGATTGCTATTGCTACCAAATGATTTACTGTCTGAGGCTGATTTGATCTAGTCTGCCTTGCAAAGACATTCACAGAGAGAGAGAGAGACACACACACACACAGACACACACACACACACACACACACACACACACACACACACACGAGAGAGAGAGAGAGAGAGAGAGAGAGAGAGAGAGAGAGAGAGAGAGAGAGAGATGTACCGATGTGTTGTTTTCTTGTCACCTGTTTTTTTTCTTTTATTATTTTCTCCAACACTGTAGCACCAGATAGTGTTAGAGTAATACAAGTTGAATCATCTTTGTAACCAATAACACCACAACACCACCCATGCATCTCCATCCTCCTCACTGTGGCCGGAGGCAACAACAAGGCTGTGTTTATTTGCCATGTTCACAAGTCCAGTGTGTCAAGTGATCCCAGCCATGCCTTGGAAAGAGTGCAGCAGAGCTGTGTAGAACACACATTCTAGGTCAGATCCATTTCATAGGTGGCTTTCTCTGACTTGCCTACATATTGCCTGAGCACATGCCTGTGGTCCTGAAATATTAATTACACCCTCAGCTAGTCCCTGCCAAGGCAGTTTGGTTTTGCTTGGCTCAATTCAGTGATCGCTCATTAGCAAGTTGTTACAACTGCTAGGTGTAAAAAGTGCAGTATAAGAATGTTTTATAGCTCATGTTTTAACTTAACTTCACCTATGTCATATGTCATCATCTAATTTAAATCTCTAATTGAATCGTATGTTGTTGATGTCAGATGATATTAGTATGTTAGCCATTTTAAAACCAAAAAAAGTGAATTGTTTTGGAATTAGATAGGCTATGATAAATCTGTCACATAAATACAGTCTGTCACATAAAACAGTCAGTTGAAGACATTTTGGGTTTGTTTGTCTGATGTCACGGACACAGGAATCCATAGAGTGGCGCAGTCAAAAAAAAGCAATATATTTACACTTCAACTTGTTATAAATTCTGTATGCAGGCACAGGTACTTGCTGATAAACTGCCTGTACTTTGCTGGTAAGCTGTATTGGTGTGTCTCTCTGTGTGTGTGTGTGTGTGTGTGTGTGTGTGTGTGTGTGTGTGTGTGTGTGTGTGTGTGTGTGTGTGTGTGTGTGTGTGTGTGTGTGTGTGTGTGTGTGTGTGTGTGTGTATGAGAGAGAGAGAGAGAGAGAGAGAGAGAGAGAGAGAGAGAGAGAGTAGGCGTGTGAGAGAAAGAGTGGGTGTAAACATGTTTGTGTTCATTTCTCAAACAGAGTATTGCATCCCGAGTTTAGTGAGATTTTCAACCCAAACAAGCAAGGAAGTAGCAGAAGCTTGATCATATATTTTGCCATCGTCTGTGTGTTTGTGTGTGTGTTTGTGTGCGTGTGTGTGTGTGTGTGTTTGTGTGTGTGTGTGTGTGTGTGTGTGTGTGTGTGTGTGTGTGTGTGTGTGTGTGTGTCTGTGTGTGTGTGTGTGTGTGTGTGTGTGTGTGTGTGTGTGTGTGTGTGTGTGTGTGTGTGTGCGTGTGTGTGTAGGAAGTGTGCAACGCATGTCATTGTAGGCTGTGACCTTCAGCTCATGTTAATCTGTGATATGCTCTCTGTTTTGCAACAAGAGTGTGTGCCATTGCTACTGCTGTTTAATAAAGAGCAGCCTTTTGTGTGTTAGTGTGCTTGCAGTCAGTCAGTTTCCCGACTGCAGCAGTCAGGGGCCTTGAGGACTTGGGCTACACTCTCTCTTCAGCTCTAATTATGTCTTATCACTTTCTAATGAATTCCTGTGCCTCACCACCCCATCATCCTAGCATACTATCCACAGTATAATCTCCCTCTGTCTGTCTCTGTCTTTCTGCCTGTCTATTTCTCTCTCCCTCTGCTGCTCTCTCTCTCTCTTGCTCTCTCTCTGCATATGTGGATATGTTCATACACACACACACACACACACACACACACACACACACACACACACACACACACTCACACACCCACACACACACACACACACACACACATTTTATAAATGAATATGTGAATGACTGTGAATATAGAGTATAAGATATGTGTGTCAAGATGAGCAATGAATAATTTATCCCACCCATATTTCCTCCCAGTCTGATTTCCATCTTCTGACCCAATTCCTTAACCTAGGCACACAAAATGCAGACTCTCTTAACTTTTATGTTGTTCCACCTGTGTTCCTGGGAGCGTTGACTCCAGTAATTTACGAGGACTTTTGTCGGGGGCCTCTCCATGTCAGGCGTCATTGAAAGGCACTGATTCAGAGCAGACTGTTTTTGGAGGCACAACCTCCCCAATCAGTCATTTCCAAAGTGACATGCAAATATCAGCAGCAGAACACGCGCGCCCATTAACAAGCAATGTTTCAAGGGATGTAAGTGTGTCCCCTTAATAATTCATTCTGATTTTCAGATCTTTAAAAGAGTTCTTGATAAAAAGGGATGGACGCCCATAGCCCACTCTGACCCTGCTTCCCCCTCCACACACATGTACAGACACTCCCTATACATAAACACATTTATCTGAAACAGATGTGGAGATCATGTTTAATAGATCACATTACAGTGCAGTAAGTGGGATATAAGGGTGAAGAACCCGAGCAACCTTACTTTAAAGTCAGTGGAGGAAGACTCTTGTGTCAAAGGAGAGGCTACTGCTTTCTACAGTATATTCTTAATGTAAATAAACTGATGCATTCTGGGTACTCAATTTGTGAAGGACAAAAGAGCCCAGTTGTGTGGTAACAAATAAATCTGATTTCTAGTATGATGTGAAAAGACAATTTGTCTTTATTATAGTTCCATCGACCAGTTTTGTTCAGGAAAACAAAACTACATATTTTATTGAACAACCACAGCACACACTGTCACAGGTTTTACATACATAGTTATTAGTATTAATTAAGTACAGTGAGCAGCCATATGTGTATTATAAATGTTTTTTTTTTTCTCCCCGATAGCAATACGACTGTGGAAGATAAAGTGCATTAAGTTCTATGCCTAAAGTGCAAGCATGTTAATAAAACACCCAGAAAGTTGACATACATCAGCTATGATTGCAACCATATGCCTGTGTTGTAGAGATGCATGGATGGAATTGGGGAATACAATAATAGACAGGATATTACTGAGTTCTTTTGGCTGTGAAAGAAAGTTTGGAAACACAGGATCCTTGTGTATTTCTTCATAAACTGCTCATTAAAATATTTTTATCACAGGGGACCCTGTGTCATCAGTTTGATTTAGTTTTTTGTGGAAAAAAACCTGGCATGCACTACAAAAAGTGAGTGTTTTATTTATCAAACAATTGTTTTGTTATCAAATATTGAGCCGCAGCTGCACTATTCAAAAGCTACCATTATTTTTTTTTACTAAACGTGCTTCCAAATTGACAGGCCATTGAGGGATTTAAAGCACATTTTTCAATTTTCAATGGCAGCTCAAAATCATTTCCCTTACAGGGTGACACTCTCGCAATACAAATTTCAGATGGTGAGCCATATCACCACCAAAATGTAATAATCGCTTTCTTGTCTTCCTACCCACGTTTTGAGTTATTTTGCACACAAACAGACTAACAAATCAACACCAGCGAAAAGATAACCTCCTTGGCGGAGCTAAAAATCTGTCAGGATGTGTTTTACTGTAACAAGCTGTTCATTGTCAATCAATAGCATACTGGAGTCTGAATGTCTTTTACTCAGGAAGAAGTATAAAGCAAGGTCCAGTGCACTAGGATGATGCCAGTTTTCTCTCTTCACATTCAGAATTTTTGAAATCATACTTAAATTTTAGACACCTAGAAAATCCATAAATCCAGTGTCAGTACCCAGACAGCCACCCCACAACTCTTTTTTTTTTTCCATTTTGAGGTTCATTACGTAAGAGGGTGTAATGTTTGGCTCTTGACACTTTTCCCTTCACTCCATTGAACAGGCCATTGATAAACCCTTGCACTTCTGTCCACTACACCTTAGCTCTCTCAACTGCACCCCACCATTCATATCTCATTTGCAATAGTGGGCTCTGTCATGTCTACCGATTTCAACCGACTCTAGCTCGGCCAGCAATAGTGCTTATATAGTGCTCAGTAATGAGCAACACTGAGAGGATGTGCTTCTTCACTCAACTGTCTATTTTAGGTAACCTTTCAATAAGAGCTCCTGGTACTCCTTGTACTCCTCTCAAACGTATTTGATGTTTCTAAAGTCCAACTGATTTAGCCCTTTCCATTTCAAAAACATGCTTATTTCTCTGATGATCTGATTTCTCTGATGTAATGATCTAATTTGTCTCTTGCAGTGTGATTTTAGTTCTTGAATTGCAGCATGGTTTCAGTTCCACATGCCTGACTTTGTGTTATATGTGTATGTTTATAGTAACACAAGCCTAGAAGCTATTAAGTCATAAATTATTAAAATATGTTCACAAAATTAATGAGATTCCGACATTCAAAGTTATGTGAGAGTAATTAATAATGTCTGAGGTTTTTTATTTACTATAGATTTAGCGATTAGACCTCTCAGACAATACTAAATCAAAGTCCAAATCAAAGCCTCCATGGTGATAACAATCTTAATACTCCAGCTAAAAGGGTCAATAAATCTAGAAAAACCCTCCACTTTTCTTCTCAAATGACCTGCTTGGTAAAAAGGTTTGTCTGAGGGCAGATTTCATAACTTAAAACAAAAAATTAATAATACTAATCCAGACATCTTGCATTCCAGGCTTTTAGTGAGCAAAATTTCCTATGGAGACACTTCAAAAGAATATCAGTGTCCTACTGTTTGTGCACAGACTTTGCTGTAAATAATTATATTTGCATCAATATTAACATGTTTGCATCACATTCTTATTTGAACCATTTGCGTAGCAAACAAAGGCATCTATTATTCATACGGTGCTCGAATAAGTGAGCGCAAAGACGCAATTAGTATTCCTCTGCAGCATCTCTAATAAGATGTAAAGTCTAAACATTAATTATCTCCATCCTTATTTTCTCATTTCAGACATGGTTCTGTTTACCCTTTTGTATTATTTACCCTTTTGAGCAGTTTGAGGCTCATGTACTAACTGACATTAGTTTGAAACTGCAGAATATCTAAGAGCTTTATCTCAAACCAAAACCCTTTTGCATCAAAAAGAGAGAAAAAAGTCCCAAAAGAGGGTTTTTTTTGGTGTCGTTTTTTTATTTATGGTCAGTTCTGTGATAGATGAAAAAAATACCAGGTACCAGCGATGGATGCTTCCTTATTACCATTGGCTAGGCTTCCTGGCACTGTTACGGTCATGACTCGCAGTGTCTGATTCATTGGAATTGGCCTCTTCTCAAAGCACACGAAGAAGCGAGCCTTTCGTCAACATTTACTTTATACCTCTTTCCATGGGAAAGTGCTGAGTGCTGTTTCTGTTGGATCTTCACACACTCCATACTTGCTGATTGAATAAGGTCATCACTGTCTGGGACCGTCCTCTACCTGGCACCTGTTACCAGATGTCCTGCCGACAATGCAGTGCAGTGCAGTGCAATACACCAGCGTTTGGGGAAGGAGGTGGATCAGGAAAAGGACAGTCCCTTAGGGGTTTTCCTGACTTGCGCCTAGCTCTGTGCCGACTTTTAAGTCTTCAAAGGCCCAATTGCCATCCCCTGTCCTCAGGCTAGCTCCTCTCCCTTGTGCAAACCTTTCAGCGCTAAACGCTCAGTCTGCTCCCTGACATCGCCTCCTTTCATTGCAGCGTTCATTGCACATGCTGTGTTCTTATTCCCCCCTTCTAGCTCTCTTTCTTTCTCTTACTCCACCTCCCCCCACTCTCCCTCTCTCTCTCTGTCTCTCTCTTGGGCTTTTCCTTCTCTGCCTTTTTCTCCCTTTCTTTCTTTCTCATCCCCTATTCTTTTTCTATCTCCCTCTATCTATCTGTGGGTTTGGCGTGCTTCCTCTGAGCTCTTCATCATGGGTGTTTTGGCTTGTTAAGCCGTCTGCATCTGTCTTTCATGTTTGCCTCCAGCGCCAGGCGTCTCCGTGTGTTTTGTTATTTCTCGCCATCTTTTGCTCGGGGCTTCCAGGAGAGTATTCCCTGCAGCCATTATATCCAATTAGCAGGAGAACACTGCTTATAGCTCCTTCCCAACAAATCCCAACCCAAACCCTCCCCCACCACCACCACCAGCGCCACCACCTCAACAGTGCCTCCCTACGAGTTATTCCCACTCTTCCTCTTGATGGGAAGAAAGGCAATTCCCTGCGCCCCCCCTTCCCCCCTTCCCCCCTTTCTCCTCATACACTGACTACAGAAAAACACAATCAAGACACTGAGCATGCTTGGAAGGTTTATAGAGCATTATTTTCTCTTTTTTTGCATGTGCCATTTACACAGCTCCCAAACAAATTGTCCTCATAAACAGACTGTTTTCTCCAGGGCCCCATAGCCCAGAGCCTCTCCTTTTTCACCATCACACCAACCAACTGCACAGTATGGCTGCAGAGCTTGTTACCCAGCTATGACCTGCTTTGATAATGACGTTACATTAGGGCAGACTATACCCAGACAGGTTACAGGCGTGTTTTGTTGCACATAGACTCCGGGGCACATTCACTGCACTGATAGCAAACACATGCAAGTGCTTAGGGGAGGGCTGTGTTTTTTATGCTCTGTGCACATGGGGGTCAAGAACTCGTTCTGTCGTTCGCCTCTACGAGAGTGATGGTGGCTGTGGTTTTGTGCGAGCGAGGCCTCATTGCATGCTGGAGCTGAATGTGGAGCTGACCCGTAAGATAAAGCTCTCTGTTGCTTTTCCTCGTCCCCCTGGCCTCTCTTCTTCTGCTGTCTCTGCTCTAATGCCACAGGGGAGATCAGAGTCTTCGCTCCCAGTGGAGACAAAGATGGGGCTTTTTTACTTCGCTGTGTGCAGGATCGCAGGATGATCTCATGCCAACATATTGATACCTCAGCAGCACACGCACACACACAGACACAACCAAACACACACACACACACACTCAAGTTCAAACACACAAACATCAAAAATGATACGTCTGTCTGTCTGAGATCCTGCCATATGCTCAGCTTGACCCACAGATTAAAAGGGAAAAAATAAATAAACTGTTATGATACGTTAGTTGGCAAGAATATCTGAACAACAATAGTGACAAAATATATCTTAGTGGGCAGTCAAAATCAAAAGACTCCACAAAATGTCTGTATGATCTGTATCTGTATGAACATTAGGATATTTTGTTGTAGTTGTTGGTGTTGTTGGTGTTGTTGTTGTTGTTGTTTAGAAGTTATTAACTGATTGCCTCTGTATGTCTTTGCTCTTTTCATTTCAGAGGAGTCGTGCGAGCCCAACCCATGTGAGAATGGGGGTACCTGCCTCACGGCCCTGAGCAACGAGGCGTACACATGTGAGTGTCGCACCGGCTTCACAGGGCCCAAGTGTGCTAGTAATATGGAGGTTGGTAAGTGACCCAAAGATCAACGGCAGACGTGTTTGGTGTTTGTCTTTGTCTTGTTAGTGCTGTGACTCCAGTTGTCACTCCATTAGGTAGCCCCATCTGTCCAGATGTGCTCATTTGTTCAACTGTTTGTTTGTATGTCCGTCTGTTTTTATTGTTTTTTCTTTAGCGTGTACTTGTCTTGTTTATTTGTGCAGTAGTGTGACATCTCAGTGGGTGGTATGAATCAGGTATTCAATGTTGTAGACTAACAAGCCCCCTTGCCTTTGGTAGTGGAAAAGGTGAAATCAATAGCCCTGTTTTCACAGATTGAGTTTGGTTTTTATACTTGGCCATCACCTCGCAATACCTGAGGTGGAGTCGGAGATTGCAGACCTCCGGCAAGTCAATGTGGTCACAGACACAATATGAATTCCAGATGGAGTTCTGGATCACCGATCACCACCAAAATTTAATAAGCCGTTACTTGTCCCAATACACACGTCTGAAAATTTCATCCAAATCCGCGCAGTACTTTTCGAGATACACAGACACACAGAACACACGCCGGCGGAAACATTTATTTATTGGCGGAGGTAATACTAAATATTTCCATATGCTATTTGACGTCCAACTAATCAGACTAATGATTCTGATGACGTTTGGAGAGATGAGAATAAGTAGATGTGTCATCATTTAAAACATAACTTGACTTACTGTAAGGACCACAACAAGCCCATTTCTGATTGGCTCCCCATCCTAGGCAAACAAAGCAAATACTGTAGTCTTCATGGCCTTTTTGAGCCACAGAACCAAACCGATCCATATGGGTATCCAGATCAATATGGGTTTTCCAGGGCTATGAAATGTGGTTTAGCATGAATGTGCCTGTCATCTTTAAAGAGGAACACATGCCACCCCAGTCCTATAGAAACCATGTGGCAGCTTCAATTGTACAAATATGTGATTTTTCCCTCCCCTCTCTTCCTGAGGTTGCATGCCAGTCTTAATCCTAATTTATGCCTCTGAATTACCTTCAGAGGTTTCAGAAAGACTTACTCCAGACTTTCCACTCTGTTCTCCATGTGTCTTTCCACTGCTTTTCTCTGTTTTCTTTTAATCCTCTCCCCCCTCTCTCTCCATCTTCGGTTTAACACAGTAATTCCCAACAGCCACCTGGTATATGCTTTATTTACATACACACATTTTTTTTTCTCATAAAATAATGAAACCACAGAGGCTGGTTTTCTGACCCAACCACATGTTCAAAATATGCTGCTACTGTGCCATTTAAAAGGGTATGGAAAGAATTGCTCTTTTATGCTAGTTACATGTAAAAAAAAAAAAAAAGAAAGAAAAAGAAGCAGCATTTTTTCCCTCCCACCATCATTGAGATGCTTTACAGATGCCATGCTTAACAACATGCTACAGTAAATCATTAGCCTCGGGTAGGCTTTCTTAGCCTCCTGCTACTCATTTTGCATTGTGCACTGAAAGCAGTTATCACGAAAGCCTTGGTATTTGGTTTTTAGCACCGAGCGCAGGGCTTTAAATGTGAGGTCTTTGAGATAGCAGAGGAGCACATCACCTCGGCCTCACACTCGCTCACTCGCCCTCTTGACTCTTCATGAGCTTAACTTGTCCGTCTCTATCATCGTGTACCAGTGCATGCTATGCCACGCTCTCACGTGGATGAGCAGGAGAGACACATGTGGCCTATTGGGTAGAGAGAGAGACAGAGAGAGAGAGAGAGAGAGAGAGAGAGAGAGAGAGAGAGAGAGAGAGAGAGAGAGAGAAAGAGAAAGAGAAAGAGAATACTACAGATGCGGGAGTTGCAGAGACAGTCTTACTGATCCTTGGGGTGGAGTTTTGGTGCTGTGTGTGTGTGTGTGTGAGAGAGAGAGAGAGAGAGAGAGAGAGAGAGAGAGAGAGAGAGAGAGAGAGAGAGAGAGAGAGAGAGAGAGAGAGAGAGAGAGAGAGAGAGAGAGAGAGAGAGAGAGAGAGAGAGAGAGAGAGAGAGAGAGAGAGAGATTCATTGAAACCACAGACCATTTTGCCCTTGGTCTCTTTATTGAGTAGATTTTAATTGTTTCAGATTTCTCTGTAGTCTTGATGAAATACCAGGCCGCTTGTTAATAAGAAGTTATGGAGATTGTGGGTGTGTGTTTTTATTATGTTGCATTGTGTTTTATTTTCCATCGCAGTATTTTATTTGTTCTTTGAATAGCCTTGGGGCAGTGGTGGTCTGACATTGCCAACTCTCTGAACTCTTTGGTGCTATTGTTATTATTCATTTAAGGTTTAAATAAACCCATTACGCTATTATGCAGTCCAATGTGTGCTCAGAACACCTAAATGTGCGTCACTTCACCAGTGAAGTGTATTTATAAATCATTGGAACTCGCACTGATAAGGAATGTTATCTGGGTCATAGCCCAGTTGGAGTTGACCTTGTGGTTAGTGATGGTTGAAAGAAATTGCAGCGTTCAGGTGATGATGATAAAGTAAGGTGCCTGTGTGCATGCATTAAATGTTAAATAGCATCAGTCTGTGGCCCATTTGAAATTATATATTTAAAAAAAAACAACAACAAATAAACAAAACAAGACAAGACAACAACAAAATTATAAAGTAAAGCTGGTTGCACTAAGCCTCCTGTGTTTAACTACATTAGGCGTTCTTGAAGCAAATTGGCCGAAACAAGGGATCTTCTGATTTTTATCCCATTTGGAGTAAAGCTGCTGCACTCTGCCAACTGCTGATTGTGAGCGAATGTTTGGTCTTTGAAATCATCCGAAGCGCGATGCACTGATGAGAACTGTGCCATTGAGCTTCTTCCTGCTAACACGCACCGGGGTTGTTTTCCTGGCATAGCCGATGAAAGCATCTGCACAAAACATATTGATTGGAAGCAAAAGATGCTGATAGCTATGGATCCGGAGAATGAGGGGGAGATCTGAAGTGCCCCCAGTCTTTGAGTTCAGTCAGAGGCGCTGTGCGCTCAACTCATCACCTTTTTAATTTCCTGTATCGGCCTAATTACCACAGTACATGTGGATTTCACCTCTCTCTGCTGTTACAAACTTCAGTCAACAACTATCCCTATTGACAAAGTCTTGTGTAGGGATGTCAAATTCTGATTAACTTTGGGCATCTTGCCAGATGATGTTAAAAAAAAAGATATGGGATAAATGCAATAATGGATGAGGAAAATTTCTGCTGCTAATTTATTCCTGTTTATTCCTCACCCAAAGCTGAGGATTTTCATTTACCCTGTCAGTGTTTTAGTCAAGAGCCAAAACAAATGGCAAATTAATTATTTTAGCTCAAAGTACAGCTGCCCATAACAAAATCTGCCATTGCATATCAGACAAGACATCAGAGTGGAAGAATTTCTGGGCAGATGATATCCACAACCTGCACAGATCTAATTACAGTCAACTATCCCTCAGGGAATGACTTTATGACTTTTGTCTATTGCTTAACTTAACACATAACGAGTGTCAATGTCTATGGCTTCTGACAGAAGGAGCGGACTGTCTGACTTTTTCGTTTTTATTACTCTCTGCCTGTTCATGTTTATACTGATCAGCATGTTTGGAATTATTATGCTGCTTGAATTAATTGCATTCTTTAAAGATTGCAATTTTATTTCTGCAAATCAGGCCCATTGCACCCTATTAAACTCAGGGAAGGACTTGAAACTGCTATGATAGTGGTTTGTTGTTTCCTTTGGAGAAAGATGTTTACAGTGGTAGTTTACATGAAGCTGTTTGCAAGGAATACCTCAGTTGGTGGCCTGGTAATTCCTCAAGACTTCAGTCTATGTAGCTGTAGTCTCAAAGTAAGCACTTTGAATCTTTTGAATAACTTTAAAGGCATATCAGGCAACTTTTAGATCAATTTACCAGCTTTATAGTCACTTAGATTATTAAATGGCTCATTATGGAGTGAATGAAGTCCCTCTCGGCTGCCTGTAGTGTTGCAGTTACTCCTCTTGCAGGATATGAGACACTGGGTAGGAGGGAACGAAAGTGAAACTGAATATAACCATATTTATTATCCGCTTGTCAGTCAATATACTGCCTGAAAATAATCATTGCTGGTTCCAAGTCTTTACTTTGCCCATAACTTCAAATGGATTGATGAGAATTGAATGTGAAGTCGAGAGATCTGCCAATGCATGTGTGAACATGCAGTAAATATGTAATGTGCGGAAGGAAAGTAACAATTGGAATCTGATTTTCAACAATTCACAGGACACTGAATTATTGGTGCCTTTCCATCACTTACTGTCCATCTACTGGACATTGAGCTGGAATAAAATGAATGTACAAATATGAAACAAAAAAAATCTTTAAATCTTTGATTTAAAAAGATTGTTACGCCAAGACCCGTAGATTAATGCTGATAACCATTGCTTACGCTATGTATTTTGGCGTCCCGCCATGGATGAAATAGATTAATAAAGGTGGACTGTCAACACTCTAGTGTGAGTCAGTCTCTAGTAAGACCTTCTAAGAGTAAAAATGTTTCATATTTCAGACATTTTCTTTCTTTTTTTAAAGCTGGAAGAGGCAGGGAAAAACACTTATCATTCAGTCTTTCCTCAGCTGTTGTGAAGAAGAGGGTATTATTTTGTGGTAAGCAGCTTAAAAGACATAATTCTTCTCTGACTGTCCTAATGCAGGCCAGATGATGTGGGAGTAAAAGGGGGGATGGGGGGGGGGGGTGGCGGGGGTGAGCAGGAAACCCTTTAAATCCACATGTCAACATTGCTGCTTGTGGTTTGCGGACTGCGCCTCCTCGGCCACTTATGTAGCGCAGACAAGGCAGTGAAATTGCCATGAATTTGTTCCAAATCAACACACTGGCGTGGTTTCACTATACAGCTCCAGATCAAAGAGCAGCTATCTTTTTATTGATTGTTCACAAATGTATTGTTTGTGTACTGTATGTTTGTGTGTGTGTGTGTGTGTGTGTGTGTGTGTGTGTGTGTGTGTAAGTGTGTGAGTAATGTGTGTGAGTGAATGTGAACAAGGCACTTCAATTCCATTCAGATGCTTCTGACCCTGTTATTTCTTGCTTACGTCAGTTCCTCTGGAGATAGTGGAAAGCCAGACAGCCCCACATATTTAGGGGATTGTTTGCCACCACCCACAATTAAGATGATAACATAATCAGATAATGAGTTTCATTAAGTAATTATCTTGCCCTGAATATAATGTAAGCTCTTTATGAGAGTTGCACCGTCGTGAGCCTGGTTTTATGCCTGCCAAGTGAAATTGCAGTATTCTTCATCAAGTATCTCTTAGTAGATCCATTGATGACAGTGATAACTCTTTGTATGAGCACAATATAATTATCCCTATCTCCAGACAGACTAGTGCAATTTTTCATCCTACATTAATGCTGGAGGGGGGGGAAATGCAAAGTGCCTTGGCGTAACGAACACTTGGCTGGTGGCACGCTTGTGGAAGACGCACAAACAAGATTTGTCGACTCTAGGGGGTGGCCTTTTAGTGGACGGCATTAGCGGTGACAGGGCCGCCAGTCCTCCCTGCACATCACTAAATGGAGATTAGACCCATTACCCTGATTGGCTTTGACCTTCTTTTATGCTCGCCGACTGAACAAGGAGGAACAGGGAAAGATGGGCTTTTGTCAGTTGTTGCCTGAGTGCTACAGAGCACAGCTGTTCAGCACCTCCTGCTTGTGAGAGGTTTTTATCTTTCTTTCTTTCTTTTTTTTTCTTCTTTCTTTCTTTCTTTCGTTCTTTCTATCTTTCTTTTTTTGTTTTTGAATGTTTTTTCCTCCACAGCAGACAGACAAAATCCAAGCAGCTCTTCAGGGCATCAGTCCCAGTTTCAGTCAGTTAGTCGAGTCAAGTCAAGTCAGTCTGTGTTTGTGTGTGCAGGACAAACAAGGGTCTTGGGTGTTTGTCGTGTTTTGGAGTTTTCTTTTTTCTGTTGCTTGGAAAATAGGGGCTGTCTGCATATCGCGATCCCCCTGTGTCCTCTTCTACCCTTTGTCTCATGCCGGGGCTCCTGTTTGTTGACGGTAGAAAAACAACCTGTAGCGCGAGTTTGTATCACACACCAGCAGAGGGTCTCCATGCAAGTTGAGATTAAACCACAGGCCGTTCCATATACGTATATAAATAAATATATTTATATGTAGGTATAAACCTGGGCCTCTTCCCAGGGCAGACAAGACACGACCGGCCCTATCTTCCTCTCACACCTTTTACTGGCCCGTATCAGGCGAGAGCGGCTTGTGCCCTTCCATAATATATTTGGTTATGACTTCCTCCAGGTTGACTTTCAGATTAGGCCAATCTGTCCCTGGGTTTAGTCTTATCGTCGCCCGGCCAGGATTATCTGAATGACGGAGCTGTGGCCCGCTTCCAGAAATAAGTCATCATCGCTGTTCCCGTCCCTCTCTCTCCTCTCTCTCTCTCTCTCTCTCTCTCTCTCTCTCTCTCTCTCTCTCTCTCTCTCTCTTTCTCTCTTTTCCCCACTCTTTCTCTCCTTTCCCCTCTCTTTCTTCATGCTCATTGGTGTTCTGGCCCGCCGCGTGAAAGACATCTTTGATTTGGAAGGGAAATGGTGCCTGTGGTGAAGGTTATGGTCCAAAAGAGGCCAGAGGGCATTGAGTGTTGAGTCTGTCTGCCACTGCGTCTGTGATACTTGAGTGATATGTGGCTCTGTGTGTTGGTTAAGTGCCCTTTAATTAGAATATTGTAAGTGGACTCCATGGTTCAGATGATGACCGTAGTTGGAAATCGCATTCTTTCTTGTTGTTTTATTTGGCAAGGTGTTTAGGGGATTACTGGAAACTCAACAGTGTGGGGTGGGTAGGAGATTTCATGGAGGTATGTGTTTGTGTTGGAGTCCTGCTGTGGATGATGGGCAGTTGCTTGGATAATGTTGCAATTTCTTCTGTTATGTGATTTTTAAAAAGCAGCACCAAAGCATTGCCTTATAAGCAATTAAAAAAAGTACTAGTCCAAGAAATGCTTGTACGCACACACACACACACACACACACACACACACACACACACACACACACACACACACACACACACACACACACACACTCACACACATGCCTGCTTTTTGGAATACCAATTAGTAATGATAAATATTAAATTGCTCTGCATTTTCTCATTGCAAATGTAGCACCATATTCATTCAATACATATTCATCCACAATATTTGTGTGTGTGTGTGTGTGTGTGTGTGTGTGTGTGTGTGTGTGTGTGTGTGTGTGTGTGTGTGTGTGTGTGTGCATGCGCTTATGTGTACGGGTCTGTGTTCTGCATGTGTAAAACAGCATTATGGATACTTGGAATTCTCAAAGATGATAAAAGTTTTATCGGAAGAATGTGTCTGGCATGGCGATTTCGAAACAAGCTTTTCGCCGTTACTCACTGAGTTTTATGTTGGCTTCACTTCACCTGCGCAGTAGTTTGTCACACTGGTGCTTCAATTAAAAGCAGCCTCTGAGCTACTCCCTCTTTATAGCTTATTTACACCCTCTGTGCAGTGTTACCAAGCTAATTTGGATAGAGTGTAGATCCAGAGGTTGAATCACTGAATACATCAAAACAAATGAGTGCACTAGTCAGTCTTGCTAGTCACTGTTAGATTTTTGTCTGCAAGTATCTACAGTATATCTGAAAGCCTAATATATCTCTAAAGGCCTGTTCCTTGAAATTGCACACACCAAAGAGCTTTGACTGACTTTGATAGAGCAACTTAATACATGAGAAGATGAAAGAAAAAGAAAGTGTGAATAGTTCTGGTCTGTGAGAGTGTCTCAGTATGTCACAGCATAAACTTCAGTGCAACGAGACTTGACTCTTATCTGCATAAAGAGCAACTTAATACACGAGAAGATGAAAGAAGAAGAAATTGTGAATAGTTCTGGTCTGCATATGTGAGAGTTGACATGAGACTTGACCCTTGTCTGCATAAAGGGGGAATACCTCAGTAACTACGGTTTTGGGATGCGCTCCCCAGTTTGCAGTCTAGCCACAAACGATAGACTGGGTTCAATCCTAGGGGATGAATCGGTGTTGTCTTTCAGACTGTTTCTGCAGGCGATATAACTTCGACAACTAAGCAGCACAATGAATAAGATGAGATGCAAAACCAACAGTTGTTTTGCATCGTCACAGCTTTCCTTGTCATGCTAACGCCCCACTCTCTACAAACTGCATACTGCATTGCGATTGGTTACCAAGGTGTGGTAGGACCAATCGCAAGACCTCCTGAAGCACTGTGGCTAGTGGCTAGACATACTGTCTGAGCAAAACCGTTTGCTACTATTAGGGTACATGTACATCTAGATTGCTAGGCTCCCATAGGCTAGGCTTGCAGGCTAGTACACTATTTTGAAGTGCAGGGATATTGGACGGATAATGTTGTTAAGAAGATAATGATAATAATGTTAGTTTGAGAATTTGAAAACACAGTTTCACATTTTGTAGGCCTGCAGCTACTGCTTGTGGGTCTTATCAGCAAGAGATTCATGGGTTGTGAGATATTCAGTTTCGTTGAAGCCAGATATTACTTTAACAACTCCCATGGTGGTGAGGAGTTTCAAAATAGCACAGCATATTCAAACAAGTCACATTGTTTCATCCAAAGTCCAAGTAAGATGAGAGCAAAATGGCAAAGAGATAGGAATGTAAGTGAAGAGAAAGAAAGAGAGAGAAAGAGAGAAAGTGAATGATGGGAAAGTGGGAGATGAAAAAAGAAAGGGTGAGAATATGAGACAGAAAAAGAGAGAGAGGGAGAGAGAGAGGAGAGACATGAATGCTGTGGCTTGCTCTGGCTCTCTCTGGTTTCCCGGCTGGACTAAGGCCTTGTTTTCATGTTTACTGTCTTGGCCAAATCCCCCATGTTCGGCGGCTTGTCTCTGAATGGAGATAACACTGGACTCAGAGCTCTGTCTGGACACCCGACCGCACAGAGAGTTGCGGCTGGCCTCGAACACACTCACTGCGGGATAGACCCAGTTAGATGTGAGCTCTCTCTCTCTCTCTCTCTCTCTCTCTCTCTCTCTCTCTCTCTCTCTCTCTCTCTCTCTCTCTCTCTCTCTCTCTTTCTGTGTCTTTCTCTTTCTTTCTCTGGCGCAAAAAAAAAAAAAAAAACACAGAAAGGGAAAAGTCAAGGAATGCATGCATGGCCTCCCTCTCCGAATAATGACAATTGTCTCAGATGTACCAAAAAAGAGCACAACACACAACATCTGGGTTTGTCATTGCTTTCAGCTGTGATGTGTATAAATATCTTCTTCCCACTGGCTTTTGTTGCGTGCAAATTTCCCGGAGGAGCCCGAAGATGTGTGAAAGCAATGTGGTGGGTTTTTGTGTCAGGGCTCAGTGTTTTGAATTAAATATTGATATTGTCATACAGCTCTGTGCTGGAGCAAGAGTGGAGGCAAAGGTTGTGTCTTGACTAGGAGACATGTGAATTTGTTATGGAGTGTGTGTGTGTGTGTGTGTGTGTGTGTGTGTGTGTGTGTGTGTGTGTGTGTGTGTGTGTGTGTGTCTGTGTGTGTGTGTGTGTTTTGGGAGGGGAGTTGCATACGTGAGAGTGGGTGTGTATTTGTAGGGTTGGGTTAGGTGTGTGCGCATGTGCACATATGTGTGTACATATGAATATATATTTTACCTGGCAATAACACTGACATACATTTCTGTCTGCGTGTCAGCATTGCTAAAATTCTTGGCTACTGCCTAACATTACAAGCGGCCTCAACCTTCCTACACCATTTCCATATCTCATAACCCCCCCCCCCCCATACACACACACACCCTTCATCATGTGTGTGGGGAAATTTCATATTAATTCCATGCTAAAATGCATACATATGCATAGCTAATAAGCTGCGTTCTACTGTAATTAGCACAACTCTTGCTCGTTAAGATGCTTACCTTGGGTGTGTGGAAAGGGGTACGTGATGTTCTTTCATGCCGTGCCTCTCCAACACTTATTAGGCAAGCGAGCTTTAATATTTTATTCCGTCTCTAAAAGCGAGTCATCTTTTAATGTGTTTGTACCCTCTTCAGTCACAGAGGTTGAGCGCTAGGTCTTGGGAAATCACCCCATTTGTTGACTAATTGCACACTTGTTTATCTTGATAGCACATGAGAATCACATCAACATGGTGTAGACTGTGGCAACAAAACACAAGAAAACCTCGGCAATGTTTTTTTCCGAACAACATGGGTGACAGGAACTTGGCATCAGTTCTCTCTCTCTCTCTCTCTCTCTTGCACACACTCTTTTTCGCTTTCTTTCTTTCTTCCTCTCTTTCTCGGACGCATTATCTTTCTCCTTCTGTCATGATAACCTTCGATCCCCCTTTTACATTCTTTTTTCTGTCTTAGTCTCTTTTCTTCAATTTCTCTCATGCAGCCCTTTTTTTTTTGCTTAAACTTTATCTGTCACTTTGCCTGTCTTTCACTTCGTTTCTCCCAACCTCACCCTTCCTCTGTCTCTTTCTTTCTTTCCTTCTCTTCATCTCTCCCTCCCTCGATCTCTCTCTTTCGTTCTCTCTCTCCTTCTTCCTCGTGTGCTGCTCCTCCCCTAGGACTCCAGGGGTCGGAACGAGAGGGCCCTCTCTCTCTGCCTCGTGTAGCCTGTGATTGGCTTGATGGAGGGCAATGATAATGGCTTGGGACACGGCAGGGTTCATCCTTGCCATTCAACAACACGGGCGGAGTGATTAAAAATCACGGGCGTGCTTCAGAGCTTTGACTCGCTCACCCCCAGAACCCCCGTCACACCCACCCACACACCCACACACACACACACACACACACACACACACACACACACACACACACACACACACACACACTTCTCTCTAGAATAATAAAGATAGTAGCGGACCAGGATGTTCAGTAGAAATTACATGCAACTCACCACTGAGTTTGATGCTAAAGAGAAAGCGATGGATGGAGGGAGAAAGAGAGAGAGTGAAAGAAAGTGAAAGAGAGAGCATGCTTAAGGGAGAGGTAGAGAGGCTGATCCTCATTTGTGCTTTCGGTGCTGTGGAGTGGAGTGCCAAACTTTTTAATTGTGTTTGTTTGTCATGGTGACAGTGTTATTATCATATAATGCATATGCATGTCTGTGTGAAGTTAATGAACGCTGTTTGAGCCAGAGTGGCACAGGCTAACAGTAAATTGATTAGTTAATGAATTCATGATCAATTAATTATTTAACCTTGGTATTTGTAAATGCATTATTTATCATTTTTTTCCATGTTTGTGTGTGTGTACGTACAGTACTGTATGTGTGTGTGTGTGTGTGTGTGTGTGTGTGTGTGTGTGTGTGTGTGTGTGTGTGTGTTTGTGCTCAGTGTGTGGTTGTACTAAGAAACCATTCATAGAGTGAATATTCTCTCTTTCCTTTTCAGCGGCAGATGGCGAGGACCCAACTCAAGCAGGTGGGATATTTCTGGAGTTGATAACTGTTGTGCTTCCCTGGTGTGGCATCCCTTTGCTTTATATTTCCTCTGCTACAGTCACTTGTATTGCATATGTCAATACACACACACACACACACACACACACACACACACACACACACACACACACACACACACACACACAAATGCATGCAAAGATGCTCAGGTACAGAAACACAAACTCCCACACACTTACATTTGCACATACATATCCATGAACAGCCCCCCATCCACCACCCCACCCCCCCACACCCCACACACACACACACACACACACACACATAAAATTAAAGTGTGTGCTTCACTTACGTCAAAGGTTCAATTATGTACAGTATTATGTCATCCATCATGTCACTAACAACACAAACATATATCCGTTATACAAGTATCTAAGTAAAAGGAAACTTGCAAACATTCATGTCCATGTTTGACTGTGAAAGTTGAAAGAAGTAAGCTCTAAAGTCTCATGTTAAGGCCTGGAGCTCAATTAAATTCAGCAGGCAATTACTACATACTGTATAATTACAACACACTTCCTAAGCCTCTTTGTAGTGGAGATTATGGAGGGGAGGGATGCTGAGAAGTCAGAGGGAATGAGCGCAAGCAAGAGAAACAGGTATGGAGACGGAGGAATCCTAATGAGGAAGGTGTGTCATGAGAGGAAGACAGGGAGCAGGAGAAAGTGTTCCAGTGACCAAAAGGAAGAGAGAGAGTGTGTGTGTGTGTGTGTGTGTGTGTGTGTGTGTGTGTGTGTGTGTGTGTAAGGGGGGGATGAAAAGAGAAATATGGAGAGAAATAAAATGAGAGGCAAAGCCTAGAGAGTGAGTGAGAGAGAGAGAGAGAGAGAGAGAGAGAGAGAGAGAGAGAGAGAGAGAGAGAGAGAGAGAGAGAGAGAGAGACTAGAGTCCCACTGATGCCGGGGCACTAGAGAACTTGCTTCAATGCTTTCACTTCTCCCCACTGGCTGCTTGGTTGCTCCGGCATTCATTTATCGTTTGATCATGCCTGGTCAGCACTCGCTCTAGTCTCTCTGATCTCTGTTGCTTCTCCAGACCAAACTCTGACTCGTTCGCTCGCTCGCTCGCTCACTTTTGAAGACACTCCTCTTTTTGCACTCTCCTCCTCACCCCTCTTGGCCAACTGTTTTATCCTTAGGTGAACATTCAGTTGAACCCACCCTAAAACACCCCTTGCTGACAGAGAGAGAGAGAGAGAGAGAGAGAGAGAGAGAGAGAGAGAGAGAGAGAGAGAGAGAGAGAGAGAGGGGGGTGGGAGATGGTGGTGGGGTTAGTCAGAATTAGTTTTCGGTTTTGTGGCAGCAGATTCAATCTACTTTTCAGAGCCTCCTTCGCTGCAAAAGAGGGCAGTAGCTTGTGATGATAAAAGGCAGATAAACTTTATCCCACTGTGACTTAAGCTGGCTCACACCAAAGGGCCTGTACAGTTGCACCCTGTAGCATCTACTCAGACATGCGATGCTTCATCTGTCCATGAGTATAGCCTAGTGAGTTTGAGTTGGTTTGCAGTATACCATAACATACCTCAAGAGATCTACTTAAAGGCCTCTTGTAGGATCTCCAAGGATCCTAATGGGGTGTTTGATGATGCTAGCATTAGCATATCAAGCACCACGGGAAAAGATCATCATGGTGGATTATCATAAAAGCTCTCAAATGTCATGCCTACCAAAGCATAAAGTGGAAAGTTGCATGATAAAGGTGGAGAGGAGTGGAATGTTTTTCATCCTTGACAGACATTCACTAGTGTTGAAGTTAGTCTGAAACACACCCTGAAGAACTTATATTTATTTATTTATTTATTTACATCCATTTGCCTCCATTGTATGCTTTGCAAACCTGGACAAAAGGAACCATACCATTCCTCTCTCTCTCTCTCTCTCTCTCTCTCTCTCTCTCTCTCTCTCTCTCTCTCTCTCTCTCTCTCTCTCTCTCTTTCTAAATAAATCCAGCAAATTGTTTGATGTCTGAAAGAAAAGGTTATATTGCAGCATGAGATTCCTAACCGACAGAGTCCTAGTCTCTGAGTGTCTCAGTGGTATTGATCTGCAATGTGATATTTTCATTATATGGATGCTTGCAAAAATGGAGAACAACTTTAGCAAGGAATGTGGTGACTGCATTAAAGAAACTGCTTAAAGAAAAAGCATACAACTGTACCATCAGTGGTCTGAGGATGATTTGTGTTGTTAATCCCATCAAAAAAGGCCAATGAATGCTGCCTCTTTTTAGGCCAAAGCTTAAAAAAATAATAATAATCTACAACCATTACATGATTGTTTTTTTTTGTTTTTGTTGTTGTCTTTGAGATCTCTTTAGAGGGAGAGCGATGACTGCTTCTTGTACTTTCAGATCCTTTTTAACAATGAATTGATTTTTTTGCTTCCTTTCATATTCCTTTGGGTCCCCTTACATAAGGCACTGTCCTTTTGTCCAGTCCTGAGGGTTGTTGTGCTGTGTCTTGTCTTTGAGGGACAAGATGTACGTGCCAGTGTGGCAACCACGGAGTAGGTGATGAGACCCAGATTCTCAAACTGCAGTCAAGCTTCAGATCAGGACATAGGCTACTGTAGCTGGTCTGCCCCAATTCACCCCCAACCCCCTCTCCAGTCCATTGAGATTACGTTGATAAATAGATTAGATAGAAATACATTGATAGAGATGATAGAATCTAAGGATACAATTTGTCAAATCGATCAGTAAGCAAGCCTGCTTTTCTTCAAACCAAAAACCTTGGTCTTTGTTTGTGCCTAAAAGAAGTGTATGAAGGACAGATTTTTTATGATCTCTTTTGAACCTGTGAAGGAAATTTGGTGTCTCTGCATTTAACCCAATTGGAATTAGTGAAAGACGCAACACACAGTGAGGTGAAGCACACACTAGCCTGGAGCAGTAGACT
Organism: Sardinella longiceps; assembly: GCA_027497455.2. Taxonomy (NCBI): domain Eukaryota; kingdom Metazoa; phylum Chordata; class Actinopteri; order Clupeiformes; family Clupeidae; genus Sardinella; species Sardinella longiceps. The sequence continues at coordinate 20,015,772 of JAODXP020000019.1, forward strand.
GCCTGCTACTCTACAGCGGCGTCCAGGGATCAGTGAGGGTTTAGATCCCTTGCTCAAGGGCACTTCACTGTGGCCCATTGGTCGGAAATTAAACCGGTAACCCTTTGGTTACAAGCCCAAAGCTAACCCCAAGCCCTAATCCTCAGCCTCCCTGTGAAACGACTTGTAGCCCTCAACACATGCAAACAGACTGATTTACAACCCGTTTGAGATTAACTCCCAAGAAGAGTTTTAAAGGTTGCAGTTATTTTCAGCTGCGCAAGAGTCAAAGATTAGCGCAGAACCGGCGTGAATGAAATGAAATATGTCTGACATATTTACCAAAATTCACACACAGGAAATTACATGCGGTGCTAAAAGGAGACCCTGTGATTTTGTCTTATTAAGCCTGAATTGAGTGCTCCCATATAATTACTGTAGAAGACAGCTTCCCCATAACACAGAATTTATTACATTTGATGTAGAAAAAAAATAATGCTCTATTAATTTTCAAGAAGAAAATCCATGGGTCTTCAAAGTTCATTCACAATTTGGTTAGTTTGTTATAGTTTTTGTTCTTATTGCGCTCAGGTGTTTGTGGGGAGGGAGGTGTCTTGATGAAGGGAGGTGGTGTCCTGCTACCATTATGTACATTACTGTTGTCATTAAGGGAGTGAAAGTTGAACTCCAGGTCAATGGGCGACAGAAAGATCGTTAGAGATGCATCCACCCCCCTCAGCACTTTGCTATTTTTAGCCAATGTACTGTATGTCTATTGGTTTTAGACTATTAGTCCATGTAGGCCTACAACAAGTATGGACAAGTCTGTTTAAATAAGTAGTATGTAGTAAAAAACAAAGATGTTGCTTTTTATCTTGATTGCAGCAAAAGAAGCTACCATTTAATCAAAAGCCTCTACTGAAAGGGCCACGTTCTTAGTGGCTAATAAATGATCTACCTCTTAGAAGTGGGCATGCAAGAAAGACTACCCAGTCAAGCTTTTAGGCTAAAGATGTACTGCAGACACTGAATATAAAGCTGGCCCAGATAATCATGTGGCTTTCACAAGTAATCCCATGCACACAGTGTAATGTATGCACATAGATCAGTAGAAGCGTGGTGCTTTACGTTGTACAAGTTAAAGTGTCACCCTCTCTCCCCAATATTAGTGCATATCTGGTTTCAAATTAGCACACGCTGGTGACAGCTTTGAAAGTTTCGAATCCATTGGGGAGCGAGACAGCCCATTTCTGAGCATGAGACTGTGCCATATCCTAGTTAATTAACGCCACTACGCCATGCCTCGAGAACCGATCTAAGTCTGTCAGCTCGAGTGTCTTAGTCACCAGGAGTAATGCCAGGACAAAATGAACGCTAACATTATGGTGCCGGCGAATGGGACGACACAAATGCATCTCGGCGCTTCAATTCTCTCATTAGAATCGTAGCGCTGATTCAATACACGAGCCGGCAGACAGACAGCAGGTAAATAGGAATCTAATTGTCTTTGATTCCTTGCCATGTTGTTGTATGAATCTACAAGCAGTACTAAGATATGGGTGAGAATATGAGCACCTTAATTTGTAAAAAGGGCTTGAAATGAGTATCAAATTGAGCAATCCCTCTGCTTCTGTAGATGCATATTTTCAGCTAACTGGGAAATGTGCTGTCAGAAAATTCCCTTGTTTGTCTCAACACTTTACATAAATAGTCTCACGCACGATGGGAACATAATATTCACAGGTTGGCTGCTCATCTTCCGTTTATATACAGTGGGAGACATTAATGTTGCAAATTGATTTTGACAAAGATATCCTCATAATTATGTTGACTAGCAACCACATCGCTAAGGAACTGCTAACAACAAAAAGCCCTGCAAGTGTTTAGGAAGTCCACAGAGTGCAAGGCACGACATCAGGGAGTGCTTGCTGATGTCGGTAATTTGGCACATATGGGTGCTGCTGAGATCCTTGCTTCGTGTTGTGGCATTGCTTGCAAACTGTGGTCTCTGGCATTACAGGCTCATTGCATTCCTTAAGAGTAGAAACAACATGCTGACCTTTTTGAAGTCCTCTAAGAGCTTCTTTGTTGTGGCATCCCTCTCTTCCCCTCTGTCTGTCTCTTTCTTTCTCTCTCTCCCCCCCCCCGCCTCTCTCTCTCTGTCTCTCTCCCTGTCTTTTTCTCTGTCTCTCTCTCCACCCCTTGATGGCAGACATGTAGTCAGTCATATGGCTCATTCCTGAATTAATTATGTTCTGTCCTCGTTACGCGGTGCTGACGCTTCTTCTGGCCGTCCCTGGCTCATCAGGAGACCCTCTGAATAAAGGCCCTGAGGATACCACAAACCCCACATCTGTCCTGCTTCAGGACCAGTGCCAGTAACCTTTAAGCAACCTCTCTCAATCCCCAGATTGAGTTAATTGTTGTGGAATTTCTATTTGATTGATTTATCGGTTGACTCCCTTTTTTGCTCATGAGGTACATGAACCGGTAGGAGACAGAGACTGAATTGGGAATGTTTTGTCTCCTCTTTGCTATGGTTGGTCAAGTCAGTCAGTGTGACATTTTCCATGGCTTTTTTTTTTTTTCTTTTGCATGGGGGAGGGAGCTCCCTCAACCTTCCCAGCTCTACCTCCGTGCCTGAAAGACTTTCCAAGGTGATGTTGAACTTTATTTTTTTCTCCCCTTCCCTGAAGAGATTTATCTGACACGCTTATTGCTCTGTGCCATTACATTTT
>JAODXP020000019.1:20023488-20033488 GCA_027497455.2 Sardinella longiceps
GGATAAAAAGCCAGTTGAAACACTTCATGAAGTAAATTATTTATTTATTAATTATCCTCCAATAGAGGCATGTGACCCCACTGTCTTAGCGTTCTTAAAACACTTGAATTATTATTTATTTTTTCATTTCAAATCTAATGATCTTGAAACTTCCATAAAATATAATTGTTATTAGAAGAGAAAGCTTGCAAAATACGATAGTTGCACATTTTATTTACTAGTGACGCACCAATGAATTCTCATTAACAACACATTTTGCAATAGACATTACATGCCAGATACTTATTATTGCAGGTACAGTATGTATTCATGTCTTAACTGTGCATAATGCTCACATCTCTCATGTGTACTGTATGTTCAGATAGATTTACAGCTATATATACTGTATGTGTATGAATACTGTATGTCATTGCTTCCCTTTTGTACTGTTCAAAGCTTTGGCAGTGCAGCATTTGTTATGTCATGGCAAAAAAAGTGCTATTGAATTGAAACTGAAGAGAGAGAGAGAGAGAGAGAGAGAGAGAGAGAGAGAGAGAGAGAGAGAGAGAGAGATATTCATGTGGGCATATGAATAAATACAGACCACTGAGTGCTCTTTTACAGTTAAATAACTCAATACTCATGGTCTGTTCACATGTACCACTTAGTTTTTAGTTAATGTCCTTTTTGCATTAACAGAGACCCATTTTTTAGTCCTTTTGGAAAATTATGTTATTTTCATGCCTGAGCATGGTGACTGGCTAATTTCTTTTCGACATAATTATTTAATTGGGAAAAATCAATATTTATTTTTCCTCACAGATGCACTGGCTGTTTCATATATTTTGCCTCTTTGCCTATTACTCTTCACAGCAATGTCACATTATTGTTATGCAAGGCTACAGCCAACAGCAAGGACACTACTAAAAAAGGGAAAACATATCACAGGGTGAATGACGGCAATGCAGTCAGGTTTCTAGAATAGGTATTAAAGAGGAACTATGCAAGACTGGCTTTTATTTCTGGTTTGCGCTAGGTTTTTGCTCACATTCTTCGCCACAGATCTCCTCCATGCAGACCATTTCCCAAAAGTTTCTGAAAAGCATTGCTAACCAGTTAACAACTTTGTTGTTTGCAATGCAATGGCCCATTACCAACCAAGTTGGCATATAGGCCTATGCGTTTGGGGAAAAGACCAAAAGCCGTTACGCGCCTTCGTTTTCTCGGTTTGTGTTAGCATTTTTACCAATGGAGCTCACCCTACAGCTCCTAAAGATTGTGCCACTGGCCCGCGGCACCAGTCTTGCAAATTTCATTTATCCGCCTAGGGGAGCTAGAGCAAGGCAAAACAGCCATCAATCGACCCAAAAAGGGAGTTTTTCTCCAAACGGCCATGGAACTTGTTAGTGGGAACTCATTACGAGTTGGTGGTTGTTGCGAAGATGACATTTTTTAAGCGATGTTGCAAAGAAACCCTCACCTCTTCTGAATCTGGAAATAAACAGGAGATAGATTCACAATGAGATGAGATGATTTTAGAGACTCTGAATCAATCGTTGCATGCCATCGCAAGCTGTTGCAAGTCGTCGCAAAAGACTTAACATGTCAAATCACAGTTTCAGAGCTTTAGAACGTTGCTGGCCGCTGCAGCCCGTCTCGTCGCGGATCTTTGATCTGTAGCCACCTTTAGTAGCCTAGGCTACTTGCTACCTGTTTAGTGGAAGCAACAGCTGAAATAAGTTATTTTTATGCTGCGTAGTTTCCCTCTCAGCTGTTGATTGTGTTGCTGCTAATCGGTGGCAATTGGCATTCATCATTTACATCGCTGGCAAGATTCTAACGGGACGTATTTTGTATAGTGACACAATGGCTGAGAGTACCAGGCCAGAAGGTGACTGTCCTTGTCACCTTCCCCCCTCTTAGAGGTCTCCAGGAACTTGCCCTGTGGAAACACACCTATTGTGAATTAGAGGCCCTTTCTCTATTCTGTCAATCCTTAGGGAAAGTATCCTCACTAGTCATCTAGCACACATACTTTAGTGCACACATATAGTGCACACATATTATCTATATTTTGATAAATGTCAAAACAAAATGCCTCTTGGGACTCTTGTTGTCATGGCTGATCACAAATGCTTCATTACATCTAAATTACAACAAAAATAGTCCTGACGTGCATGCCAAGAAACACCCACAATAGACAAAGGGCATAGAAGCACATTATTTCTCTAATGGTGAAGCCTTTAGTGTTTTGAAAGGCATTTCGTAATGACATATTCTAGCATAGCCTATTCGTGCTGCCACTGCGTCCCACTGGTGGCCAGTATGAGGGCAGGATGGCTATTTGCAGATGACATGGCGTAATGACGTATTCTGAAGCTCTTTAATGGGCCCTGGGAGCTGCATGCAGCCAGATGTCCTGAGTAATCTCTCTCCAGCTCAGCCCTTTTGATGGATAACAAGCACAAAAGTTTCCCATTTCTGGCATGGTCTGGAGTGTGTTGGTCACGAACAAAAGGCTAAAAAACGATTACAGTGAAATGCCAAGAGGAAGCAGAGAGAGAGAGAAAGAGAGAGAGAGAGAGAGTGACTTGGATTTAAACGAAAAATAGACCAATTACCAAGATGTAAAGTGGCATGTGTGCTCTGTCCATGGAGTATGTAACATTTGTCAGGCATTTCAATCATGTTCACTGTCAGGTACTGTAATTCTTCTCCTTTGTAAGTCAGTTCCGCGGTTAGCTGTGCGATGCTGCCTTTGTAACAAACACATTTGCCCGTGGAGAAGGGGCTATAAGTTACAATGTATCGTTTGTCAGGAGCAAACGGTCGAAAGTGCTGAAATTGCTTTCCTTTGTGAGGCGTGTGAAAAGACGTGTCAAAGACAGACTCTGTATAATCTAACTGTTGTTGCATTAGTATGTGTGTGTGTGTGTGTGTGTATGTGTGTGCATGCATGCGTGTGTGCGTATGTACGTGTGTATATGTGTGTGTGTGTGTCAATGACCATCAGTGACCACCAAAAACAGGAATTCTTTTTCACAAGAGGCTAACTGGTGAATAGCCTGGTGCCCTTTTGTGTTCCTCTCCTCATTCCTGTTCATGATGTCCCTGAGATAAGATCAGCATGACCAGATATCAGCATGACCACCAGACCACGGTTTCAGGGAAACGTGAGTCAGAGGGTGGCCAGGAGACACATTCTGTCCACGTTTGTCTGGTAGGCCAGATACTTTAGTGTCTAAAAACAGACAAACAGTGCCAACCTTAGTAATGCTTTCGGGAAAAAAAAAATATTTCATAACAATGGTGTACTGCGTGTGATGGAATGGTTTGTTCCCCGTTCCGTGTGATTGAATGTTATAGTGGACCGGGGGAATATTATATGTGAGCAATTCCATGTGTCATCCACATAGAGGTTGGCTAACTTAGTTTGTGGCCAACAGATGGGAGCCGGGTGTGCAGTTGGTATCATACTTACAGAATGATAGACACATCATTTGTTTGTTTGTTTATTTTCAGAGCATTCAGTCAGAGGATATTGTATTGATACGGCCAAAAGAAAGAAAGAAACGTCTTGTCGGTCAATAGCCCTTTAGACAGAAGTAAATAAATAAATAAATAAATAAATAACAAATAAAGCTACACATTGTTGTCATTTCTGCTCTCAACCCTCTAAGGTGTTTATTGGATTTTTAAAGAGCGTGTTCGAAAGAGCAACAGGAATACGAGCTGGGGCAGACAATAGAGTCAGTCAGGGAAGACACACCAGCATCATGGTATATAGTATATTCTTTGTGATTGAATATGGATTTACCATTTTTGTGTGCCACTAACAAATAAAAAGAGAGCCTATCACATTGAATCATTTATATGTTTTGTTCTTCTTTTGTATCATTGCTGCCATAATACCAACTGAATAGATATTTATGGCCTATATTTCTATTCATAAAGGACAGAACTAGTGGCATTCACTAAAGAGCATCTTATGCTTTTTATTCATCATTTCCTGTCCTTGTGGGTCTATTTTCTCTGTAATAAGGAGAACGACAATAAACAAAATGCATTGTGGATTTGAAGTGCGAGGCGGGTTGTGATATTCACCTTGTTCATGAATGGTTTTGTGTTCTCCCACTTTCAAAGCAAGTTAAAGGGGCGAACAGATCCAGTAAAGCGAAGCGAAAGACACAGCTATAAATGATGTTCTTACAGCGTATGAAACAGATCAGCTTCTTTGGCCGGGAAGAGACTTGAATCTGCACCATTACTGTAGGATGTGAGAGCCAAAATGTCTGGGGAAATCAGGGTGCTTATTTGTAGATTGAGATTGATCTTCTTCACAGACACACACACACACACACACACACACACACACACACACACACACACACACACACACACACACACACACACACACACATGCATACAGTATGCACACATATAACTAGGTAAAATTATCAAATGAATAAACCTAACCCAAAGGAAAAACAACAAATGAAATGAATGATGATTTTGTTTCCAAGTTAGGAAGAAACTGCTGTAAAGGTCACATGGAAATAGGGACTCCATGCCAGGCAGTAACAGTCCGAAACATAAACCAGACATCTCTGCCCATGTAGTACATTTTCTTCATTATTGCAGGACAGGGACAAGCAGAATTGGCTCCATATTTCTTACATATTTTATATCCTGCTGGAATTGCTCTGTATCTTTGGCATCCTGTAGGAAGTGAAGCTCAATTTCAACCACTTCTTAATGTCTGTAGAAGCACAGCTTGTTTCAGTTTTCAGTTCATGTTTTAGCCGGTATCTCTCTCTCTCTCTCTCTCTCTCTCTCTCTCTCTCTCTCTCTCTCTCTCTCTCTCTCTTTCACTCTCTATTTTTCTCTCCCAAGCTATCACTCTGTTTCACTGTCTTTTTTTGTCTTCACCCTTCAAGAGTCTATATTCATATAAAGTATGATATTGCCAACACTCACCAATAATGTCAGACAGAACAGACACACACATGCATGCATGCAAGCAAGCAAACACACACACACACACACACACACACACACACACACACACACACACACACACACACAGACACACGCACACACACACACACACACACACATTTTATTCATAGTCTATATTCATAACTATTGACAATATGGTACACGGTTCTGCTGTGGCAAATGGTGAAACGGTGGTGTGCAGTGAATTGAAATAAAGTAAAGCCAATATCCCTGCCCTTGACACACACACACACACACACACACACACACACACACACACACACACACACACACACACACACACACACACACACTATACTGGACACATGTAAACCTAGAGTTGCACAGGCCAGTCTTCACCTCCAGATTACGTGAGGATTGCACCTCCTCCATAATCTCAGATCACTGGGTCTAGTCACTGAGTCAGTGTGACAGTGCCCTTAGGATGAAATATGAGGTTACCCGACTGACTGTTAAAGGCACTCCTTTGTCCTTGTTTCCTTTTGGTTTGAAGTTGCACTACCCAGAGAGTGCCACTTTAAAGACGACTGTGGAGAGGAGAGATTACAACAAATCCTACATGCTAAATGAAACCTTACCCATCCCCTCCCCTGCAGTGGCAGTCTGTTTTCTTGCCACCGGCTTTATTTAAGACTTAAAAAAAAAAAGAATAAAATAAAAAAAGAAAATAAAGTATAAAGCTACAGGTACAGGTGTATGAGGTGTTAATTTAAGCCTACCCTGCTCCGCTAACCAACTGTTCCCCCTCGTTCCGTCAGACTCCAATCCAATTTCACACCTGTAGGCATTATGTTAAGCGGAGGCAGCGCCCATATCCTTGCACCATTTAAAGAGACGAACAGTAAAAGCGAGGGAGCGAGGAGAACTCAAAGCCGGCGGCAGCGGCGGCGGCGTCACGGCCCAGTTTGACAGACAGTTTGTCGACTGTACTGTAAGCAGGGTCGTTTACTTGGTGGCCAGCAGCCCGTCTTACTGGAGGGATCATAGGAGCTGAGGGCTGAAGGCCCAAAGCCTGGAAAGAGGCCGGAGGCATTGGTGCACTTTCCATAGGGATTACGTGAGTCATGGCTGAGTCGCTCATAATGTAGGCCAGAGGTGAATGGATATGATTCATGCTGTATGTAACGGTCCACTGCAGTGTCCAACAACACTCTGTTCCTCTCTGTGCCCCTTGTGTGTTTGTCATTGTTTTTATTTTTTTTTATTTTTTGCTCCTTTCAAGATTGGAAAAAAAGAAAGAAAGAGTCTAGGGTCTTTGAAAAACAATGTGTGGTTGCCTCAAGGTGACTCTTGATTTTGCTCTCCTTTCAATGGCTGTCTGTTTGTTTTGCCAGAGGTCTCCTGTAACTTGTTGTCACTTACACCTCTCCTGCTACAGGGAACATTTCCACTTGACAGACACCTTTTAGCACCTGGCTCTGACTTGTGTCCAAGCTGTTACTTTAGGTTTTATCCAAGCTAAAAACAAACTCCTTTTTTTCACTTAGCTGCCTTTTCTTCCATGCTATTTTTTTAGGCTTTGGATACTAGCTCCATCCTGTGCAGTTAGTGTTGTCACCAGTATTCATGTTTGTGGCTGATAATGCACTGCTATTCAAAAGTTTGGAAACATTTTCTTTAAAAATATCACTCAATTTCTGGTTAAGTGGCCTAAAACTAATTAGGAAATAAATGCACTGTTGACAGTGAAACTATTGGAACTGGAAATGGATGATTTTGAACTCTATGAACTCTAGCCCAAAAATAAGATAATTTTCTACCATGATAAATCAATGATACTTTAGGTTAAAATCCTAAATTATTATATTTAAAAGGATAATTAATCTTTATGAAACATTTTTGCAATTCTGTTTATGTGGCTAAAGACTGTTACGCTTTTTAGGGAGGCAATAAAAGCAGCCCCCATGAGCTATGTGAGGATCTAATAATCAGAACTGTTGAAAATTAATTATTGTCTGTAATGACTGTAATGGAAGTAACTTTTTCAGAAAGTCATTAGCCTGCTATTTGGCTATGAAATTTGCTATTTCATGCAAGAAACGGGTAAGAATCCGAAGACACTTTGCACCTGTGTGCACCATGTCATTCATGGACGAGCTTTTACTGTAATCAAAATGACACAGACCCTGGAGGAGGAACATCAAAATATATTTTAAAGAGATGTTGACTTAGGTCCTCAGTTGGCTGCTTTTTAAATAGTTCCTACCAAACATACTCACTCTTAGCCATTTTAGCTCTGAGAGTGCACAGTGGAAAGTGGGAAAAAAAATACGGGTGGATGGAAGATCTTCTTCAAAACTTATCAACAAACAGAAAAACCTAATAGATGCCTGAGAAGAAAAGTTGTGTTGCGTGAATTAAAAAATGCCATAAAAGCATTTTTTCAAGCATGGTAGAGGCAATATCCGGGTGCTTTGATTCTGGAAAGGTCTACTGGAGTTATTCGACACCATTGCAGATCAGTTCAATTATGCAAAGAGCAGTCGGGCTGTTATTCTGCAAAGCTTGTAGTCACTGCAAATGAAAGAGTCTCTGCTGTCTGCTCAGCACATGACAAACACTTTTCTTGTATTTTACTTATATTTTTATTCTAGCTTTAGCAATGGCTTGATTTCACTCAATTTTCCCCGACTATGTTAGTGTTCTTTTTCACCTTATTTTGTGGGGTGAAACATTTATTTTTTCTTTTCCTGCTAAATGTATCGGTTTCAAGGTGTTTCAAAACTTAGGACAGTAGTGGTCATGAACTAAATAGGCCCTGCACATCACAGCCATTGGTTCTAAGTAAACATTGTTTCTGGTAGTTTTTTTATGTGTGTGTGTGTGTGTGTGTGTGTGTGTGTGTGTGTGTGTGTGTGTGTGTGTGTGTGTGTGCGCATGCATGTGTGGGTGATGGAGTAACGCGGCGTGTCCCAGGAGACATGAGCCATGTCTGTGCCCTTGCCAGAGATTCTCGTTTTTCTCGTGTGAATTCCCAAGGGTCTCGGAGTCGTCACCTCATTAGCATCATCACCATCCCGCCACTCTTTATTTTGGGATGTTGCCATGGGGGCGGGGGGGAATCATCAATCCAGTCAGATGATGCTTCGTCACTTCCCCTGCTGAGTCCCGCTCCAAATTGGCATGGCACTGAGCGGGAAGAGGGCTAATCATTGTAGCAAAGTGTCACCATGGTAATACAGGAAATAGCCGCCACGAAGTCCACAAAGATTTAAGGCCGGACTATCTGAGGTAACTGCCCTTCCAGAGACAGACAGATCACAAAACAACTCAACAACTCTCAGACAAAAATACACTCTTACATACACACCGTCTCTCTCTCTCTCTCTCTCTCTCTCTCTCTCTCTCTCTCTCTCTCTCTCTCTCTCTCCCTCCCACACACACACACACACACACACACACACACACACACACACACACACACACACACACACACACACACACACACACTCACAAACATAGCAAGAAAGAGACACAGCTTGCCTCTCCTTGCATGAGGATAACAAGCACGCGCTTACTGTGTGACCTTGTATTGACATAAAGGAAGATGAGAAGTGCCATCTTTTTCTTCTTCTTTGCCTGCATCTCTGCTCTCTGTGTTCGGCCCCGCTGCTGAGCGTATAGAGAGAGAGAGAGAGAGAGAGAGAGAGAGAGAGAGTGAGTGAGCTCCGTCTCTGCTGTGGTCCATGGTGACACAATTAATCCGCAGAGCAGGCTTGATGTGGACATGGCCACCATGCCCCCTACTGTCCCTTTGGTGGAGCAGCCCAAGCCCAAGCCATGTGCCTCTGATGTTTGAAGTCTGTGCAAGTTGTTTGTATTTGTGCATTCTGCGCTGCCGCTGTTTGAGTTTGAGATAGAATCGATTTTACACTCTGACATTGTTGTTTTCTTTTTTTTTTTTCTTTTTCTTTTTTTTTTTGCTGCAGCATGCCTCAACAGTTCCAGTTGATCTATCTCATGTTTGCGTTCTTACTGAGTGAGAAAACTCTCACTCTCTCACAGACACACACACACACACACACACACACACACACACACACACACACACACACACACACACACACACACACACACACACACACACACACATTTGGCTGGACCATATAGACATCTTCTCTTCTTTTTATTCTGAGTTTGAAAGCATGTGGGAAGTGAGGTCAGTCAATCGGTACTCGAGGGATGAACTTGAAGGTGATTGCAAACTCGCTCCCGGGACCTTGAAGTAGGCATGAAGTAGGGGAAATCACACACACACACACACACACACACACGCACACATACACACACTAGGTTAAACACAGCGTTTCAAATGAGGACGGCCTGGGGCAGGCCACACAGTGCGTTTTTCTCCGACTCAAAGGAAGTCGCTCCTTATTTCTGATGCCAGGCGTCTTCGGAGGGGATTTTTATCTTGCCTTTGATCAATCAACACTCCTTTAGCCTCTTTTTGAAATTTGTTGGCAGTCCTTGATTGATTTGCCCCCGCTTTGCGTTTTTCTGTTCTCATCTATATTAGATGACATATCGATGCAGTTTCACTATAGTGACCCTTTCCTCCTTCCAGGATGGTTTGTTTTGTTTTAACTCCCGTCAACTGTCAATATTCTACACTATTTCGAAGAGCACAGTGGAGTTATTAATTATTGTATCAGGCAACACAGCAATTGCACAGCATCTTATTTCTGTAGGTCTGCTCTCGTAGCCTTGGATACTGATGCAGTTATACGCTCCTCCTGAGGCTTTTGGGATTTCCAGCAGCCCACATAGGCTGCTAGCACCATGAATACAAAACAGTCAAGTCAGCAGGCTGAACGTGAGATGCAGGCATGTGGTCTGAAATATCAGATGCGTCCCAGGATCGATTCTGCCGTAAGAAGAAAAAAAAAGTCAATCAATCAATGTTTTTTTTTTTTTTTTTTAAAGATAAAATGCCCATGTATCCACATGACAACATGTCCATGGCACAAGCTGTGTGCATAACTAAATGGGGGTTGGTTTT
>JAODXP020000019.1:20038488-20050988 GCA_027497455.2 Sardinella longiceps
AAAGAGAGGGGGCGTGTGTTGTGAGTTAGAAAATATGGGGAAAAATAATTTGACAACTTGCAAGATTTTAGGCTGATAAAAAATGTGAGGGGAAATAAATAACATGTCGGACCTTTCGGAGCGGAATTAATTTGACAGCTCGGCTAATGACCTCCGACTAAAACTTGTCGGTGGTTGGCAACAGATGACTCAGACCGTGAAACAAGCTGATCTTCAGAGCGGCCTGCTGAGTTTTGAACAAAAGCCCAAGCGCCAGCTCATAGACTATTGGCTCAGAAAAAGGGAAAAAAAGAGCATTAGTGCCACAAGCCTTCCATGGCAAACTCTCTCTCTCTCTCTCTCTCTCTCTCTCTCTCTCTCTCTCTCTCTCTCTCTCTCTCTCTCTCTCTCTCTCTCTCTCACTATCTAACCCCCTCAGATCATTTGCATCGTCTCACCTCCCCCTTGCTTTCTCCTCTCAGCTTTGGAAGAGATGCTGAGGGTAATCCCTTCAGGTGTGGCAGCCATAATGATGTTTGAGAACAGCAGATCTGTGGCATCACGTGCCCACGCATTCTTAATTATTTATTTGTTTATTTATTTATTTGTGTCTTGTTTGGCGCCAAATGCTCACGGCTCTGCAGTCGGCACACGTTTTGGAATGGGCCCCTATTCCCGACCCCCCCTCTCCCTCCCCACCCCCTCGACAAGACTGGCAGCCAAAATGGTACTCAGAGCAGTGTTTCTGAGCCTCGGAGTCTCTGAGTACCATTTGCAGAGTCTGCCTCACCCTTTTTCCTCCTCCTCCTCCTTCTCCTCCTCCTCCTCCTCCTCCTCCTTCTCCTTCTCTTGCTTCTCCTCCGTGCTCTGCCTTTTCTAGGACTCTCCAAATCCTTCTTTGCCATGCTGTGGACTCACACAGCTCTTCAGCTTCTCCTCTCTCTCTCCTGGGACAGCCACCTGTATGTGTGTGTGTGTGTGTGTGTGAGAGAGAGAGAGAGAGAGAGAGAGAGAGAGAGAGAGAGAGAGAGAGAGAGAGAGAGAGAGAGAGAGAGAGAGAGAGAGAGAGAGAGAGAGAGAGAGAGAGAGAGAGAGGGCACTGTGATACAGGCTCTTCTCATTGTTCTCTGCCTTCTAAACAGTATTTAAAGGCTCCTTATGCAGGATAAGCCGTTCTTTCGTTGTTTTCTTGGTTTGTGCCAGGTTTGTGCCCACATTTGTCTCTACAGAGCTTCCAATGCAGGATCGGCCTTTCCTTTACTGTTCTTGCTTTGCACTCACATGTTTCTCTACAGAGCTGTCTGACATTTGACTGTGGCTTACCGGCCGAACCTTGCACTGCAGATGCACTAGTCAGTGTTATAATGGTCTCCAGTCGACCCATAAAGTGTTACAGAGCCATCACAATGTCCCTGAACCTGTTAAGTTAAGGTAAATAAAAATAGTTGCATAGGGCAACTGTTTAAGGCAGCTCTACTGTGGACCAAGGCAAATGATTTTTCCTTTGGTCGTAGTTCAGAGCTGGATGACTGCCTTTTGGAGTGAGAAAATAAGATATAAATGAATTCAATAATGCCTCACTTCAGTGACATTATGGATAGTCTACATCCTCATAAGAGACAATCTTTCTGTATTTTTGAACAGGTATTAGCTAGTATGGTCTATGACATTTTGTTTCCTCTCATTTTGTCATGCCAGACATAGCATAGACGAGGCTCGCATACGTTTCTGATTAAGGTATCACATTTTAGGATTACATTTATTTCCAGGACACGTCGGGAAGACAGACATTCATCGTTCATTGAGAGTGATTCCATAACCCACTAGTTGAAAAAACACTAGTCCAGAATATGAAACTTGTCTGAATGACATAAGGATACTTGTCAGCTGTTCTCTATAACGTTGATATTGTCTCAGTTTCTGTGAGCAAATTGGTTCTCAAGCAAGTTGGATCTCTTCCAGTGGTCTGTGCCTCTGGTTTTGTCTTTTTCTCTTTTTTTGGAAGTAGGACGAGTCCCAGACTCCTTGTCCTAGACATGAAATTCACCATATTGCACAACATAGCTTTCAGAATATTTCACGTAAAGGAGTCATATAACCTGAAGTCTTGAAGTTATTGGTTTCCATGAATTTGTGTGCAGCTGTCAGTTTGTATTTTGATGAAAGACAGGGAGTTGCTGTTTCCCATTATTTGTAAGTCAAGGCGATAGTTTCCATAGTTATTTTCCTGTTTTTCATGGCACGTTCAATGCCTCAGAGGTCAACACAGAAGATAAATATGTCTTTTCTTTGATAACCTTGAGAAATGTTGCACAAATCTCCTCAATTAGACAGACAGATAGATAAATAAATAAATAAGAAGTTATGTTGTCTAAGAGAAGGCTGTCTGGGCATGTGCAGAATACCAGAGAGAAAGGCACATGCATCCCTGACGGAAGTGGGAGGGTGAAAAGGAATGCTATGATGAGTAGTGCCTCTCCATATGTATTTGATGAAACCTGCGGTGTAAATCACTACCCTCTGAGGTGCGTCAGACGGAAATACCGTGTCATTTTTATTTCTCGACCCAGAATTCCCCTGGATTCGGCGCACGCTATCTTTCCCACGCCAAGCCCAAGCTGTAGACAGGCTGATAAGCCGATGATATACTTTCGCCATCATCCTTCTGCGAGGGAAAGAATTTCTGAGCTTGGGGTCATTCAGTCACACCTGTGAAGCTCTGTCGTTTCATTTTTATTTTTTTTCCCCTTTTTCTCCTCATATAGCCTCTTGGGTAATAGATAGTAATGACACTCCAATTTATCATCTGTATGTAAAAGAAGACAAGATACTGATAACAGATGGATTGCCTGAGAGGGGAGTTCACCAGAGCAGCTAACAGCTAACATGGTGTCAATAGGAGCTTATTCCCTCCCCTCTCTACCTTAACCACACTCCACTTTGAAGAGGCGCGACCTGCTCACCCTTGTCTGAATTCTGAATGGCTGTAGCAAGTGGAGTCTATTCATCATTGTGGTGATCACATGGACATGCAAAGAATGGTTGTGTGATTGATTTGTTTGTGTGTGCGTGTGCGTGTGTGTGTGCGTGTGTGTGTGTGTGTGTGTGTGTGTGCGCGTGTGTGTGCGCGTGTGCACAGTGTGTGTGTGTGTGTGTTTGGATTTGTGTGTTTTGTAAAGGGGGGGGGGTCTTTTGAGGTCTGTTCTGTAACTTCTTTCAGTCAAGGAAATGTGCTACACTTATGTAAAGGCAGATGTTATTGACCAGTGCCATGTTGATTGGGTTGTTACACAAAACAGGGGGTTCTGGGGCATCTCAAACCTCCTTTCACATTTTGACACAAAACCGAATCCAATCAAATCCAGAATCCAGTATGTGTATTTGAATCTGTCAATGTGTTACTCTGTCTGCGTTCCATAATAATGCTATTTTCTTGGTTTTGGCTTGTTCAGTTAGCCACTCGCAATTTGAATGTTAAAACTTACTAATAAAACATCTCACAGGATGCCTACTCAGACAAGTGTAGGCAGACAGGGGACTGGGAGGAAGAGAAAAACTAAGAGAGAGAGAGAGAGAGAGAGAGAGAGAGAGAGAGAGAGAGAGAGAGAGAGAGAGAGAGAGAGAGAGAGAGAGAGAGAGAGAGAATATGTGTGCATGATTTAATACTGCACAGATCTGTTGCAAGGGCAGTACTTACAGGAGATTACCTTTCATTCCGTTAATTAAGTTTTAGGCTTTAACAAATGTGACAGGGCTACAAGCTATTAGCGCTGATGTATTTTAATGAGGGTCAGTCCTATGTGCACTTTAACAGTCACACTCCCTGGCTGTTGAATATGCATAACCTAACCTTGGTTGCCAGTCCTTTGAAAGTCTTTAGCAGAAACCTAAATATTGCAGCAATTACAGGTCATTACACAGTCACCTCACCAGGGCTTGATCACTTACATCATCGCATCAAACTAAGCCATTCCATATCATTAAGTTGTCATCTTTGTTCGCCTGAAGTGGAGGCTTCACTGCTTAAGTGAGGGATTGTATTGCATTGTGAACGCAGCAGGGATCTGAGAAGGGGGTGGGGGGTTGGGTCAGAAACTTGGGAACAGGTGCTGTCACGATGGGGGCAAAGCGATGCCAAGCCTCCCTTCCCCCTGGCACTTTGGCCTCCATCGCCAGAAACCACCTCATGCACTCCTTCCGCTACCCCATGGTCCCTGTGGTCAATTTAGCACTCTCCGCAGGTGCCTTCCTGCCCTGAAGCGCCTACCACCGTTCTCATTATTGTCCAACCAAGACTCGATTTGTCAAAGAATTTAAGAGACGGGGTCTGGGGGGAGAGAGGTTGGTGGTTGGCTTATGTTTTGAAGTGATATCCAATGAAGGGAAGGGCTTGTGAAAGGGCTGTATGTGAGCATTGGGAAGTAGAAGGCAGATGGAGGAAAGAACTGTGACAGTGTGTAGTGGAAATTCCTGGTGCCATTGCTGTAGCTCTGACTTTTCCTGCTGCTGCTGCTGCTGCTGCTGCTGGAGGTGGTGGAGGAGGTTGAGGGGAAGGAGGAGGTGGAGGTGGTGGTGGTGCTGAGAGAGAGAAGAAAGAAGGGAGTGAAATTTCACAGGCTTTATTTTTAGCACAGCCACAGCCACACACTCGGAGGAGCGAACGTGGAGACCCACATAGCGACCGACTCCGGTACAGTCCCACCCCGGATCTGCCACGGGAATCTGGCAAATCCATGCCGACTCCATGCCGCATCTGTTTTACCAGCACCAGTCAGCTGCTATTGAAAAGAAAAGGAAAAAAAAAAAAAATCACAGACCTCTACCAAATGCTCCCACCCCTGGCACACCCCCGACCCATCCTCTCTTCCTCTTCATTTACAACCACCACCACCCCCCCTCTTTCTCTTCAGAATTCTCTCCTTTCTGGAGGCTGCAGAAGGCATGGAAATAGTCTTATGTGCTCTGAACACCAAATCAGGTTAAGCCACTGCTGTCTCCACACAAGGACTTCATCAGTCACACACGTACACACACACACACACACACACACACACACACACACACGTTTCTCTCTCTCTCACACACACACACACACACACACACACACACACACACACACACACACACACACACACGTTTCTCTCTCTCTCTCTCTCACACACACACACACACACACACACACACACACACACGCACATACATGCACATACACACGCACAAGCAGAGGCTTAGTGGAGAGCGCCACTTCCTTTAGCTGTGGTGGCCAACTGATTAATGCTATCAGGCTAATGAAACAATTAAGGTTATCTCTCACAACTGCGGAAGAAAATTGATGGAGACTCTTGCCTGTGAAGCACTGAATGCGAATCAGAAAGTGCTACCGCTGTGTAGCGCTTATGTAGCAATACCCAATGCGATCTCATTAAAATTGCGGCACATTGCGCATTTTTTTACACATTTTTTTCTGGTTTACATGCTTTAAATCCAGATTTGTATGTATTTTCTTCCTTTCGGTATTGAAAGAGTCACTCTTGGCCTTTCACCCCTCCAGTCCCCCCCCCCCCCCCCTTCCAGGTACTTTCTCATGCTGTCCACAGCTTGCATTTATTTCAATTCTGCTATGATTGATGGCAGCCGGCTGTTAGCCGGCGGAAATTAGTTGATGTGTTGTTGACGGGGGCTATAGCTCGGGCAGGCTCGCATGCTGCTGGACATACCTTGAGATGTCAGAGGTGTCAGGTGTGTTTACCTGACCTTGAGCCGGGGATGCGTCTCCTGCCTCTCAGACTGTGTGGATTAGCTGCGCTCCCCGGAGGTAATCCTCCAGTGCTCCACTCTGTCTTCTGTCTCGCACTTGCACGCAGGCCCTGCATCACTTGTGTGCGCACATTGCACGCGCACACACACACACACACACACACACACACACACACACACACACTCACACACGCACATACTCAGATGCACATACGCATACACATTTACATCCCACACACACACACACACACACACACACACACACACACACACACGCATACTCACAGACACACATACACATTTACATCCCTTGGCCATGCATGCACACACAGCATGCATGCGCACCCACATACAGAAGAATACATAAGTATGCACACATGCTGTATGCACAGGCATGCCTACAAATACTCACACAAGGGCATGCACACACACACACACACACACACACACACACACACACACACACACACACACACACAGACATACACTCAAATATATATACTATGGCTGTCAAATGTACAGACGTGCACACAGTCTAGCATGCAAACACACATGGATGAATTCAGGAATATGAAGTATCTGTCTTTGTCTCTCTCTCTATCACTCAAACAGGCACACACACACACACACACACACACACACACATACACACAAGCACACTCATACTAGTCAAAGCACAAAGACATGCACTCATGGCATAACATCTCTCTCTCTCTCTCTCTCTCTCTCTCTCTCTCTCTCTCTCTCTCTCTCTCTCACTATCTCTCTCATTCTCACACTCTTTTTCTTTCCTTCCATGTCTCACCACATTCATACACAGACATTGCCCATGATTTAATGGCATTTTTTTTTCAACCCCAGAAAAAGAGCCTGTGCGTTTGCCAGACGGCATTTATCGTCACACACCTAACAGCGGGGCTCGCCGCAAGCGCCCATCCCATCTCTTTAGTCAACCGCTGAAATGGCACTCCAATCAAACTGGGACAAAGCCACCGTGTGTCTCCAATCAAGGCACGGCCCCGGCCAACACACTGTCGTTTTCACGACATTAAGCACAGCTATAAAACACGTGTTGTTGATTCCAATGCTCGTCTAGGTCTAGCAGAGAGCGAGGCATTAAGCAAACCTCGGCAACACCTCAACAAGCATTGCGAACCGATTGGTGGTGAGCCGAGCGCTGGCATAATGGAGATATTATGATCCAGCGCTAACTGACTGACAGGCAGACGCATTCACATCTTTAAGGGGCTTCCCAGCCTGGCAAGGCAGAGTCTTGGCTTCAATGATATCAGAGTGTGGCAGGTTCATTCAGTGTGACGACTGTAGCAGCCTGATGCTTCAGGGAATTATCTTCGTACCGCCGCTCCAAAGGCGCCAATTCCGAATGTAAGGGATGTGTCACATCCGAGTTTTTTGGAAAGCTTCCTGTTTTACTGCAATTTGCGGTAATTATCAGTTTGGCAGTTGATAAGAAGCAAAGGGCGTGAAGAGTCTTTCGAAAGTCTTCGATAGGCTAATAATCATAATGATGATTTGCCCTTGAGTAAGTTGATAATGCACTCTAAAGTCAATGTTTGGCAGGTTAAGAGTTCCTAATGAATTTGTTAGGCCTGCCTGGCTTGAGGTAATTATGGCATAATCCTTCCTGATTGTGTGCCTCTCCACTTCTATCAAGATGTTTTTTTTTCTCTCTCCTTTTGAGGGCTTGTTTGTTCACTTTGCTGCTAATAATGTGTATGCCAGTAGGGGACACAGTCTCCTCTCAGCTCGAGCGTTTGATTTGAGCTGTCCGCCGAGACGCACAATTAAACTTAATTATGTCAAGCAGCAGGGTCGCAGGGCTCTTCGAGAATGTGCAGGTGTACTCCCCCTAAAAAAAAGATTACCCCATTGGCACTTCACTGTGCTTTTGAATGTCACCAAATTAAGCACAGAATGATTTGATTTTCTTTAAAAGCATTAGGCATGCACAGCCAATTGGAGGGATTATAAACCGCTGTGAGACTTTTTCGGTAAATCTCAGACGCAGTTGTGATGTTGGCACTAGCACTGGTTTTTGGCACTCACACTTATTTTCAACATCGCTATGCCTCCACATTCCACATTTCATACAGCGTGTATGTTCTGTCATAAATTACATATTTTTCGACACTACATATTATTATAGTTTATCACTCGGTAGACTGGAATACTGTTTTCTGAATGGCTGACAGGGTGTCCGTTAATTCTTGATAACAGAACACCTGAGACGTTTGTCGAATAAAAAAGTTTCACCACCGTTCCATATCAAAGCTCTTTAGAAGAGTAACTATAACAAGAGTAAGCAGCCTTGTGGATATTCTTTCATATGAAAATAGTACCCCAACCGAACAGGTTAACTTCTTTCAAAACGGAGCCACATGTTTTTTTTTTTTTATGTTTTAAACACCTGCCTCCTGTCCATACATTTTAGTTCCAACTGGGTGATAAGCTGGATTACGGCCTTCGAGGTGTCTTCGAGGGTAATAATGGATAGCATGCCCGTAATCCCTTTCATAGCACTACATGTAATATTTTATAATGTAGAATATTTGTGTGTCTATCTTGGCAGAGGTGGCAGAAAAGACTAGTTTGTTCATTTAGTTGCACAACAGTGAGGATTTAGTCACTGTGATAGAAGAGCACTACCATCAGCAATGACCCATGGAAAATGTCCAGTCCTGACCATACCATGTGGGGAGCCAAACCTATTTCCATGCTAACTACGGCCAAGGTCTTCTTTGTAATAGGACCCCATAGAAATAATTTCAGTGTGAAATGACTGTGGCTGAGGCCTGTAATTTTAGCACAGCAATCATGAATCAGAATAATTCATAATTGGAAGCTTGTCAAATAGGCAAGAACAAAGTGATACGTGCAGTTAACAAGGTACTGCAATTCATTTCCTAGTTTGTTTTGACACTAGACTGTTGGTAAGTGCTTATTATTGTTCTCTCTGTTTGACAACATTTTAATAAATCATTTGCTTATTTTGAAAAGTTCTCTGTAGTTTTTAAGTTAAGTCGTCATCTTTACATCAGTTTCACTGCATATTCTCCTCCGTGTTGAAACAGGAGACTCTTATCAAGTCACCTCATTCAACCCTTTTTACAGTGACGTACATTTTTGTCCAAAACCATTTAATGAGAAAACAGCCATCTTTGACCATAAGTTCAAACTTGTGTAAGCCCAGGAGATCCCGATGAAGTAAGTCCATTCAGAACTTGGCATCAGTTCACAGTGTGTATAAAATAAATCTAAGTTGGCTATGCTAGTTTAGTTTGACCTTCAAACCACAGTGCTCATCAGGTTGCTATGGCAATGTGTGTGTGTCTACTGAATGTGAGTGGTTCGTTCAGTTGTTCCCGGACTGTCTCGGCAGGAAGAACCCACCGATAATAAGGTCTAGTCATTACTCCTCAGCACCGTCCTCTTCACTCCTCATTATCTTTCTGCTGCGTCTCACTCTTTTTCACTCAAACTCCAGCTCGGGAGCTCTTCTCACGGTGTGTCCAAAAGGCTGAGCCATTTGTGAGCCACGTTGTTAACTTGCTTGAATGAGTGTTGGCAAAGCATCCCTCTCTCACAAGACGAATAGAGAGTGTTCTATTATTTACACACGTCTGCCTCACTGCACCTGTGACAGGTTCCACCGTGTCCTATGTCTTTCTGTCTGTGACTATGAGTGTTATGCAATTTCAGGACCGAGTGAATATAGATTCTCTTACACACGTCACGTATGCATGCTGGTTCTACTATAATATATGGTTTCACAGTGTGAAAAGACATACTGTATCTATTGATTTAATGTAAAAGAGACTGGAACTAGAATTATATATAGTAGCTCTACTATATTGCACACACACACACACACACACACACACACACACACACACACACACACACACACACACACACACACACACACATACATTATATCAACAATAAGTGATACACACACACACACACACACACACACACACACACACACACACACACACACACACACACACAAATACATTATATCAACAATAAGGGAGGAAGAAATCACAGTAGGCTAGTAATACGCATACAGTATTTGTTCCCTAAGTGCTTATTTTGGAATCGATATGTTTGAGGTCTCATTCAAAAAGTTTTCTCTTGTTTTGTAATGCTAGTCTCATCATAGGCGTATGACATGAGAACTGAAGGCTTTGTGTATATAAATGAGCAGATGCCCTATCTTAGAGACACATATGTTTGTTAGTGAGCATCAAGAGGGAGGCTAAGGCTCTTCATTGTTGCCCTGGGTTGGCCTGCAGTTTCACAGCTTTCCTCTCCTCAGTGGCAGCAGCCAGAGCCGCCTGATGAGCTTGTCTGGTTTCTATCCACCCGGCAAGGGACGCTGTCGCCTCCCCGTCGCCCAATCAAAGGGGGTATACACCCTGAGGTGTGCTTTTGATCGGACTAATTTATGTGCCAGGGCTTGGAAGCCAGGGAGAGACGCGTGCGAGAGAGAGAGAGAGAGAGAGAGAGAAAGGGAGAAAGGGTAAGAAAGAGAGAGAGAGAAAGACAGCGCTGTGGTGGGCTCCTGTGAGGAGAATACCAATATGCCGCCTTTTGTGTCTGTCTCTCCAGCTTAAGCCCCACGTCCTCCTCACTTTTGCTGGCAGGTGACGCAGACACCTCCTTTTTTTCTTTCTCTCCCTCTTCTTCTCTGTTTTTTTTTTTTTTTTTTTTTTTGTCCTCACCTCTTTTTTGTTCTTCTCTTCCTAGCCGGTTGAAAGCCGTGGCATGGGGAAGGGGCTCAATCTCCAAGCTCAGCAGATGATTCTTCTATTTTTATTCGTACTTGTCTCTTTTAATCCTCTCTTCGGCAAAAGAAAAACAGGGAGAGACTCATTGAAATGCTCATCCATCGCCTGGTGTGAGGGCTTTAGAAAGACATAATACCAGCATAATAATATTTACATGTCTGAAGGGATGTGTGTGTGTCTCTACGTGTGTGTGTGTGTGTGTGTGTGTGTGGGAGGGGGGTTATGCCTGGGAGACTTTAGAACTAGAGACTTGGTGCATTAGAGAGCCTTGGCTAGCTTTTCTGAGCATGATATTGTGTGCTGTGAAGGGTCAGTGATTAGCATTGGCTTTCAATGGTCCTGCAGTCTGTAGGCTTGGACGGGAATCAGCATCCCAAACTAATGAATCTGCTTCAGAGTGACGGAAGTGGTGGCAGTGGCAGTGACAGTGGTAGTGTGTGTGTGCGTGTGCGCTGGTCTTGTTCAGTGTGTAGGAGGAGATATGCAGATATGCACCGAGCATCTCAGAGATAGAAAGATAGAAATACATGCTATTTGTAGAGAGGAATGCTATTTGTGTTGCCGGAATATAGGCTTATACATATTCCCCGAATAGATCTGACTGTAAGAGAGGGGTTTCATTTATTTATTTATTTATTTATTTATCATGTTTCAGAAATATAAGGAGCTGTGGTATTGTAATTATATCAATGGCATATCACAATAACATGCAAGCATGACACACAGTGCCTTGTCCTTATGTATTGTCATGTGTGTGCTGTGCTTACATTGTGAGCTCAATTCCATGTCTATGAAAGGATACAAGTATTTTTCCCAGCTGGTTATGTGCATTATGACCAAACTCAGAGCATTACAGGTGCTGCCAGCAATACCGGATGAAGGCATATTTCTTTGCTGTATGCTTGTGCAGTCGTAGCAGATTCCAACATAATTTTCATTGTATGTGAAGGACCGAGTGAAGCATATTGTTTGGGGGATAGGCCACCCTCACTTCATCTGACTCCATTTCTGAAAGCCAGAGCATTGCCTCAACGCTGCAAGAGCATGTGAAAGCATTGCATTTTTTCACGGTGATCTTGGGAAAATGAAGAGCTTGCTGCTAGTAACTGAATGTTAGGTTAAAAAGTGCTACGTGTTAACAACTGCTTAACATGGCTGACTGCACCAAGACAAGAAAGCTTGGACTGATCATGCCATTGCAAACACCATAACATGACTTTGGTGCCCTTCACTGCTGTTGTGCTTACATAAGTGAGCACAGGGCATTCTCATTAGACAGGCACATGGCTACTTTCATCAATAGTCTGGTCACCTGCTGCAGGTAATTTGATCAGATCCTATTTGATTTATTAGCACAGCAGTGTTTATCCACGATGCCTGAATGAGTGCATCTGGGGGAAGGCAATATTAAATAACAAACAGCGCAAATTCAATAAATACCCGCTCTCAGTGCATCCAAATGAGAGAGAAAGCCTTGCTAATTGCCTTAGTGTCTGCTTCAAAGAAAATGACTCTTGTCTGTTTTTTTTCCCCTCCACCTCCTTCTCTCTCTCTCGCTCTTTCTTTCTGTCTCTTTCTTTCTTTCTCTCTCTCTCTCTCTCTCTCTCTCTCTCTCTCTCTCTCTCTCTCTCTCTCTCTCTCTCTCTCTCTCTCTCTCTCTGTTGTCTTGGCTCCTACAGATGTAAATGAATGCGAAAGGGACCCGTGCAAAAATGGGGGCATCTGCACGGATCTGGTTGCCAACTACTCCTGTGAATGCCCAGGGGAGTATATGGGAAGGAACTGCCAATACAGTAAGTGTGCTAAGTCCCCTGTCTCTCTCCTCAAGATGGTTTGTGTGTTGCTCAATGTCTACGTCTGAATTTTGTTGTGTATTATTCTCAAGATTTACTAGGCTAGGGCAATGCAATCTTCTACACTTCAGTCACAAGATTCACAAAACGCATTTTT
>JAODXP020000019.1:20055988-20060988 GCA_027497455.2 Sardinella longiceps
GTCAGCGTGCTGATGTATGGGCTCGAGGTCGGTGTGTTGGAGGCCCCTGGAGCTCCTACCACAGCTGGCACTGTGGCCTGCTGGCGGCTGGCTCATTAAAGCAGCAGGGTCATCAGGGCTTGGGCTGGGGCTGGGGCTGAGGCTGGGGCTGAGCTCCGTGAAGAGAATGTCTGCAGGAGGGAAGGAGACTGGGTTGAAGGGGAGTGAAATGAGTTGGTCAGAAGTGTGTGTGTGTGTGTGTGTGTGTGTGTGTGTGTGTGTGTGTGTGTGTGTGTGTGTGTGTGTGTGTGTTTGAGTGTTTGAGTTTGTGTGGGTGGGTGGGTGGGTGTGGGTGTGTGTCTGAGAGAGAGAGAGAGAGAGAGATTGATAGTAAATGACTGAGTGTGTGTGTGGATGGGGGTGTGTTGGGAGATGTAGAGTATGATGAACATGTGGAAGAGATTATGTAATGCTTCAGCTGCTGAGGTCTTTTCTCTTGATCATAGGTAACTTAATCGGTTAGTTGGGCTGTGTGTGTGTGTGTGTGTGTGTGTGTGTGTGTGTGTGTGTGTGTGTGTGTGTGTGTGTGTGTGTGTGTGTGTGTGTATGTAAAAGGGAGAAAGAGACAGCGTTCAGGTCTTGTTTTGTGAATTCAAGTGGCATGTGGGGCCCATGTGTCAAAGTGCGTGTGATCGTGTAAACAATGTTTTGTGAGCCGCTCATTTTTTACGTGTAACGTCAACACAGAATGAACCATTCTAATGTTAATTGGATTTTCTATTGGATGCAAAACTCCAATCATTCATTTGTCATTTTTTTTTACCAGTAAAAGTGGCCTGCATACAACAATACAAACAGAGATGATTACTTTGAATAAAATAATTTATCAAATACTGATGGATTATTTCAAAATGCTTCCCGTTTTCCATTGGCGCAAGAATATCTCTATAATTAGATGGTGATGTCTCACCGTGGCCATAGTCCACTAAGGAAATGGAAGAAAATGAACACTGATGAAACACCATTCCATCTTAGAAGCAGCGTTCTCTGTTGTGCAGATTAAAAGCATTAAAAAAAGAAAGCCTATAAGAAAAGCATTGTTTTGACACTGTTCAAGCAAAGAGGCTGGGATTTTTTTCCGCAGAGAGCTGTCCGCCTCGGCGTGCGTCATGCATAGAAGTGTCATAAGTTTATCCTGTGATGTGCTTCTCTTTGATTCCTCTCAAACTGCTTTTTGATTGAGGGATAAAACAGGGACGTGCAAGTGTCTGTGCGTTTGCCTGTTTGTGTGTATATGTGTTTGTGTGTGTGTCTGTGTCTGTGTGTCTGTGCTTGTGTGTGTGTGTGTGTGTGTGTGTGTGTGTGTGTGTGTGTGTGTGTGTGTGTGTGTGTGTGTGTGTGTGTGTGTGTGTGTTTGTGTGTGTGTGTGTCTGTGTGTCTGTGCGTAATGTCTTTAAGTTCTCCAAACAGAACCACCATGCAATTGAAACACCTCCCTCACCTAGCTCTCCAGAAGCCCACCTTCAGTCCTGGTTAGCATTCATGGTCCTGTAACGGGAAAAGAGCAAGAAATGTCAAGGCTCAAATGGAATTGAAGTCGTATCTCAACACAACGTCGTATCCATCAGTAAACCAATTGCAAAAGCCTCCCCTCCACTGCCGTTCCACCTCCCCCCGCCCCCTAAAACCATTTTCTCTCGTGAAAAAGGCGCGTGTTAAAAAAAAAAGGAAAGGGAAAAAAAAAAAAAAAAACTAATGAATACTGTTATTTGACTTCTCAGTCTCCACAAGACAATTTCATTATTTGCTGAAGATGAGAATGGATATAGGGCAGGAAAAGTTCACCAGGCAGGGAAATCTCCCATAAATGTGTATGGCCTGGTGAATGGAGAACGTGGGAGTAAAAAAAAAATGTATTTTGGAGAAATATTGAAGGAAAGCCATCAACATATAGGTGCCTTTGTGACAGGTTTGTTATTAGTTTTTATACAAATGTCCCTATTCGCTATAGGAGCAATGTAATTGGACAATGTAACAAACTGCCGAAGGGCCTAATTTGATTGTCTGCGATAATGATGTTTGTATCCAAGTTTAGCTCCCCCTTTGTTTTGACTGGATGTTGCACTCTGTTCCATGTTAGCCAAGTTAGTAGCCGTTTTGTCTGAAGTGCTGTCACATCGTCAGCGGGTTCAAGGTCACCCAGTGACAGCACAGCGAGTCATCAGTGCTGACATGCCCTTACAGTTGGGCTAAGCAGTTGTGGGAGAGTGAGATGACAAAATGCAGTGTGTGACAGGACACACAAGTGCCAAGCTCCTTTTTACACTTCCAACTGTTTGACAGCTCAAGCGAACGTATCGTTGGGCTCTCAGGAGAGCAGGGAGTTCATGCATGCAGTGGTGACTGCGTGCCTGTGTGAAATAAGTCATGCCTCCCGCTTGTCTGATCTTGTCGTTCACCGTGGCACTTTTGGTATGTCATGCTGTTTTCGTGATGTTTCAGAGGTGGAAGTTGTTGGCACTGCAGGAATGCGGAACGTGCGGTTATGGACGAGTTGATTTGGTCCCAGTTGTACATTTTGATCGAAGCACAGACACTCCATGAGGGCTGATATGTTTTATGAACGCATTGGAAAGTTTGACTCCATCTGTCATTGACCTTGCTTGGCAAAGCAGAGCCTGGAGAGACAGCTATCCTAGCATAACTCATTTTGCAGGTTGTCAGCAAAAACAATACCAAAAAAATTATAAAAATGTGTTATTTTCATTGCCATTTCCTCTCCAATTATTATTTATTAATACCCCCTTAGGTTATGGTGTTATTGTGAATATCAGTGGAGACTATGATTATATTATGTCTGTTTAAAACAGCTTTGCTGATAATATCCTGGGGGACAATCTTTTTTGTTAGACAGGGTAATGAAGTATGCATG
Organism: Sardinella longiceps; assembly: GCA_027497455.2. Lineage (NCBI taxonomy): Eukaryota > Metazoa > Chordata > Actinopteri > Clupeiformes > Clupeidae > Sardinella > Sardinella longiceps. The sequence continues at coordinate 20,058,900 of JAODXP020000019.1, forward strand.
AAGTATACTCTGTTCCATTTCAAGTAGGGCAAGTTACCTTGCTGTGCATCCGGAAAAGGAATGACAAATGCAGTGACCATAGAAAACACTTGTACCTGCAACAGTCTCCAAACAGGAAACTAGGACAGATAATTTATGCAGAACAGAAAAAAAAAAAAAAAACACAAGTTGAGATAGACTTTGCCTCGGGTAGCAATACTTAAAATAAAATAAAAAGGAAATTAATACACTGGAAACACAAGTACTTATGCACTTTCTGACCACAACATAGCTTTAATCCTTTATAAACTTTCACTGAGTTCACTGAAGCACCATATCGCTCTCTCTTTATGGAGGGAAGAGTCTTACAGCACCAGACTCAGAGTCTCACTTACCTATCATAGTTTATTTGCACATCAGACTATTCTGGGAACCTTCGCTGTGGAGGTGTTGTAAGGTCTAACGCATTGTGCTACAGCTGGTGGGAACTGTTGACTTATTGAGGATTTCCAGAACACAGGGCTCATATTGAGCTCTATTCTGGGCTATTTACTAAAGTGATACACCGAAATATGATCTTTTGTAGAGGCCATCCTGATATTGAACGTTCCTGCTGCGGTACCAGTCCAAGCACAGGCCTGTTGATGCTTAGTGGCCCTTTGGCTCCATCTTACTTTGTCTCCCTCTGCAATCCTCTTTTCTTGGGCAGTGGCACTATCTTGTCTGCGCAAGCACACTGTTGACACAGCCCTAAAAAGATATATAGCGAGGACGAGGAGGTATCACAAGCACTATTAACGCTTCAGTGAGCAAAACACTCTTAAAAGCATTATGCTCCAAGTAGTTAGGAGGCAGCCCAGTGTGACGGGCTGAAGTGAACACGGTTAAAGAAAGGAGGGGACTTTCAATCTAATCATGGCCAAAGCAGGCCTCTGTGTACTGGCATGCGCGCGCGCGCACACACACACACACACACACACACACACACACACACACACACACACACACACACACACACTCAAATACAAATAAGCGCACACTCCATACACACACACACATACTTACATGGTGCATACACACAGATGCACACACACACACACACACACACACACACACACACACACACACACATACACACACACACACACACACACACACACACACACACACACACACACACACACACAACAAACACACCCACACACTTACATGCAAGGGAAGTGGTTGACTTAGGAGACAACAGACACACTTCTGGTAAACAAACCAGAAATACGAAGGGGGAAGATAAAAAACGTAGCACAGCATGTCATTGTATCTGCATTTGTTGTTGACATTTCTGGGCTATTTCTGCCAAGATATAGGGTCCTGGCTTTGCCTATGAATACTTTATGGAAGCTACATGAGCAAAGTGCTATAAACATTGTTAAGTTTTCATGAGGCTAGATGGAAGAGTTAAGTTTGCTAATACACTGTCAACAAGAGATTGCAAACTGTGGGTATAAAATTCACATTGCCAGAGGCCTCAGTGTGTAAACTAATTAAACTAATAATAACTGTTCTTAATTAATGTGTTATGCGAGTCCATTTATGGAAAATGTTGTCAATCTCTTTTGCTATTATAATGATAATTGCATAATAGAATACTGCAATCGGCTTGTCAGTAAACTGTTATAATCCACAACCAAGTGTGGAAGGCTAAGTGAGTCTCAAGTTAGCTTTTGCTATTTATTGTATATATTTAATTGTAATTAACAGTACAGCAAACAAGTTTATGTATTGGTATTAGGAATTAATTCTGAGCCTGAAAAACAAAAATTTTCCAACAACTTTCTTTTCAATACCATCATTGCTTATGTTAGAAATACAAGTGTAACCACTGTAGAGTCAGCTGCAGTTGTGCTCACCAATGTTCTTTAAAAGTAAAAGGAAGAGAAGCTAGCATGAAATTGGGTCTGAGGAAATATGATTTTCCTGATATGCTGCATGGCCTACTCCTAACCTGCACTTATAACCCAATGGTATTTGTGTCAGTGACCCACTTCTTTCCAATAGCTGAATGCAGCACTGTGCTTAAAGAGCATCACAACAACAATGTTAGACAGAGGCAATT
>JAODXP020000019.1:20065988-20081003 GCA_027497455.2 Sardinella longiceps
ATGCCTGCTTCGATTCCCACGGGAACTCCATAAGTCATGCAAAGGGTACGATCCACATTCAGTAATTCAGCTCGTCTTTGTTTTTGTTCACACTCACAGCTTTGTTTTCTTGCTTATTAGTTTGTTTCTCTCTTTTCTTTTTTTTTTAAATTGAGTTGAGTTTTTTTAAATTGAGTTTCTTGAGGTTTTGTTGCTTCCTGTTATTTTAGAGCTGATTATAACAGTTGTATACCTGCATTACTTTTAAAAGAAATATGGATCCTGACTGTCCTGGTAGATTTTGAGTATATGTCAGTATACGCATATCATATCCTATCATTATCTTATCACTACCTTGTATTGCTGGGCTAACACCAGGGTATGAATCTCACTACAAATAGCATCAACTAGGCACCATTCAGCTAGGACAGCGGCACGCGAATCAGCAGGCGTTGTCATTCATTACGCTCAGTCTATACTTTTCCCTGTGGTAGGATTAAAAGCAATTTGGCCACACTACTGCAAACGAGACGGCGTGACTCACAGCAGCCATCCATGCCATGCCATGACCGTCCATTTGCAAAACAATTACAGACTACTTATGTGTCAGACTCTGTTGGTTGGTCGGGTGTGTGTGTGTGTGTGTGTGTGTGTGTGTGTGTGTGTGTGTGTGTGGGTGTGTTGGGGAGGGGGGTGACAATCGTAGACTTCAATTTTCAGCTCGATGGTGTATGAAATGTTACAGAGGTAAAGATTTTCCATCACGACTCACAGGAATCACACAGCATGGATCACAGAATCACAGACTATGTACATGTACCTGGTTCTTTCCATTCCATGCCATAACCTACAGTAAACCACAGGTCAGAATGCAGAATGCGCTCATTGGTATTGTTTTCCCCCAAGTGCACCTTCCAAGCGGCACAGCCTAAAGGGCACAACCATAGCCTTAACCCTAACCCTAACACTAACCCTAATCCCCTACACCAGGGGTAGGCAATTATTTTGGACGAAGGGCCACATTGAGTTTTAGACTTTGACTAGCGGGCCAGGTGTTAACAGTTAACCGGTTGATGACGGTAAATTGGCAAGTCTCAAGCAGGACATGTCAACATGCAGGTTTAAAAGGGTGGGATTTGTATTTCATGACCCATGAATACAACAAATTTGATAAATCAGTCCTATAATCTAATATACCTTGGCTAAATGAGATATTATTTTATTTTGGGAAGGCTTCACGGGCCGAAGTAAATAGCTCAACAGGCCGCTTGTGATCCCCGGGCCTTAGTTTGCCCAGGTATGCCATACACCCTCACCCAAATCCTAAATTTGAGGGAGTAGAGTGCGTCCATTGAGGGCACATCATCATTGCGTCATGCATCATCATTATTTTACTTTCCAAAAAAACATCATGTTTAGTTGGAAATGTGATGGATCTTAGTGAAAGTGCTTTAAGATTTGGCTTTTGGGCTTATCCTGTTGATTTGGAGTGCTTCAAAACAGCATCAGTAGCATCAGCAGCATTTAGAGCAGCCACAGAAGCAGTAGCAGCAGCTCATATCTTAAACTGACAAATTGATATGATTGGAAAATGACTAGTGGTAAAGTGGCTGAGGAAGGGTGGGTGATTGTGTGTGTACGTTGATATATAGTGAATGGAATTGCAAGTGCTTGATGTCCGTCGTTTCAATCAGAGTCAATTTCCGACTAGCGGAAAGAGGCGCTTTAAATTGGCAAATGTTGGTTACGCACGCACTATGGCCGTGAAAATGCATCACTATTAAGCGAAGTGATTTCAGCATCTGCGGTCATTAGAAGCATGAAGAGTCATACCAATTACTTGTGCGGTAGGCCTTTAATTGCACAGAGTTAATTACACTTCTTTTTTTTGTCTCCCTCATGCGTGATATGAGAGGCTGCTTATTGTTTGTTGTGATCAGAGGGACAGGGATTGTGAGGACACTTTGCCTTCTCATCGCTCCTTTAACCGGTAGCTGTGTGACCACAAACCAAAAACAACAACAGCACTTCAATAAAGCTTATTATGGCTTCAGCAGGCTGTTTGGTTTCATGCTATCGAGCGAAAACCAACAGATCGATATGTGACTGCATGGATGGTCACGTTCCTTCCTAGTCTTGTGTCTTTAAGTTCATTTTTTCATATTTTTTTCCTCAAAAAATATATAAGCAAATGTGCTGTGACTAAGACACCCATTTTGCACACTAATGAGAAGAAACAGAAGTGCAGAAACAATTGTGTGTTTAGATTTGTTTCCAAATACTATTTAAGAACCATCTTATTTTTTTGTTTAAAGTGTTTGTTGAGTCTACGCATATTGACGAAGAGGAAGTTTGATGAAAGTCGATGCTTGACGACTGCATCCATTCTAATGAACATAATTTATGGTGTGCCTCAAACTGTCGGAAAATGTGAAGCCTGTGGTTTAAAGTTCCTGAGTCACAGCTCTGTCTGCGGTGTGTGTGTGTGTGTGTGTGTGTGTGTGTGTGTGTGTGTGTGTGTGTGTGTGTGTGTGTGTGTGTGGGTGGGTGGGTGAGAAGTCTAAAGTGGGTGGGTTGAGCCTGAGGCTTGTCTCATGAGCAATGAATAAGTCATAGTCATCATCAGCACCACAACAACTTCCACCACCACTACTACTACCTTTAGTCCAGTGTTATTCCAAACTCTAACTATTGGGCCCTTGTCTGGTGCTCTCTCTTTTTCACTCTTCTACACATGTTGAATGCATAGTTTCTTTCTCTCTCTCTTATTGATCTTTTATGGCAAAGAATGTTCTTATTGCAGTTAAAGTTCCCTGGTGAAGGTCTCTCTCTCTCTCTCTCTCTCTCTCTCTCTCTCTCTCTCTCTCTCTCTCTCTCTCTCTCTCTCTCTGCTCTCTCACACTCAAAAGCACACACACTGCTCTCACTCACACAAAAGCACACATGCACACACACACACACACACACACACACGTACACTCCAGCATTTCACATGTGACACGCACACAGTACATCAAGACAATGACACACTTCTTTGCACCGCTCTGTGGCAAATTGCCTTAGCCACTGCACTGTGGCTGTACCATCTCTAAAAGCCCAAAAGACCCTATTCCCCCCCCCCCTCTCTCTCTCTCTCTCTCTCTCTCTCTCTCTCTCTCTCTCTCTCTCTCTCTCTCTCTCCTCCCTCCTCCCTCTCTCTTTCTTTCTTCTCTGACTCTCTTGCTCTCTCCAAGGTTTCACTTTGCTTTTGGCAGACAGGTGAAAGATGAGGGCCCTGACGTGCTGGTTGGAGGTGCAGTTCAGGAAAAGGAAGGTGTACAGTAATTGTAGCTATCACAGGGGGCAGGTTTCCAGCACTCACTCAACCCGACATGAGATTGAAAAGCACTGGGAGAGGGAGAGGGAGAGGGAGGGGAAAACTAGAGATTTTCCTCTTATTACCCTGAGTCTCATTACAAACAATTGAGGTGAAAAAGTAATGGCTTGAACCACTATAGGCATATCCTCATATGTCCTCACAGATTACTCATGCCCACACAAACTCCCTCCTTTGGAAATAAATAAATAAATAAGTAAATAAATAAATAAATAAAAGAAAATCGAGTGGGTCTTCATTCCTTGCCCCTTCTACTGCTTCAGATCTAATGTGAATTCTTTTCACTGAGAAAAACAGGAATCTTTTTTTAAGACTTGACTTCTTTTAGAGAATATGAAGTAGATTTGTGCATGGATCCAGGAGTAATTAAAGGGGTTGGCTGCACCGTACTGTCAGATTAAGTGGATATTAAGGGAGGATGTTTCCAAATTAAAGCACCCTTAATGTGCATTTAGGCGTGCTACGCCGTTTCAGACTGGAAATAAGAGGAATGTAAGTGCACTTAAAGGAGTTTTAAGGACTTTATGCTTTCTGGTAATGCTTCTCTCTTTGGGGCCTTATGTAACCCTGATGTGTGTGTGTGTGTGTGTGTGTGTGTGTGTGTGTGTGTGTGTGTGTGTGTGTGTGTGTGTGTGTGTGTGTGTGTGTGTGTGTGTGTGTGTGTGTGTGTGTGTGTGTGTGTGTGTGTGTGTGCATATGTCCTCGCAGATAAACCTTCAGAGGAGGATGCGGGTCACAGGCCTGATAACGCAGGGGGCCAAGCGTATCGGGAGCCCAGAGTACGTCAAGTCATACAAAGTGGCCTCCAGCGACGACGGCAAGACCTGGAGGACATACAAAGTCAAGGGCACCGACGAGGATATGGTGAGATGGCTTTTTTTTTTAATTAGCCATTCTGCACTCCAAGCTCATCTTCTCATCTCTGTCTCTGACAGAACAGAACCCCCCCTCCCAACCCCCAACTCAACCCCTCCTCCATCAGCCTTCAGCACCCAAACCCACCCACCCCCACCCCCCTTCTTCCTGGTTTTATGACACTTTAGATTGAATTTTTTATACTATTTGGGGATAAACGAGCAGCATATGGGTCTCGCAGGCTTCACAGCACTTCATCATATCTTTGTGAGTGTGTGTATGTAGCGGGGTGGGGGGTATGGGAGTATAAGGCATGTGTGTGTGTGTGTGTGTGTGTGTGTGTGTGTGTGTGTGTGTGTGTGTGTGTGTGTTATTGTGAGAGAGAGAGAAAGAGAGACTGTTTCACTCTCCAAAAGCTTATTCTCTCTCTCTCTCTCTCTCTCTCTCTCTCTCTCTCTCTCTCTCTCTCTCTCTCTCTCTCTCTCTCCATCCCTCTCTGCCAGTGTCCCAGACTCTCTGTCCCCAGGCTGTTAGACGTGATTTCATTTAATGACTTTTTGTGGTTTTCTTATCTCACTCCTCTATTTTCGCTTCCCCAAACCCCCATGTTCATATTTGTTTCATGGTGCTCATAAAAAGAAAGAGGATTGTAACAGGTTGGCTATATGAGACCTGGCTCATGTTACGGATTGCCGTCTTTTTATGCAAATTCCAGATAGTAATGTCTTTTCAAGAGGACAGTGCTCCCTCTGAGGCTAACCACAGGCTAAGGCTGAAGCTTTACTGTACATTAATGGAGCTTTTAGACTTAAAAAAAATGATAATAATCTCCAGCGTATTCGAGAGTTTCTATTTACCGTAGCTTTTAATACACTTTATTAAATGGCTTATGTGCATTTGTTTAAAAATTGTATTGATGTAAACATTTTTTGTTGCATAGTAATTTCAGTAGCAAATAAAGTGCAGTCAGCTATGTTTGTGTGATTGCACAACAAATGTTATAAAAGTTGAAAGTGAACCTAACTGAAACTGATTGAAAACAAGCAGAAAGACTTTTTATTGCAATAAAAAATATGCACTGTTCTCAGGTCTTCCGTGGGAATGTTGATAACAACACGCCCTACGCCAACTCTTTCACCCCACCGATCGAAGCCCAGTTCATCCGTATCTACCCTCAGGTGTGCCGGAGACACTGCACCCTGCGTATGGAGCTCCTGGGCTGTGAACTCTCAGGTCAGTACCTACCTCAGCAAACCACTGGAAAAAAGAGAGAGAGAGAGAGAGAGAGAGAGAGAGAGAGAGAGAGAGAGAGAGAGAGAGAGAGAGAGAGAGAGAGAGAGAGAGAGAGAGAGAGATGCTCAGCAAACTTTAAAAAAGAGGGGCGCCGTGGCTCAGTGGGCTAGAGCGTCACTACTCTGGGGCCCGGGTTCAAGTCCGACCCAAGGTCATTTCCCGATCCCACCCCATCTCTCTCTCCCACTTGCTTCCTGTCCATCTCTATACCGTCCTATCCAATATCCAATAAACTGGCTCGTTCTAATGATCCATAACACTTATTTCTGGAGTTTATATGCTAAAAATGCAAATGGTTGTTGTTAAATATGATGAATGGCATACATTATCACCTTTTGTGGTATTGACATTGCAACTGCTTTTAAGCTACATTATTTGCCCAAGTAAATTTACATTTAAATATGTGCATTTAGCAATTGCTTTTATCAAAAACGACATTTTGCCAACTATCAATTACAGGGCCAATCACCCTGGAGCAGCTTAGGTTCAAATGCCTCGCTCAGGGGCACAGCGATGGTAGCCAGGATTCAAACCCACAGTTTCCAGGCTATTAGCATGCTAGCCAGGGTCCTTCAGTGCTACGCTACCACTGCCCCAAGTAATAGCGTGTATTTGACTTTATATTTTACATCGCGTTGGACACCATCATAATGTTCACTGTTTTGCAGAGAGTATAATGGAACTGCTGTACATGCCTTTGCCATCTATAATTGATTTAAACTGTGATGTATTGTGATATATTGTGATATATCGCTACAATACAGGCTGCTCCGAGCCCCTTGGCATGAAGTCAGGGCACATTCAGGACTACCAGATCACAGCTTCCAGCATCTTCCGGACACTCAACATGGACATGTTCACTTGGGAGCCTGGCAAGGCACGGCTGGACAAGCAGGGCAAGGTCAACGCCTGGACGTCCGGACACAGTGACCAGTCCCAGTGGTTACAGGTAAGCTATGGCCGCCTTTTGCTTTGAAAGCAGTTGTCTTGGCCTGCCCACCTCATTAGAGTTGGACTGTCTTCCACTCCAAGTTGCCCAGTTTTGTCCCTGCTGTGCCTCTCTCTCTCTATATAACTCCCTCCTTCCCCCCGCTGTTGTTTTGGCAGCTGGCCCAAGCCGTCATCAGCGTCCGAACACCCTCAGCTCTCAGTGTCTGGTCGTGTCCCTGTTATCTTTGGAAGTGTTTCCAAACACACACACACACACACACACACACACACTTCCACCCGAGTCGTTCTCAGAGCAATTGTTTGTTTCACACCCAGCCCTACCCACCAGACAGTCCCTGATGATACAGGTAACAGCAGACTACACTGCCAGAGCACTTGTTAGCTTTTTCACCCCCCACAACCCACCTCATCTGGAAGTCTGGAGGAAAGTGGAATGGGTGAGCAGTGTCCTCACAGGTCCTCAAACAGTTGCTGGGTTGTGTGCTGTGCTGTGCTGTGGTGTGCTGTGTTGGGATACAGCTCTGTGCGATGATGCATCTGAACCTTCATTAAGGTAACTGATCACTGCAAATGGAGCCTCGGGCAAAATCCCATCCCTCACGGGCCTTGGTCAAGCTGTCCGCCCACCAGGCTGTGAGAGGCAGCCACTGCGGTGCCTCACACAGCCAGTGCTGAGAGACTCGTAAAAGCTCATTAAAGTCGAAAATGAAAGTCGAAAGAAAATAATAATAGTTAAAAAAAAATAAATAAATAAAAAATCTTAAAAAACTTAAAAGACTGTTGAATTCATTGGAATGGTCTCCCAAACAGATGTTTGGAGTTACTTGAACTTGGCCAGATGTGGCCACCACACCCCTGCAGACCGCTGCCAAGTGTCCATTCCTTGAGTTTACAGTCACATCAACAGGTTGAGGCAACATTTTTATTTTTTTTTAATTTATTTATTTATTTATTTTTATGCAGGTGTAGTATGTGAGCTCCTTGTCTCCCACTCGCCTCCCTTCCCCTCCCTCCCTCCTCCTTATTCTACAAAACTATTACGAGCCACAGAGTGTGATTTATGCACTATAAAACTACCCTCACTTTTTCAGACAGAAAAAAAAGAAAAGAAGAAAAATAAAAAGTCTTCATTTCTTCACAGCAAGAGAAATGAACAACTGTGTACCTCCCAAGCTGTCCTATGCAGGGGCTGGTGGAGGGGTGTACAGTACTTCTCCTGTCGGGTTGTCCACTATGGACCAGAACCGGGCCAGTTGAGGCAGGTGTTTATGTAACACTCTGTAGAAATAGATGGGCTGTTTGTGTCAGCAGAGAAAACATTGTGCAAAAAAAATATGGAATCATCTTCCACTAGTATCTCATCCTCAAGTGAAATATATAGTGTTTATTTGTTTGTTTATTTGTTTGGTTGGTTTCTGTTGTATTTTTTATGTTTTGTATTTTCTTTTTTTCTTGGGCCTGACAGATCTATAGATTTACCCAAATGTATAGCCTTGTGGAGAGGGAGATAAGACAGGTACTTAGCTGTTTGTCTGGTGCCAAGCAAAGCCCGCTTGCTCCAAGCCAAACCTTGAGGTCCTGCTCAAATTGATCACTGGTCTGGGAGGAAAACTTGCGAGGCAATAATACATTCTGAAAGGGAGAGACCAGAGCCAAGGCCCGAGGTGAAATCCATCGGCAGCGTTGAAGATGTATGGCAAGGCTGTGCCACTGCCCATCCCTCTTTTCATTTTGGTTAAAGCATAATAACAAAATGTCAATTTCCTGGCTGCCGAAAACACCCAATGCACATAAATAACATAAAGCCTGAGTCGGCAACGCCATTTGAAATGTAATAATATGAAAGGAACAAAAAACATACCCTTAGCCAACTGCCTATATATCTGAATTTTAATAATTTTAATCAGAATCTGTCAAGGGTTTTTTTTTTTCCAGTGTATATGGCTTTCCATGGTTCCATTTAAGTTCGACATGGCTTGAATAGAATATCAAGACTTTCAACAACATTTAGGTCTGTAAAACCTCAGGTAATGCAGTCAAGCAGAAAATTAAAATAAACAGACTTCAAACTTAAGTCTTTTCTGAAAGAGATTATGAGGTCTTTTGTAAGTTCAAGTGTTTTTTTTTTCTGGCAACAAGCCCACAGAAGTTTGAAACATTATTGGAACCATTTAGGTGAGAAAACTCTGTAGTAATAGTTATCCATACAAATAAGGAAACAAAGTGTGGTGTGTGTGTGTGTGTGTGTGTGTGTGTGTGTGTGTGTGTGTGTGTGTGTGTGTGTGGGAGAGAGAGAGGGGGGGGGAGTGGAGGGGTATGTGAAAAAATTCTATCTATGAAATGGACACACATAAGAAACCCCCTCTCCATAGCTGTTGCCATGGTGAATAATCGATTACCAGTGACATTACAGAACAATTTTAGACTTGACAGATTAATGGAATTAATCAAGCTTAATGACAAATTAAGTATTCCAATTAATCAAGACAACTCCACTGCCGCAGTGGCAAAAATTACCTCCCCACTTCACACACATCACGTACATAGAGCCTGACCAGAGAGGAACATACTCGGCACGACTGAATCAATGGATACACAAGATTTGCCTCTTATCTCGGGAGTTGAGTCTGTGTTTGCCTGAAGATTTTTATGTCTCCTGAATTTGTGCACCTGCTTGTAAGAGAAAAACAAATAAGACAAAAAAGTCTTTTGGGACAGATATTATCTTAGCCTCTCTCTGCTTGGTGCTTCAACTGATAGTGTGACATTTATTGGTTTCTGACAAAGAACTTGTTGAATTGTATTTATTTATTTTATTTGTATTTATTTATTTATTTATTATTTTATATAACACAGGATGAATCCACAGCTAGCTTTTTTGACAATTTTGACAATTCACACCGCATACTGCCTTTTTTTCTGCTTGGCCCAAAAGTAAAGCAGTGGAATCCTCAGAGAGAGAGAGATGCTCTGTAAGCCCGGGCTATTTAAATAGCCATTAGTCACTACAGGCTGAAGAGTCTTTTCCCTTGCCACTCTGAAGATCAAGCAGAATAAACAACACAGCCATGATGTGTCTCGTCAAGCTGTCTGAGCCACCGGAGCTGTTAAGTAAGCCAATTATAAACCACTGCAAACTCTTTAAGTGCAGGGTGCGATTGTCTCTCGTTCGCTTTCGCTCACTGTGTATGTGTGTGAGGATGTGTATGTGTGCCCTTATTTTTGGTCTGACTGAGAATGTTTGGTCTCTCCCTGTTCGAGAGAATCTCGATGACATAGACATCAGAGGATTTTGCCATCTCTTTCTCTTTCCATCTCTACCCCCCTCCACACACACACACACACACACACACACACACACACACCCTGTGTCCTCCCTTGCCTTTTCTTTCAAACTCTACTTTCTCTCTCTCTCTCTCTCTCTCTCTCTCTCTCTCTCTCTCTCTCTCTCTCTCTCTCTCTCTCTCTCTCTCTCTCTCTCTCCCCCCCTCTCTCTCTCGTCTCCTTTCGTTCCTTCCATGTTGATTGCTGCTCTATAGTGCTGAGTCAGCGTCGGGCGGCTCAACCGCCGAGCAAAAACATTCCACTCCTCCCACTCGCTCATTTTACTCTCTGTCCCAGCTCTCCACTTTCGACTGTCACTCAGAGTTGTTGATCCAATTAAGTTTTGTTTTAGTGGCTTTTCCCAAGTCTCCTTCCTTTTCTTCACTTCTCGCTCGATCCTGTCTTATACTACAGGATTTGGTCTCCTGGCTTTACCTTTAGTCTGCTATGAGATGTGCCTCGCCTGAACACACACACACACACACACACACACACACACACACACACACGCACGCACGCACGCATGCACGCACGCACACACACACACACACACACACACACACACAAACACACACACACACACACACAGAATATGTACTTGCTTTATTTGGCACTGCACATTAGCAGGCACTATATGCTATGCTAAGCCTCCTTGGTCAGGTCCAATAGGTCCATGATGTATTGACTTTACAGTAATTGATGGAAGTTACATTGGGAGATTCACTGTTGTTTTTTTATAGTAATTATTTTTTTTTTGTGAGTGCATAATGTTGGGTGAAATACATGTTTCATTCTGCGTTTGGTACCTCATAGCTGTAAAAAAAAAAGAAGAAGAAAAGTATTCCCTTCTCAGTCTCCCCCTGCAATTGTCTTAAAGTGATAGTTCACCATCATTCAAGCATAGCCCTGTTGCACAAGTTTGCTGACTGCACTAGAGAGCAATTGGAACGGAAGAATTGGGAACAACATATAGAAAGCATTTTATGGAGTCAAGGGTACCAAAGTCCTTCATAATCAAAAGTAATTAATTAATGGTGCTGTTATCGCAATGAAAACTGCTTGTTCGTATTTGCGTTCACATTCATATGCTGTTCCAAATTATTTTGTTCCACTCGCTTTCTAGTGCAGTCAGCAGGCACGTGCAACAGGGCTATGCTCGAATAACAGCGAACCATCACTTTAAGGTGCAAAGTTTATCTTGATTCAAGAGCACCTGTACTAATGCCGCAGTAGCAAAGAAAATATTTAAGTGGTGGCGGTGGCAATACGCTAAAAAAAAAGATATCCCTCAAATGTTGTGAGAACATTTCCAATCATAATCTTCAACAAAGCTTCACAATGAAGTATGAAAGCCATAGCAGAGAGCTGCCAAGCATTCCAGCTGGCAGAAACAGATTTGTTAATTATGCACATTAACAGGCACGCCACACAGCACACGGGGGGAGTTAGCCAGCAGGAGCTGTTTTTCTTTACCTGCTGAATGAGGAAACAGTGCAGCAGAAAGCTGGAACCATATGGAATTCTAGACAAACTGCCGGTGTGTACACACAAATATTGTAATAATAGTAACACAAGCACAATAGGCAGCTACAGCTGTGCTTTGGTTTACCGAAATAGATTTATTTTTGTTGACTGTGTACTCCAGAGTCGTGTGTCGTCTATAAGAACCCATATACCCACAAGGCTTTTGTGTATAAACTTGCAAGTATAAATGGTCTGCAGCGTGTGTCTCGACGACGTGTGTCTCGAAGACATTTTGGTTTCACCTCAGTGTTTGCCCAAATAGATCAGCAGAAGGAGGGCGGTGGAGAAGGAAGTTGTGAGGCGTAACTAACAGCAGTTGTTGTGACCCATAAGCAGCAAGTCTGTCAAGTAGTGTTAAGTGCTCTCACCTCATTACTGAGCGCAAAGAGCAAAGATATTCAAATCAAATCTAGAGGCCAGCTCAGATCCGAGCTAACCTTGGCCTTCATTGAAGTGGAAAAGAAATTGTGTGGTATTTTAGAGAGAGTACAAGTGGGTTTTGTAGCAGCTCTTAAAAATCAAAGAATACTTGAGGGTTGTTTAAATGACATGTAATTGCTTATTTACCCATTGACTCATTGACTCATTTACTCATTTGTTAATTATTTATTTTCACATGAATAAAGTATACTGTAAGACCTATTCTACAAATTACAAATCAGTTGTTGCAGTTTTGGTGTACTTGAACTGAAATGCAGGAAACAGAGTGGGTAGAGGTTTTCTTATTGAGAAAAAAAAAGTTGGAACTTGGGAAAAAAGTTGTCTGAAAAAAGTTGGAACTTGGAACTTCAAACTACTGCTCCGCTAGATGAGGGGGGAAAGAGAGAGAGAGAGAGAGAGAGAGAGAGAGAGAGAGAGAGAGAGAGAGAGAGAGAGAGAACACAGATCTGTTTTTCCATTGCAAGTGGATCCAGGCTATGTTTTCATGTTTCATTTGATTCATCCGGGTTGCCGCTGCATTGACATCCCTCCTGCTGCTTGCATACAGCTGTGTAAATGAGCTGCATCGGCCGATGAAAAGTGCAGTTTGTCAGGCGAAACCTTGACACATGGCACAGGGATGAAGTATCAGTGGGGGAGTGAAAGCAGAGTTCATCAGTGTCGTTGCCATCTACTCTAGCTTCCTTTGTAGACCTATCCGTTTCACCCCGGCTCTTATCTGCAGATTAATTTATTGTGTTACTGAGTCAGCATTTCATCACCTACCCAGTACACGGTATATATGGCAATCGCGTATTCTGCAATAAGAATGCAACAAAAGGAACTCAATCAGTCGGGCTATTTGGTGACATTGTGCTGTGGTTACTCTCAATAACAGATAGATGAACATTCTGAATAGGTCTGGATACATGGCCTAGCGAAATGGAGATTTGCTGTACAGCAGTCTAGTCATGTCCCACCCTTGCTTTTGTGATGATGAATGGGTACAGCAGTACCGCTTGCCACATGATGCATCCTACTAATCACGCTCCTCTGATGGGAATGTCTCTATTTAGTTTGGTCTTAACAACCTGTGAAGGTTATATTCGAGCCGTTTGAAAATCCCATTTCCTTTCCTCATTTGTCACTGGGCGGCCTTGGTGTTTTCGCAGCTAATTATCTGCCGTACAGTGATAAATACGGGGCAGTGTTTGTCTGTAGTGCACAGATAATTAAGCCCCGACGCTAATGCACTGTCTGATGCGGACAGCTTCCTGGACGGAAAGTTTGAAGTGGCCGTTATGATTCCATAATTGGACCGTGCTAATGTTGACCGGGGTTCACGTCCTCGCTCTTAACACCAGAGAGGAGCCCGTGTGATTGACCACAGTCCTTGGAGCAACCTCCTTGGCAGTTTGTTAATGTGTCTGCTCGGAGGTTTGTGTTCAGACTGTGCAACAAGACTCGCTGTGGTCAGCGAGGTCCGAGGGTCTCGTCATATGAACCGGCTGAGGTCTGTGTAGCCCTAATTCAGAGCAACAGGGGCATACATAAGTTCTTTGGCAGTGTAATTAGCTCTTAAAGCCAAGTAATTGTGCATTAATTAATTTATTATCTGTTAATTATTAAATGTCGACTCTCTTTAGAGGACAGAGCTAAGATTTGTATTCCTTCTGACTAAAATGGAAAGAAAGGTAAAGATTGAATGAAAAAAATGTGCACTGAAGGATTTTGGTGTTTTGATGCTCTGTGACAGGTGCGGCTTAATCGCATTGCTTCAGCAAAGATTATGAGTGGCAGATAGAGAATTCAATTTCAATGAACAAACTATAGGAAGAGGAAAATAAATGAATATATGAATAAATAAATTGATAGCAATTTAAAAGTAATATCACAATTTTATTTATCAAAAAAACAATCATTGTTTTAAAATATGCTTGGTGTTCTTAATTATTTTAATATAACTTTTTTTTTTTCTTTTGAAGTATGCATGGACTTATGGTTCTTTCTCAAAGGTCTTATATCTGACAGGCTGTAACATACGATAGTGGCACACTGTATTCACTGTAGATTTTAGTTTTATTATCACCTGTTTCTTATTACTGGCATTTGTGGGTTCTGGTTGCCTGTGTGATGTTTATTAACATAAAAGTGCAAAAAAGCATTGAACATATAGATCTTACAGGGATCTTATAAGGCTCCTACCTCTATGTAAGTTGTTGAATACATTACATCTTGCATCAGTCAGAGTGAAAGAGAGTTGTTAGACATTATTGAAGAGGCATGCAAGATGAGTTAATTACAAACAGCCTTGACATCAAAATTTTGTTCTGTGTTTCCACAAGGTTACATGTTTAGTCGGAGGATGGGTAGATAAAAAACCTTCCATGTGCTATATGGAAGGTTTTTTATGAGTTGGCCATGCAATGAGGAAATACGTGATAAAATGTGTCTTTGGGTTATATTGTATTTGCATGACACAGTTAATAAGAGAGTTGTTTTATGTCCTTGGGCTAAGCATGAAGAGGGGCTCTCTTTAAGTAAGCAAAAGCAGAAGGTCTTGGAAAGTTACTTGTTTTCCCCATTTGGAATGCAGAATGATGTATATGACTTTGTGTCTAGATGTGGGGTTTACAGCTACACTAAAACAAAAGTTTCTGTCGGGTTGATCAAAGTTTGCAAATTAACCTGTTGGTGTAGACAAATTCAAGAGAGTTTGATTAGTCTTGATTACTGTCCTATAGCTTTTCCTGCAGGGTTGCCATTTTAACATTCCAAACGGATGCTTTCATATGTCTGTTTCAGCCATGTTTTTTTATCATTGATATAGTCTATTATCAGTTAAAAGCCTCAGCATTCTCTTTATGTGAATCTAAACAACATGTTTTTGAGCCAATAGGTCTCTACTAGTACGATGACTCAGGCCACTCATCTGTAAGGGTCCTGAAGTCCCTCTGCATCCCAGCAAGCCCAAATTATAATGCTTCTAAATGCATTTGTCACTTGGGAGCAAAGAAGCCTTTTATCATTATTTGTCTTATTACTCTGGTGCATTAGGGAATCAATAGCAAGCTACTACCTGCGACTATGTTGTCTAGCAGAACTAATTATGGTTCTTTATCCCGAAAGCCTCAGAGTTTCCTGGACAAAGGTGTGTGTGTGTGTGTGTGTGTGTGTGTGTGTGTGTGTGTGTGTGTGTGTGTGTGTGTGTGTGTGTGTGTGTGTGTGTGTGTGTGTGTGTGTGTGTTTGTTTGTGTGTGTGTGTGTGTGTGTGTGTGTGTGTGTGTGTGTGT
>JAODXP020000019.1:20081103-20109270 GCA_027497455.2 Sardinella longiceps
CACACTCACGCACACTGTGTTTTTACCCATGAGTCCTCATAGAAACCTTTTCCTTCCTCAGCAATGTGCTAGATTTCTGAGGACCATTTTTTTGGTTGTGTGTGTAAGTGTGTGTGCATGCATGCTTCCATGTCTGTCCGTATTTTGTGTTTCTTTGTGTGTGTGTGGGGGGGGTTGGGGGTGGGATGGGTAGCATTGTGTATTACCTTTTTTCTTCCTCTATAATGCCCTAGAGATGTGTGTGTGTGTGTGTGTGTGTGTGTGTGTGTGTGTGTGTGTGTGTGTGTGTGTGTGTGTGTGTGTGTGCGCCCTCAAGGGAATTGCATGTTTGTTTGGTTGTCTGGCCTTTTCATGTTCCACGTCTCTGTATCTGTGCTGCTGCACACTGGAACACATGGAGAGAACTGGAGCGAGAAACATTCTTTCTAGAGAATTCTCTACCTTCATTCTCTCTCTCTCTCTCTCTCTCTCTCTCTCTCTCTCTCTCTCTCCTCTCTCTCTCTCTCTCTCTCTCTCTCTCTCTCTCTCTCTCTCTCTCTCTCTCTCTATCTATCTCTCCCTCTCTCTCTCTCTCACTCACTCTCTCTCTGTATTTACATATTTCTGTCTGACTTTTCTCATAACATTTCTTTTGTTCTTGTACTGTATGCCTTTCTTTCTTTTAAATGAATCCATTATTCATGTAATTAGAGTGCATTGAAAATGCACTCTATTGTTATTCGATTTCTTCTTATTATTATTATTATTCTTCTTCAACTATGTAATTCAGATCTAACGACTCAACTTAGAAACTTCATTCAAACTCCGTTGCATAGGTCATACTCGTGAAATGATTGCAATGTCTTTTCTACTTTGTAACTTTTATACTTTTGAAACTATGACTATTTAAATGTTTTTAAATTTCCCATAGACTTAACATTAGCAACCTAGCAACTGCATAGCAACTACTTCAAATATCCTAGCAACTGCCTAGCAACCATGTAGCAACCACTTTCATACTTTCAAATTAGCAACCACCATGGCAACTGACTTGATTTACCTAGCAACCACCCTAGCAACCACTTCACCTACCCTAGCAACAGCCTATCAATCATCTTAGGTACCTAACAACAGCTTAGCAACCACTTCCATAGACTACAATCCTCTCACTTAAGACTACAGATTCAGTTCAACTTCCGGATGTCATCAACTATGCGTCCTCCCAGCTCGGTTCCTGTCCGCAACTGTTTCAAATTAAAAGTCCTCATCATACTAATTTGATGGAAAATGATTTACTTCAAACTATTCAACTGTTCAACCATTCTAAATGTGAACTGTCATCAACTATGACTCCTGTCAACTGTATCCTCTGGCCACAACTATTTCAAAATAAAAGTCCTCAGTGGCTAGTTAGCAGCTAGTTGCTTAGTTAGCATGCTAATTAGCATTTTTGGTTTTTGATGCTATTCAACTCAGCTAAGTCTTCTGATCATCATGTGCATTATTAGATGTTACACAAATCTAATTAGCATTTTGGTTTTTCATGCAATTCAACTCAGATAAGTCTTCTGATCATCATGATAGCATTTTTAACATGCTAGCTAGCATGGTTAGAATGCTAATTAGCATTTTTGTTTTTTGATGCTATTCAACTCAGCTATGTCTTCTGATTATCATGCTAGCATTATTAGCATTCTAGCTAACATGGTTAACATGCTAATTAGCATTTTTGTTTTTTTGATGCTATTCAACTAAGCTAAGTCTTGTGATCATCATGGTAGCATATTTAACATGCTAGTCAGCAGTTAGAATGCTAATTCACATATATGATAATTTATGCTAGTCAACTTAACTGTCATGTGGTTCAAACTTCTCAACTAATTAACTGTTCAACCATTCCAACTGTCACTTATCAAATTATGCCTCCAGTCATCTAAATGTGTTGCAATTATATTTACTGAAATGATTTGCTAACAAAATCAACTAAAAACAGCAACTGCATTTTCAATGCACTCGTAATTTCTCTGAAATTACATTCTCTAGTTATTATTCTTCTTCAACTATGTAATTCAGATCTAACGACTCAACTTAGAAACTTCATTCAAACTCTGTTGCATAGGTCATACTCGTGAAATGTTTGCAATGTCTTTTCTACTTTGTAACTTTTATACTTTTGAAACTATGAAGATTTAAATATTTTTAAATTTCCCATAGACTTAACATTAGCAACCTAGCAACTGAATAGCAACTACTTCAAATATCCTAGCAACTGCCTAGCAACCATGTAGCAACCACTTTCATACTTTCAACTTAGCAACCACCATGGCAACTGACATGATTTACCTAGCAACCACCCTAGCAACCACTTCACCTACCCTAGCAACAGCCTATCAATCATCTTAGGTACCTAACAACAGCTTAGCAACCACTTCCACAGACTACAATCCTCTTACTTAAGACTACAGATTCAGTTCAACTTCCGGATGTCATCAACTATGCGTCCTCCCAGCTGGTTCCTGTCCGCAACTGTTTCAAATTAAAAGTCCTCATCATACTAATTTGATGGAAAATGATTTTACTATTCAACTGTTCAACCATTCCAACTGTGAACTGTCATCAACTATGACTCCTGTCAACTGTTTCCTCTGGCCACAACTATTTCAAAATAAAAGTCCCCAGTGACGGGGTGGCTAGTTAGCATGCTAGCTAGTTAGCATGCTAATTAGCATTTTCTGGTTTTTGATGCTATTCAACTCAGCTAAGTCTTGTGATCATCATGCTAGCATTATTAGCATGTTAGCTTAGCTAGCATGTTAATTAAGCATTTTTGTTTTTTGATGCTATTCAACTCAGTTAAGTGTTGTGGTCATCATGCTAGTACAGGCTACTGTATTAACATTTGGTTTTTGAGCTATTCAATCGCATCTGGCTATACATATTTAGCATGCTAATTAGCATTTTTGTTTTTTCATGCTATTCAACTCAGCTAAGTCCTCTGATCATCATGTTAAGCATTATTAGCATGCTAGCTAGCATGGTTAACATGCTAATTAGCATTTTTGTTTTGTGATGCTATTCAACTAAGATAACTCTTGTGATCATCATGGTAGCATATTTAACATGCTAGTCAGCATTTAGAATTCTACTTAACATATATGATAATTTATGCTAGTCAACTTAACTGTCATGTGGTTCAAACTTCTCAACTAATTAACTGTTCAACCATTCCAACTGTCACTTATCCAATTATGCCTCCAGTCATCTAAATGTGTTGCAATCACATTTACTGAAATGATTTGCAACAAAATCAACTAAAAACAGCAACTGCATTTTCAATGCACTCGTAATTTCTCTGAAATTACATTCTCTAGTTATTATTATTATTCTTCAACTATGTAATTCAGATCTAACGACTCAACTTAGAAACTTCATTCAAACTCCGTTGCATAGGTCATATTCGTGAAATTATTGCAATGTCTTTTCTATTTTGTAACTTTTATACTTTTGCAACTATGACTATTTATATATTTTTAAATTTCCCATAGACTTAACATTAGCAACCTAGCAACTGTATAGCAACTACTTCAAATATCCTAGCAACTGCCTAGCAACCACGCAGCAACCACTTTCATACTTTCAACTTAGCAACCACCATGGCAACTGAGTTGATTTACCTAGCAACCACCCTAGCAACCACTTCACCTACCCTAGCAACAGCCTATCAATCATCTTAAGTACCTAACAACAGCTTAGCAACCACTTCCACAGACTACAATCCTCTCACTTAAGACTACAGATTCAGTTCAACTTCCGGATGTCATCAACTATGCGTCCTCCCAGCTGGTTCCTGTCCGCAACTGTTTCAAATTAAAAGTCCTCATCATACTAATTTGATGGAAAACTGATTTTACTATTCAACTGTTGAACCATTCCAACTGTGAAATGTCATCAACTGTCAACTGTTTCCTCTGGCTACAACTATTTCAAAATAAAAGTCCTCAGTGGGGGGTGGCTAGTTAGCATGCTAGTTAGCATAGTTAACATGCTAATTAGCATTTTTGTTTTTTGATGCTATTCAACTCAGCTAAGTCTTGTGATCATCATGCTAGCATTATTAAGCATGTTAGCTTAGCTAGCATGCTAATTAGCATTTTTGTTTTTTGATGCGATTCAACTCAGCTAAGTCTTGTGATCATCATGCTAGCATTATTAAGCATGTTAGCTTAGCTAGCATGCTAATTAGCATTTTTGGTTTTTCATGCAATTCAACTCAGCTAAGTCTTCTGATCATCATGCTAAGATTATTAACATGCTAGCTAGCATGGTTAACATGCTAATTAGCATTTTTGGTTTTTCGATGCTAGTTCAACTCAGCTAAGTCCTCTGATCATCATGCTAACATTATTAGCATTCTAGCTAGCATGGTTAGCATGTTAATTAGCATTTTTGTTTTTTGATGCTATTCAACTAAGCTAAGTCTTCTGATCATTATGGTAGCATATATTAACATGCTAGTCTAGCACTGATAGAATTCTACTTAACATATATGATAATTTATGCTAGTCAACTTAACTGTCATGTGGTTCAAACTTCTCAACTAATTAACTGTTCAACCATTCCAACTGTCACTTATCCAATTATGCCTCCAGTCATCTAAATGTGTTGCAATCATATTTACTGAAATGATTTGCAACAAAATCAACTAAAAACAGCAACTGCATTTTCAATGCACTCGTAATTTCTCTGAAATTACATTCTCTAGTTCTTAAAGTGATAGGCCACCGTTTGGGGAAATACCCTTATTTTCTCTTCTTCTTGAGTTAAACAATGAGATTTACTGTGCGTAAGTTCATCCAGTATGAAGGTAGGACATTTAGCTCCATCTTAGCATAGATCAAATCAAATTAGACCGTTCGCATCTCTCCTATTATAATCTTCTAAAAGTAACTAAGAATTCAGAAATTCTGAAATTCAATTTAAAAGTTGACTCTTCTGTAGTTGCAACTTTTTTCTAAAACCAACACAAAATGAAACATGTTGATTTTTTGGACTGATATGACATGAAAATACATTAAATGAGAGTACAGGTAGTTCTATGCCATATCAGCCTAGAAAAATCACCTTCTGTTGTTCTTAGTACGCTTTGCAACTACGGAAGAGTCCGCAAAACTATCAGAATACATAGTCACTTTTGAACAAGGCAGTAGAAGAGATGTAGGAGAGACAGTAGGAGAGATGCTAATGGTCTAATCTGATTCAATGATCTATGCCAAGCTAGAGCCAAAAGTCCTACCGCTAGATGCAGAAAACTGCTGGATGAACTGGACATATTTCCCCAAATGTTGGCAAATCACTTTAAATCACTATATAGGCTTGCTGAGAGAGCTCAGATTAGAACATGTTGACAGTGTTACCAAGGTTGTTCAATGAGCCTGGCTCATGCATAGCTGCCCTGAAAGTCCACAAAAAACATGTCTGAGGAAAACTTTAACAGTAATACTATAATACACTGAGAATAATGGTTCTCCAATTTAGTACTATACATGAATCTGATCGGAATGGTCATTCAGACAGTAGGCCAAGATAAGTAAAACTGAGATTGTGTCCGTGCTTCTGTCTACATGACCTTACTAGGACAGACAGCTATAGCATTTGGCTTTGAGAATCATTATCAGCATTCTTATCAAATGACTTTATAGTACGCCTAATGCCTGGCCTTGGGGTTGACATGAAAGGAGGATCAGATTCATTTGGCTACTGGCTGAGTTCTGCTAACAGCAAAGCACATATAAACAATGCGCAGCGGATGGGTCACTTAATGATGTCACAGGCCTGACGTCAGCATTGAGCAGTCAAATATATGCTCTGCTGGAAAAAAGTTCTCACTGCAACAAGATATGTTTGGTTTGCAAGTCTGACAGCATTTTCATCATCACACTGTTCCTCATGTGATGACACTGTGAGTTGTATGGGTTTTTTTATCTCAGCTTTGGGTGATTACATGATCTTCCAGTCAAAATTGTACCAGTACTGAAGACCTAGTTTTCAAGAGGGATCCCCTATCTTTAAAACTCATGAGTAAGCTTACTTTTTTCTGTTTACTTAAGTCAGCAGGTCCAAAGTCCAGGTGTTTTAAATACTCACTCGAGCAAGTGCGTGTGTGAGTCCGTGTGTGAGTCTGTGTGTATGTGTCAGCTGACGTGCTGAGCGGATATCTTCCATGACTGACTGACTGTGTGTGTGTGTGTGTGTGTGTGTGTGTGTGTGTGTGTGTGTGTGTGAGTGAGTGAGTGAGTGAGTGAGAGAGAGAGAGAGAGACAGAGAGAGAGAGAGAGAGAGAGAGAGAGAGAGAGAGAGACAGAGAGAGAGAGAGAGAGAGAGAGAGAGAGAGAGAGAGAGAGAGAGAGAGAGAATAAGGGATATTCCACAAGGCCTCTGGTCACTCAGGACACTCACAGAACATCCATGCGTAATCTTCCCATGATCATTCCAAACCCCAAAACAACCGCATTTAGTTTTTCCCCTTGCATTCCTCGCCTCTTGTTCTCTTAATCCACTATCATAGCATTGCACACAAATAATAAGGCATGTTTATTTGTGTTCTTGTTCACAGATTAGGCCAGCCTGTGTTATAAGATAAACCAAAACAAACACCATAGGCCCTTCGCCCTCTCCTCTTCTCTCCTGGTTGATGCCTGACTCCGATGCCTTAGCGATGAGATGTGAATGCTACTGCCACGTTAATAGGCCGATTAGCAAGCGGGATTATAATCCTAATCCAAGATGACAGGATTCCCGGAATAGAGGCTTTGGAGCAGTGCAGCAGAGAGTCCAGACCAACAAAAGAGGAAAGGACTCTCAGAGGTGGACAGCCTCCCTCACGCAGTACCAAACACTAAAGCAGCCAAAAACGCACAAGGGATATGGGAGCTTAATTCTTACAGCACCCTGGTGATAAGCAGTCTATTTTTTGTTTCTCAGGATCACTCACAGTTACAGTAATGTGTATGTAATGTGATGAATATCAAATATTATGATATCTGTGCAACTGTAAGACAGAAAGGGGAAGCTCCCTGTTGGTTGGTAACAGTTTGCACAGTATATACACATATATTACCATATCTTCACACTTACAGTATTGATAACAGATTGACTCCAATCATATCATGGCTTTACAGGCTGCACTGAACACAATACTGTACATTTTCATCTGTTCAACAAACCATAGACTGGTTCTAGGGCCTGATTGGACTAAGTAAGGCACACTCCTATCAACGCCACTCTGAGTAATTTCAGTCCTTACAGTTACCAAAGGGAGTGGTGAAATAACAGATGTGCACGCTCACACACACACACACACACACACACACACACACACACACACACACACACACACACACACACACACACACACACACACGCTTGGAGATACACACAGGCACACTTATGGTTTTGGCAGGAAGTACACTGGTTGTGCCATGCAAAATGAAAGAAGAGTACTGCAGTGCAGTCTTGAATTAAATATTTATAGTGTAGCTATTATTATTGCTAGAATAGCATCTTGAATGTTTTAATAATCTAGAATGCTGTTATGGAACAATCTGTCTTATCAGACAAAAATAACCTGAATGGACACCATGGTTCATATGAAATATGCAGGTATATTTTAATAATACAGGTTTTACTCCAGTAACGTCGGACTAAAAGACATGCAACATTTGCCAATGACCTCGAGTATATACTCTTAGGGACAAAATCTATGATGCAAAGATCCTATATATTGCATAATCACATTAACATAAAAAAAACATGATTCAGGCCAGATATCAGGGGTGCCGCAAGGGGATTGGAGTTAGGATGATTCTAAGGGCCTGACACTGATAGCAAAGATCTTTCATAGTGACTCCTCTCTGCTGATAGGGAGACCCAGAAAATATTTTAGTATAAATACTGTTTGGGGGCCCAAAATAATTATTTATTATAAATTCAAGCTCTGCTCTTGCCAGCTACTAAAACTCATGAGGCCCTACAAAACCTATGGGCCCTATCATAAATAATTATTTTGGGCCCCCCCAAACAGTACTTATTATATACTTATATTTTCTGGGTCTCCCTATTAGTGTCAGACCCACTCCTTATAAGCCACATCCAGTGACCAAAAGCCAGAGGGGAAGCCTCGAATAAAATGCCGGAAGTATAAATGCCTGCACTGTCCCCCATCCATATGGTAGTCCAAGCTTGGGGCTCACCGTTTGGCCTCTTCTAGGTGACACAGGTATTCATAGGCGATGTTTTGTCGTCTCCTCTCATCCATTTCCTCGGCCGAGAGCCTCTCGTCGTCCACAATGGCTATAACACAAACACAGGAACAAACAGCCAGCGTCAAAAGCAAATGGAGAGAGAAGAGAGGGCCAACATAGAAAGAGAGGAGGGATTTTTCTGCATTCCCACAGGTGGTCACAGCCACTGCGCGCACACACACACACACACACACACACACACACACACACACACACACACAAATTGTAAATATCAGTATCATAACCAGTTGGTCATGAACAAGTGAAATGATTACATTATTCCTTAGCTAATGAGCCATGATAGAAAAGGGAAAAACATCATGCTTTCAGCAGTTGCCATTTGCTGGGAGTGCCTGACAAAGGGATTCCATTCACACACACACACACACACACACACACACACACACACACACACACACACACACTAACACAGACACTGTGGGATCTCAAAGGTTTGGGATGGGTATTACACACAGCAGAGTGATGGGGGGGGACCTACAAAATCATACAGCTGGACAGTGTGCCAGAGTTCAGAGTTGATGGTCACTGAGGATTGAGTGTGATGAGCTCTATCCAGAAAGTGAATTGTGAATGGGGGACTGAGGTGTCTTGTGTCAGCCAGAATACGGATTGTGACTAGGGATATTGAATGGCATAGAGGTGGTACAGACATTGAACCATAACAAATCATCAATATATTGATAGATATCATAGATAGATAGATATTATCTACTACGTTCTGTATTATCTAGAGCAGGGGTAGCCAATGTTTTTTTTTTTTGGGGGGGGGGGGGCTGCAGTTTAATGCTGTCTAAAACATTCCATAGTGCTTAATGATACATTTCAAAGCTAGTGACATTAATTAGCTAATTAAAATGCTGTCTAAAACATTCCATAGTGCTTAATGATACATTTGAAAGCTAGTGACATTAATGGGCACCTTTTTTGATCAGATTATCTTTTTGATGGAAAACAGGCTTGTATCCACCGCATTGTTGTTCAAAATCTGAACTGAGTGTGATGACATAAAATTAGATTGACATAGCAGTGGACCATATTAGATTTTGTATTTAGACCTCATGGTGGGCCACTTGAAAGAGGGGTGAATCAGTCCGCAATTGGTCACCCCTGTTCTAGAGTGACCTTTACCTGGTTGAACTACTGACAGATACACACCCCTCTGACAGACAAACACACATACTGCACACACACACACACCGCCTCCTTCTCCAACTCCTCCAACTATGGCTCCTCCCTCCTGTGTCCCCTGCTTGGCTAAATCCCCAGCAATCCCTTTATTTCTGGCTGAGTAGCTCGCTCTCCGGGCCCATGAATGTGTCTCTAAACAGGTCTTAAGATGAGGTTAAGAGGCCCATGGCTCCTGCTGTCAGTAGGAGAGAGATGCTATGGCCTTACGGTGCTCCACTAACAGTACACCGGCTGTGGGACAAAGCTGGCTGGGGTGGGTGAGGTGGGTGAGGTGGGTGACCCATTTTCAAGTACGGGGGGTATTGGGGGTCAAACTGTCTGGGCAAAATAGCCTAATAAAAATCTTTTTCTGGAATTTTTGTGCAAGAACTCTTCATGCATTTTCTAATAGAATTCCATTTTTGTTTAATATCTAGAGTTTTTCTTCTTATCCAAATCTGTAAGGTTTGTGGCCTTGAGCAAGTAATTTCTAAAGGTCTCTCTGACCTCATCCTACTCTTCCTACCCTCTAATGAGCATGATGCGATTTTTTCAGGGTGCTAACCTTCTGCTCCAGGCTCTACCGTGTCTCTTGAGGTTAGCATCACCCATTTTTAGGGCACGGAGGCTGCCGTCCCCAGTTTGCCTGCTATTGGGAGAGTTACAGTAGCATCTGGGTAGAGGGGATTGACTTGAGCTGCTCTGGGACTCAGAACAGGGTACAAATTCATCCTTGGCACCTGAGACAGGTTGGGTACATCTACAGTAAACCTTTGAGGCACCTGTGAAACCTTAAGGTGGCTACAGACCAAAGATCCATGATGAGATGGGCTGCGATGTTCTAAAACCCTGCGACGTTGTAGAACTCCAAAATTGTGATTTGACATGTTAAATATTTTGTGACGGTTTGCAACTCCTTGCAATAACCTGTTACATTTGATTCACACCGCTGCAACTACTCTCTAAAACCGTTGCGGCTCTTCAGACTGAATTGGCACATCTAAGAAATATGATTAACTTTAACTCACAATCTCTCCAGTGGAATAACATGAAACTCCCAATTCCTGTGAGAATTTGAGAAAAGCTTTAGAATGTGACACAATGTACCAAAACACTATCTACCCAAGTGAGCACCTGATATAGGCCTCACACATTCACCCTGAGGCAACAAAGCCCCCCTTTGACCCATCAACGGGAGAGATC
Organism: Sardinella longiceps; assembly: GCA_027497455.2. Lineage (NCBI taxonomy): Eukaryota > Metazoa > Chordata > Actinopteri > Clupeiformes > Clupeidae > Sardinella > Sardinella longiceps. The sequence goes on from JAODXP020000019.1 coordinate 20,091,774, forward strand.
CAAATCTACTAAACAACCCACTTTTCCCATTGGGAGTGTAGGCAAAGCCTACTGTGTGCTCCCCACCCCCTCCACTCTTAGTGCCAAGGGGATGCCCTATTCCCTCTGGGCATCATCACTCAGTCACTGCGTGATAACTGATTTTGCTGACAGGTAAAGAGTGCCCACGCGTTGGCACTTTTAAACGAGCGAGCAGAGCGGATCATGCCAGCCAGACCGGCACAAAATAAAGGAGCCAGCTCCCCTGGTTGACACAGGCACAGGCTTGCCAACCAATCTCTGTGGGGCACCATTGTACGGTCCCTTTTGTTCACACTATCTGTGGCATCTCTCCCAATAGTGTGGCCGGACAATGAGAAGGTGATGGGATCAAGCTGGGACAAGAGTATCTCTTCCATTTGTGTACCTTGAGAGGCAACCATTAACGCGTCATCAATTCCTATTCTGGGGGGGGAAGAAAAACTTCAGATGAGCACATCTGGTCAAAATACAAAAAAAAAAAAAAAAAAAAAAGGCTGACACAGAGACTAATAGCCTTCCAACTGTTTGGCCAGCTACCATTGGGCATAGCCATTAACCTTTTGCCATATCTTTGTCATGTCATTACAGTGTGATTCTGAATCAGAGTGCTAGCAAAGACCGCTTTGAGTCAGCTTCCAGTTAAGAGGCTCTCAATCCCCCCTCCTCCTCTCTGTAAGTAATGAGTTACTGCTGCGGACGACCTTTGAGTTCAGTCTCGCCAGGACTGTCTCTCTACTGTCTGATGGCTAGCGTTGGAAGTGCTGCAGAAGAGCCATCTTGAATATTAATTGTGGAGAGCAGCAGCAGCAGCAGAGGGAGAACAAAACATGCACCTCACCTTGAACATCCACTTTCTGCAGTCATCCTGTGGTTTCAAACACCCGAGAGGAATGCTAACTTTGCCCCTTTTACTTTTTGACTTGCATCAGCACAGAACAATCTAAGAATAAGTCACAAAAACAACACAGCCAAGGTACTGAGATCCAGATCTAACACTTCCTGCCATAGTCTAGAGACTGCAGAGGGTCCACAAGAGGGTCATTGGCTTCCTGTGAATCAGTAAAGTTAAAGTCATCATCACCATCCCCTGGCACTGTCATTTACTCAGCTGAAATGCCTTGCAGGATCACAAACTTCATCTGCACTACTGTGATGAAACCCACAACTATTTTTTGTTCCCCATCACAGAGCTAAGGTGGGTCTGACCATATATCCTGTCTGTAGGCATATATTTATACACTGATGAAACTGAAAGTGAAGCATTAATATTCATTCTGTATAGAGAAATGAAAATACCTAAGTGAAACCGTACAGTTCCCACTGAGAAAAATGCAGCTTAACTGAAGGCCTGCTGCATGATTGCCTAAAACTTTGTTTTTTTTACTTTGTTTCTTTCAGAGGTACCTGACATCTTGCCATGAACTTCAAATTACAACCACCTTGAGGAGTTACATATGACTTTAGGAAGATGTCTTTCACATGAATGGTTTCCACTTTTCCTTTATACATAGTCAACACATCCCAAATGACATCAGCAGATATTGGTAAGTGTTAAAAAAAGAGCAAATACGACACAAACATGGGGGGAGAGGAGGGGGTGGGGGTGGGAGAAGGAGAGTCGTCCTATCATGCTTTGACATTTCGTCCCAGCAGCTGTATGGTTAATATTAACCCAGTAAACAACAACCACTGCCACACAAACATAGAACAACTCTGAACCCCTGGGATGGGATGGACACACACACACACACACACACACACACACACACACACACACACACACAGAGAGAGAGAGAGAGAGAGAGAGAGAGAGAGAGAGAGAGAGAGAGGCTCACACACTCACACCTCCACCCCATTCATTCACCTAACAGAACAGATATTGTAACTGAGGTGAAGGTGTAAATTGATCTTTTCCAGTGACTTAATTATTGCATTCAAGCTCAGGTGACATTCCATCACCTGATGCAGACATAACTGCTGATGTGGCTGCTTCACAGTTTAAGAAATCTACATTATAAACAGATTTTTGGGAGTGACAGATTTAGTGTGTTTTTAGTGTTAATGTTTTTCAATTTAAGATCAAGCTATGGCCTTGCTGACTATTCACTTAGAACACCATACTGATAAGACATCTTTTGAAAGTCCAGATAAGGACGGGCCTATTTGAACCAATAAAAAAAATAGTAGATTAATTACAATGAACCCAAGCAAAGAAGAGCAAACCAACATTAATCCTTGTTTAATAGATTTAAAAACATACACCAAGACAGCCATCTTAAAAACATGAGAAACCAAAACACAGCAGTAGTAACATTAGGCCTATGTCATTGCAGCTTGCCAGGACGTCTTCACCACAGGTATATTGTAGCCCAGCTACATTATGTTCACACGGGCAGGTCACAAGGTAACGTTAACGTTAGGGAGGCTATCGGTTTTACAGGTTCATGGACTGACCAAGACAGCCTGACCAAAAGGTAGTAAAAGTGCAATTTTACACCACTATACCTCCAAAACCATTACTGTACCATTCAGCACTGTCACATTCACAAGGAGTCACTTTATGTCAACTTTGTGACAGTCACTTCTGTATTGAGTTGACGTTACTACTCAGCAACAATGCATCTCTCAAGCATTGTTTTGTTGCTTGTTTAAAACACTAACTTAAAGAGGGTTGTTGACTGTAAAGGAGAAACGCATCTGGTTACTTACATCCATATCGTGGCCTGAGTGAATTTGCGCCGTCTTCATGGTACATCCTGCTTCGGTTCCCCCAGTTTAGAAACACTTGTTCAAGATTAAGCTCCCAGTACTGTAAACTTGCTGCTAGTTTAACCCGGGACGTCTGTTAGACAGGCTACCTCTAAATACGACTCAAAATAACTGAAGAAAAATCGTTTTAGATAGCTGCCGAATTACAGTTTTATTACTAATATTATGGAGTCAAATGCAACTCATGCCGCTTGCTTCTCTCAGAAAGCTCCCATTGCGTTAAGTTCGAGCAAGAGGCTGTGCCTCCACTCCACGGCGGTTTCCTCTACCAGCCCCGGCCGCACCAACCTGCGCACTCGCCTTAATGAGATGTCCGCAGCTCCACCTGGCGGCTCACCTGCCCGTGCCATGCCATTTTGACAACTGTCAAGAGTGAAAGGTTGTGCGCTCGGTGTAACGTTTTGTCATATGCCCGCATGCTTTGTGTAGGCCCAGGCAGTTTAAATTGTGTCCTTCTTTACAGTTCATTTTAGATAATTACTTTGAATGCCATTTTAAAGGCCAAATGTGTGAGGTTTTATTGTGGACTAAGTGCACTGCAGTCTGACAGGCAAACCTCTGATGATGGAGTCTTGTGTCCTTTCAATTTCAGTGTAGCCTAGTCTAGTGATCAGCTCACAGGCCTTATACCTAGCACATGTGCGACTTTTTACAATTTACCTACAGTAAATATTGTTTAATCTATCAAATCTAGGGGACAATTTGTAACAAATTGGCTACTCATTTCAATGTTATTCACCCAGGCTAGTTATTGAATTTTGTTAGCAAATTGTCCTCAATTAATTTTCTCCATTGCTGGTGTGTGTGTTTACCTCTCTGGCACATTAAAAACAAATGCTTTAGTATAATCATAATTTTGGTAATGTGGCTAATGCCATGGCTGAGGCTGTCCTTGGGTTTCCATGGCAACCCATCAGGATTTCACAGGTGATGCGAATTGCAAATGCATAACCACCAAACACAAACACAGAACGGAGAAAGCAACTGTTTGTTTCAGCCACTTAGTTGTCATCTCCAGAGATGATGGAAGAGAACGCAAATGGGGGGTGAGTGGCTGAAGTAAACACCATCCTGTTGACTTTGAAAGACAACTGTTTGTGAAACCTAACGGGAAACAGGGAGGGAGAGAGAGCCATGTGGAAATGCATATTAGAGACCCATTAAAAGAGATGCTAAAAGTAGACTGATGGGAATTCTACTGGAATGGAAAACATCGTTGATGGAAATAAGAGGGGAAAATATACATCAAAATGAAAATTCCAAAGTAAATTTGAAGTGGTTTAGATTGATAAATTAGATTAAAGGTGGTGTAGACTTGAAAACTACTTTTGTCTTAGCTATGTTAAATCAGGAAAGGTTGTGCATACTGTATAAGCACAGAATTTTTTATTGATTTGAAACACAATTGAGACCATCTTCATATTTTTGAACTAAAAAGTGGGAAAATTAGAGGGGCCATAGTGCCTCGGTTACCTCACTCACGTCAGATGTAGCGCTACGCGCGTTCATCTGATATTCAGCGATAGACGAGATATTTCAGGAGCCAGAAATCCTTGAATCTAACTGGGCAAACGGCTTGTCCATCAATTTAATTGACGTACACTGCAGCCAACCACATCGAAACCAACCGATGACGCTGGTTAAGTTTGTTGGATTGATTGGATTCAAAACAGTTGCTTATTCGCTACGTCACACCCTCTACAGCAGCTAGCGGCCCTGATTGGTCCGGTTAGAGAATAATGGCTTGAAATCTCTCTGATGGGCTTCAACATCAGATCGTTGCGCGGAAGTGCCTTACGAAAGTTACGTAGCGCATGATCTGACGTGAGTGAGGTAAGTGCCTCGGTGGGTTGTGGCATCGTGCCATGGGCCATCGGCCCTGGGTTTGAGTCTGGCACAGTGTCTTTACCAGATTCTTGCCCCTCAATTTTTTCCACATGGGACGGGACCTAGGGAAACTGCATGCTCTATAACTACGGCTAGGATGCAGCAATGAACTTGTGAAGACGCACATTTTAGTCTGGAATATATAATTTATCAATCCCAATCAGTTCCAGGAGATGTTTATAAGGTACTACAAGTAGGAAATGTCAAAATTTAGCTAAATCCACCCCCCCCCCAAACAAATAAACGTGTTGAAAAGTAATCTCACACATCAGTGCACAAAGGGTGTTGGTGAAAAGAGCATGACTTTATTTTCTATCATGTACATGGCATGAAGCCATAAGCAGTGGCCTTCTTGAAAGCACTCACAAGAATCTCTCGATAAAATCATAAGTCTTTTGGCAAACACTTTGATACACACCTCCATAGACAATATACTCCATATATGTACAGTTACCCGAGTACAGGCATGCCCTTCACAGCAATAGACGTCTTTTTTTTATTCATATCCATAAATAGATTTTTTTCCTTTCTTTGTCCAATGAAACAAACAAACAAACAAAAAAAAATAACTTACATGTAAATACATTCACATTTTATCCCAAATTAATAGTCTCATTTTTTTCTGACAGAAGAACACAGAAACACAAACTGAAGCACAAAAATAAATAAATAAATAAAAATCTTGACACCACACACACACATGCAATTTTGAATGCAATACTGAATGTTTGGTTATTTGTTGGGAAAGGACATTGATGTGTGTTGAACCACATTGATCACAAACAGATCTGAACATGTTTCAGTCAGTCAAAAGCACAATAGGCTACTCTTAACCCCAACAACAATACAGTATGTACAGTATTTACAGACACACTCACACACACACACACACACCACACACATCTCAGTCTCTCTCTTTTTCCTTTCACACACACACACACACACACACACACACACACACACACACACACATACAGTACACACACAGTGTGAGTGAGTGAGTGAGAAGTAGAGAGAAGAGAGAGAAAGAGAGCGAGAGAGAGATAGACACAAACAACCAGAAGCATGAATAACACAGTACCAGTATACAAGCACACTCAGACAACTACAGATGCACATACAGCGACAGATATGCAACACATGTATGTCAGGGGAGAGAGTGTACAAACATTCCTTTTCCAAGCACACACACACACACACACACACGGAATCCAAGGACATTACCAATGTTTGCACATTTACCAATAGCATCTGGCGCATCATTGTGGAAAGTTACAGAGTAACTAATAAGTAACAAACAAAAAATAAACAAACAAACAAACAAATAAACATAAACATCTGCATAGCACTGCTAGTTTTGCGAGAGCAGCAGGTAGCTTTGGTATGTCACAGGCCTAATGATGAAGAAATCTGTACGACTACTACTGAAGCAAGTGTCTACATGGACAAATTTGCAGGGTTTAACTATTGGATCAGCTATCACATTATTTTTTGATGTAACATGTTAACAAAATGCTGACGATGTCGAATAATTATTTGTTCCACCAAAACACTGCTTTGTAATTTTTTTTTTTCCACTTTTTCTCTTCATTAATTTGTTTATGACATGAGGTTGTTTTTTCATAGTATGAATTTACAAACACTAAGCTAGCAACACAAGCCAAACATTTACAGGAGACACAGAGACACCAAGGCAAATTCCCACAAAAAATGACCAAGTGGTTCATATCTATCGGTTTAAGGTTAGACTGAGATGTAGGACTTCCTTCTTTACATCTCTGGTGATAGAACTAAAGAAAAAACGTTAACCTTTAGAATATATCCGGCCAATCTAAACTGATGTGGAAAAATTTACCAGAATTTTCCATAAAATACAGTTCATAGGAAAAATATCACTTGATTTCTTATTCTTGGAATTTTTTAAATGTTATGCATTTCTTTCATTTCAAATGTTAATGGAATTCTCGCTATTTTGAGAAATATAGTGAAATATAAAACACAATAAAATATATAGATATTTTTTAGCATAGCAGGAAGCCATCTTGGTTAAAGGCAAGTTTGAAACTGCTAATGATCTTGTATCTGTGTTCTGGATTGTCTTTTAATGTAAATGACATTATGGACAGAACTCTTCAAAACATTTTTTTTCAAGAGAGTGGCATGCCATTGCCCCCTATGGGTAAGACAGCTGTATTGCTAACTACAAAAAAAAAAAAAAAAAAAAAAAGCTAAGGGGACTACACTGTCAACGTCTTACATACATTATAAAGGAACAAATCACAAATAGTGAAAAGGTCTGTTATTGCAGTAAATGACACTGTTCCTTACTGTACTTCCCACAGGATTCAAGAATTTAGACAATCAATCAGAACAGTATAAAGGGTTGAAAAGACTTTTTAAGAATCATGTGACACTGGCATTGGCAATCTTTCAATTACTGTCTTGTCTGAACAGGATTTAGTAAATAAATAAATAAATAAATAAATAAATAAATAATATGTAAATAACACATTACATATAAACATAAACATCAAACAACATTAATAGATAAAAACAAATAAATATATGAATCAATAGTGAAATAAATATCCATTTATCAGCAAAAGGTTTAAAATTTGCAGCCTATTGCCTGCAGTTTGCGACACCTCTGTGCCGTTATTTGTGTATTATACCCAGAACACTGCAGTGAGACTAGAGAGAGTAAATTTTTATCTCATGCTTTACATCGTTACACCCAACCATATTGTCACACTATGCAAAAGTCTCTGCTACATACATACACACACACACACACACACACACACACACACACACACACCTCAAGCTGCTGATGAGCCTAATGAAGCGCATGCTACTTGGAAACCATCTTCATGGCCGCTTGTTGTGGCGCTGCTGGGGAGCCCCCGCAGTCCGTCCCTCCCCTCCCTCCCTCCCTCCCTTCTGCTCCAGGCACACATTGCCATCTGCTGGGGGTGGGTTACCCCAGCCTCTCACAGCAGCAGCAGCAGCACCACCACCACCACCGCTACCCGTACCCCCACCACCACCCTCACTCACATAAAAATCTCATTCCTTTCCTGCCTCCTCTACCCCTATAGCTGATTCCCTCTACCTAGCTAGTATTAGCAAAGTAGGATATAAGAGATTCCACTCCTGAAGCATAACACACACAGTACTTTATAGAGGATTAGTCACAATATATTTTAATACTACTAGTATTTCCAATTGCACACTTGACACACGTGCCACTTATGACTCAATCCATCAATGCTCAACCAATATAATATACCTATTTTATATTATAGCACTAAATTATTGCTGATGGAATCTCCTGCTTCAGAGACCACAACAGAAAAGCTATTTAGTCCAATACAAGTCTGATTTCAACTCTGGATGTTTGAGACTTTTGCATAGTGTTACGTTACGGTATTGGAAAATATCACACACTACAAGTACAAAGACGGCTTTATGTTCACAATGGCAATGGAGAATGACTAGAGCAGGGCAGGCTCTGAGCGTCCCCCCTTTCATCGCCCGGGTTCTGTAAACTCGAACTCGGAGGGGAAAACCACCCAGACGACCTCCTCTTTTAACATATGCGTGAGATCACTCTGACAAGGAGAGGCACGTTTGCACGATTTTTATAAAGGCCATTCAGTGTTTCACAGAGGAAGCAGCATGACGTGAGTATGTACAGTCACTGCCTCAACGAATCATTTTCAAACAGGCATAGAAGCGACAAAAAAATGAATTAATTAAAAAATAAAATAAAAAAGAATACACAGACAGGTGGCCATAGAGCCTGCATACAACACAAACAGTCCAACACAAATCCAAACACATAGCCAGTACATTTTTTAGCAAAAATAAAGAGCTGGGCATGTTTCTCTTTTGCTTAGAAATGTGGCTGCCAACAAAGTATAAATTTCTAGCTTAGCGCTACATTTGATATGTACATATATTATGACAACACCCACAATTACCTCATATGGCCTTTTTATTCATAAAGAGGACACCAGGGCAAAAGGCTCAATCAACTTTCCCGATGCAGAATCCACTAATGCATTTCTGCTCACTTTTTCTGGACACTTGTATGACATCAAATGATTATTTAATTTCTAATTCAAATGAATATACTAGTTTGCAATGGTATGCAATAGGCTAGTTCCCCCTTCACAAGAATACAAAACTTTCCCGTCTGTCTATTCTGATTTTGTAACTGCACCTAGAAAGAAGAAATCCATTTTGAAACCGTACAACCATACCATAAACATAGAGTCAATTAGGAGAACCACAAATTATAGTATCTTTTTCTAAAAACACAGAACAGCTAATTATCTCTGACTTAACCATTCTCTCAAATGGAGACAAGAAAAAGACAAATCAGTCAATCAATCCCACTGCACATAATGCATGTTTACATAGCACATTAACGGCGTGGCAGGTGAGAAGTTTAAGTGGCATGTAAAATTGTGATTGGCACATCTTCATCCTCTCACCAACCGCTCTCACTCTGACTACCATACCCGAGCCTGACGTTCACACACACACACCCTCCTTTGTTCTATCAGCTGTGCCACTACAGCCTAACGTACGAACACCCCCCCCCACACCCACCCCCAACACACCCACTCACACACACAAACACACTCCCCCCTCTCTCTCTCTCTCTCCATCTTTCCCCTCCCTCCCTCCCTGTCATCTGTTCACCTGGCCTCTCTTTATGGCTGGCCGAGGCCCAGGCTGGCCCCCACGCAGCATGGTTCCAGGTGCTCATTACAGCTTGTTTTTACACGGGGAGAACCAGCAGCGGCAGCAGCAGCAGCAGCAGCCACATCATTACTCACGCCGTTCACAGAGGCCGCAGACACTCACACAGCCCACAATGGCTAAATCAGGAACCCCATACGTGGTTTAGAGGCACAGGGTTATGTAATCAGGGAAAAAGAAAAAAAAAAGTTTTACTTGTAAACTGTAGGTTTTTGTCAGACTATATTGATTTTTCTCCAAGCTATCTAAGATGATGCTGCTATCATGGTGAATAGCATGTGTGTGAGGCTCCTGCTTGATGGACAATGTCAGCTGCCCTGTTGGGTTTACATTACTGCTGAGGAGTACTACTGTATGTAACACACACACACACACACATACACACACAAAAACGCGATCATGGACATACACTTAATTGGACTCCATTTCAAACTAAACATAATAGTTGATAAATCTGCTCAATGTCAACAATAGAGATAGACTTGAGGTATAACATACAGTGGATGTTAGTAGTCTGCATGGTTTAGCTGGGTTAAGCCTTTTGCCCATGGTGCCACACCTCTCCCGGTGTGGTATTGTACTTCCTTTTTTGGGACACTCAGGGGGGGGGGGGGTTACATGAGGACGTTGTTCCTCGTGTCGGGCAACCTCAGCCCCACCAAACCCCCGCCCACCAGCACGGACGAGGCCAGCAGGATGGGGATGGCTTTGGTGATGCCCACCAGAGAGCCGAAGATCAGGTTTCCCAGCACTGCCGCCAGCTTACACAGGGAGTTACAGAAGCCAAAGCCAGTGCCTCTGAATAGGAGGGACAGAAGAGAAGGGAGAGAGGGAAGAGATAGAGAGAGATAGACAGACAGAGAGAAGGGAGAGAGAAGAGATGAGAGAGAGAGAGAGAGAGAGAGAGAGAGAGAGAGAGAGAGAGAGAGACAGACAAGTGGAGAGAGGAGTTATACTTCCATTGCTCAGGTCTCAGGAGATTAGAGAATAATAAAAGACTGAAGAATTTTTCGATGTGATATGAATCAAAAAGGCAATAAGACAAAGCAAAGAGGTCAAATGAGTTGATTCAGTGATGGAAAAGGTGTGTGTGTCTCTGTATCGGTGTCTGTGCGTGTGTGTGTGTGTGTGTGTGTGTGTGCGTGTGTGTGTGTGTGTGTGTATATGTGTGCACGCATGTGCGTATGTCTGTGTATGTACAGAAAGAAAGACAGTGAAAGAGAGGCCTAATGTAATCACAACCCCACAACGCAATAAACACAGTAATTTATTTGTTTATCTGCCTGAGTGGGTGTGTGTGCACCTGTATTACCAGAAGTGAAGAATGAACTGAACAACCCACACGGCGGGGAAAATGACACATAAAGACTCTAGACAAATTAACTACAGAAACACAAGACAAAGGCAAGGAGGAAGAGGAGGAAGAGGAGGAGGAGGAGTGCGTTCTCATCAGTTAGCATTACCTCCTGTCTGTCGGGTAGAGCTCTACGGTAACCACATCCAGCGAGTTCCAGGCAGATATGCTCAGGCCGTTGTAGAGGCAGAGCATGCCGATCATCATGGACTCACTGGTGCCAAACCACAGGAAGAAACAGCTGATCCCAGATAGGACCATGGAGAAACCTGTGAGAACAACACACACAACCAGCCCCCACGGTTATTTACGGTGAAAATAGTTATATTTTAAAAATTACATTTCAATAATTATTACAATCATAAGATAGTACCTACAATAAAGTAGCCTATTTCCAGTGTCAAATCTATTCAAGTTTTCAATAAAAAGGCTACATCACATCTAAATACTAAATATTGGTTGGCATTGTCATGAAATCCATCCATATTTGCTCATTTTGGCTGGAAAAACATCCATAACATTTGCTATTTTGGGTTGTAGAACTAAACTATGTTTCATTACTAGAACACTAGAATATTCATATAGTTCTGTAATGTTTTGTCACATCCATAACATGAAATAGTAATTGTCAATATTACAGCCTACAGTACTGTATGCAGGCAAAAAAATAAAATAAAAATATTCGCACCTAACATAGACAAGCGCCCTATTTTATCCATTAGAAGAGCAGATACTATGTTGCCTGGCAACACAGCAAGGGTGCCGAGGAAGTTGACGAAGTAGACCCAGTAGGCACTGTAGTCATCATCAAATGTCATTTGACAGCCTGTCTTGTTGTGACTGAATGTGCTGTCGATAACCTCTGTTCCCCCAATGAGTTTGGAGTCATCGATGTCTGCAAAAAAAAAAAAAAAAGACAAACAACACACATATGCAATTAGCAAAATGGTCATTTTGTCTTCAAAAGCTCATAATGTCTCTCTAACTTCAGACACTAATGACCTATGCTAGACTTCTCAGCCCTTTTCTCCTCATGTCTGTCTTATGAAATTACCTCAGTAAATGACCAGCCATCTTGGTGAAGGTAATGCCCTGAATTATAGTCTAATAACGGCGGTGGAGTAACAGAGTCAGAGTCTGCATTTTAAGTAAGGGGAAACGTATCAAAAGTGATCTATGGATTTCTTTATGGATAATAATTAGAAGATCCTTGCAAGCAACTTTACAGCCTGGTCCAACCCAGGGGGTCAGGATTTGGCTGGTTAGCTTTGCCAATTAGCATTGCACTTCCTCGTCGCCATTTTCCAGAAATTACATCATATCCGACTCCAATTGACATATGCTGATTGGTTAATGCTACACTTTCAGATCATGTGAACGAGCTCCCGGTGCACACACTTTTGTGGGCGTGCCCAGACTTGCCATCTGTAGCTCATCTCCATTAGTAACATGGGCCCTCATTGGCCCAAATGAAATGGAGTCGGAAGTGAGCTCCATGAAACGCCATCTTGACAACTGAAAAATTTGTTCAATTTTGGATGAATTCACTAGCCTAGCATTCCACATTGGAATCAATGGGAGGCGGGACTTAGTATGTTTCTCCAGGTTTATTAATACCTCCATGGGTCCAACCAACTTCCCACACAGAGCAATGTAGCCAGTTGGGAGGTCAACTTCAAGCGCTTCAAACGGAAAACCAACTGTTGACCAAGATGCTTGAACTTCAAAAGGGCTTTCAATAAGTATGTGATTTTTCATTCTTACTTCTTACATTCTTACATTATTTTTACTGTAAAACTAACACTGGAAGGCAATGCTTGATCTATTTCACATCACTATGATGTGTAATGTGATATTTTGCACTGGGTTATTTGTCTAGGTTGTTTTTTTTTTTTTTTTGGGGGGGGGGGGTTGTTCTAAAAGACAGTGAAATTAGTTGTAGTGAAAGGAATTACAGTACTATTTTCATATCATTTGGCTTTTTTAATCAGATGTAAACTCCAGTGTTTTTGTCTCATGTCGCAGTTACAGATATTTTCAGCTGTTTGTGATAGGGAGTGTTAAGTTAAGTTCTTCAGGTCATTTTGAGGGTAAATATTGTGAAAGCTAAGAAATAGACCGTCACAAACCATACCACTGGACATGATGTCAAACTCACCTGTGTTGTAGAAGAAAGTATCAATAAAGGTACAGTTTCGGAAGAATGAGCCCACAGATGTGACATCCTCAAAGCGGCATTTTCGAAATGTGGAGTCGATGAATGTGACCGACTTTAGTTTCATATTCACAAAACTGCAACGATAACATCAAATGGATATTGTAAATTATTTTTACACTATATAAATGAATATGTCTATTTTTCACCTTGACTGTACAATGAAATAAGTTCGCTATTTTTCAATAAAATATGACAGTCCCAAGTCTCAGAGATGCATTTTTTTGTATGTGGTTGTGGCTTTATAAGTGATCCCAATTATAGGGACTTACTTGTCATTTACGAATAAGCCATTGGAGTGGATCTGGTTCTCCAAAGTGAAGTTGAATGTGAAATTCTCGAGGTGCTCGTTGGTGTGAATCTTCACTTTGGAAGCGTATTCATCGGCCTGCAAGTGCTTGATGACATCAGGGAACCAGACAGACAAACCATAGTACCTAGTGGGACAGAATCATATGTCTTCTTAAATTTCAATACAGTATAAATTTGAATAAAATTAAAGCTATATTCAACAATATATAGCTGAATAGCATTTTTTTTTATTTCTCAGTGTGTAAATGAATTACAAGAATGTGCCTTTTTCTTAGGTATATTTCTTGTGGCTGAGGTTTATTTATTTGAAAAAAAAAAAATCTCTGAAGATGCCTGGCTCAGTCAATTTTCAAGCGAGCTGAAAGAATTCCCTACCCCTATATATAGAAAGGCATTTAATCAATATCTTCGATCAATGTCTGATGTCATTAGGCCTTGAACAATGTCTAAATACTTCTCATTTCATCTCAAAATATCACACTTAGTGTCACGTTCAGTTCAGTTCAGTTCTGTTCTGTTTTGGTTTGTGTTTGGTTTTCTGGTGTTGGACTCTTAGTTTGTAGTTTACTTCCTGTTTCTTTCCCTTGTTATTTCCTAGTTCCTTGTCATGTGTTCCTGTGTCACTTCCTGTTGTTTGCTCCCTGGTCCTCCATGTGCTCCTTTGTTTATGCCTGCCTTGTGTGTCTAGCTCCGCCCCTCACCTGTACCTAGTCTCGTTACCTTGTTATCAGTCTCATTATTCCTGCCTTGTTTCAGCTGTTTCTTGTTCCCTTGTCTCGCCCTTTGTATTTAAGCCCCTGCTTCTGTTGAGTCTTTGTCAGTCATTGTTTGTCAACCTCCTCGATGTCATGTGTAAGTTCTACCCTTGTATCTCCTGAGTGTTTTCTTGTTTTCAAGTAAAGTAAAGTAAAATTCCGTTCAGTTCTTCGAAGTTGTTGTCCCTGTCCTGCTTTTGGGTCCGCTCCAAAACTACAATCCTGACAGAATGACTGACCTTCAAACAATGGACCCAGCAGGAAAGTGGTTTGATTTTGATAAGGATGCGCCGCTATGGGAACAACCATGGGAGCTCTTCTGGACTGAAGAAGACGACCGGTGTTCCACTGAGGAAGATGAGTGGACTGAAGATGAGGATCTTCAGTTTCCGGTCTCCTGCAACCCTCCAAGCTCCACTCCCAACAACCTGCCTGTCTCAGCTTCTCACAGCCTCACAGACCTGGCTCACCATAGCGCTCCTGATCTGGCCCCATGCAGCTCTCCCTTCCTTGGGACACGGCTTGCCATACGCCGGTCTCCAGCTGGTAAGCCACCATTCCAGGGGGAGATGGTTTTTGGGGGGGAGCAGAGTCCTCCCAGCACGGTGCCGGCACCGTGCTCCGCACCTGGTCTTGCTCCACACCCTGTGCCTGCCATTGCCCCATGCCATGCTCCTACTGTCTGCTGCCCTCCTGTTCCAGTTCTCAACAGCCCTCATGTTCCATGTGTGATGACTCCAGTGCTGGCGCCGCTAGACCGCCAGATGCCTGCTCCTCGTCCTCTCCCCGTCCCCGGTGAGCGATCTCCCGTCCCCGGTGAGCGATCTCCAGTCCCCAGCGCCCGAGGTGGGCGATCTCCAGTCCCCAGCGCCCGAGGTGGGCGATCTCCAGTCCCCAGCGCCCGAGGTGGGCGATCTCCAGTCCCCAGCGCCCGAGGTGGGCGATCTCCAGTCCCCAGCGCCCGAGGTGGGCGATCTCCAGTCCCCAGCGCCCGAGGTGGGCGATCTCCAGTCCCCAGCGCCCGAGGTGGGCGATCTTGGTTTCCAGTCCCCGGCGCCCGAGGTGGGCGATCAGCCTGTGGCTGCTGCTGTCCCAGCTCTCCAGTTTACTCTGGAACTGCCTGCAAGGCCGTCTCTGGCTTCCCAGTCCGACTCTGCCCCTCCAGACTCTGCTGAAGCCCCCACTCTGGATCCTGTTCTGGCTCCAGCTCCTCAGCCAGAGTCTGCGCTGAATTCGGCTCCGGCTTCAGCTCTTCGCCCAGAGTCTGCTCCTGATTGGGGTCCACTGGCTCCAGTGTCAGTTGCTGCTTCGCCGCTAGACTCGGCTCCAGCTCTGATTTCGGCTCCGGTTCCTCCACCAGATGCTGCTTCAGCTCGCGCTCCCGATCCCGCATCTGATCCAGCGCCGGCTCCGGATCCCGGGTGTTCTCCAGCTGCAGCTCCAGATCCTGCGTCTCCTCCAGCGCCGGCTCCAGATCCCGCGTCTGCTCCGGCTTCAGTTCTCGATTCTGCGTCTGATCCAGCGTCAGCTCCAGATCCCGGGTGTTCTCCAGCGCCGGCTCCAGATCCCGGGTGTTCTCCAGCGCCGGCTCCAGATCCCGGGTGTTCTCCAGCGCCGGCTCCAGATCCCGGGTGTTCTCCAGCGCCGGCTCCAGATCCCGCGTCTGCTCCAGCGCCGGCTCCAGATCCTGCGTCTGCTCCAGCGCCGGCTCCAGATCCCCAGCGTCCCGATCTCCAGCGCCGGCTCCCGATCCCGGGTCTGCTCCAGCGCCGGCTCCCGATCCCGGGTCTTCTCCAGCGTCCGGCTCCCGATCCCGGGTCTTCTCCAGCGTCTGGCTCCCGATCCCGGGTCTGCTCCGGCTCCGGCTCCCGATCCCGTGTCTGCTCCGGCTCCTGGTCCAGCTCCCGATCCCGGGTCTTCTCCAGCTCTGGCTCCCGATCCCGGGTCTGGTCCAGCTCCGGCTCCTGGTCCCGTGTTGGCTCCGGCTCCTGGTCCAGCTCCCGATCCCGGGTCTTCTCCAGCTCTGGCTCCCGATCCCGGGTCTTCTCCAGCTCTGGCTCCCGATCCCGGGTCTTCTCCAGCTCTGGCTCCCGATCCCGGGTCTGCTCCAGCTCCTGGTCCCGTGTTGGCTCCGGCTCCTGGTCCAGCTCCCGATCCCGTGTATTCTCCAGCTCTGGCTCCCGATCCCGGGTCTTCTCCAGCTCTGGCTCCCGATCCCGGGTCTTCTCCAGCTCTGGCTCCCGATCCCGGGTCTGGTCCAGCTCCGGCTCCTGGTCCCGTGTTGGCTCCGGCTCCTGATCCGGCTCCCGGTCCCGTGTCTTCTCCGGCTCCCAGTCCCGCTCCCGCGCCGGCTCCCGCTCCCGCGCCGGCTCCCGCGCCCGCTCCCCGCTCCGGCTCCCGCTCCCGCTCCCGCTCCTGCTCCCGCGCCGGCTCCCGCTCCTGCTCCCGTGCCGGCTCCCGCTCCTGCTCCCGTGCCGGCTCCAGCTTCCTCTGGTCCTGGGTTTGCCTCGCAACTGACCCGGCAGTCCTGTCCAGGTCTTCCACCTGGGGGTTTGGGGTATCACTGCTGGCCTCCAGACTCTCCCTGCCCGTCAGTCCAGTCTGGTGGTCTTCGCCACAGCCGAGCGCCAGACGCTCCTTCTGGTGGTCTTCGCCACAGTCGGCCTCCGGACCCTCTTCGCCTCTCAGTCGATCCTGGTGGTCTGCGCCATGGCCGGCCTCCGGACCCCTCTTGCCTGTCAGTCTTGCCCAGTGGCCTTTCCCATGGCCGGCCTCCTGGCCTGCCATGCCCAGTCGTCTGCCGGACCTCTTGGCCCTCCTCTTTGCCGTCTCTCTGGCCCGCCTGCCTTTGGCCCACTCCGCCCACCCTTGTTTGTATGTAAGGGACGTCTGGAATCCGTCCCTTAGAGGGGGGGATATGTCACGTTCAGTTCAGTTCAGTTCTGTTCTGTTTTGGTTTGTGTTTGGTTTTCTGGTGTTGGACTCTTAGTTTGTAGTTTACTTCCTGTTTCTTTCCCTTGTTATTTCCTAGTTCCTTGTCATGTGTTCCTGTGTCACTTCCTGTTGTTTGCTCCCTGGTCCTCCATGTGCTCCTTTGTTTATGCCTGCCTTGTGTGTCTAGCTCCGCCCCTCACCTGTACCTAGTCTCGTTACCTTGTTATCAGTCTCATTATTCCTGCCTTGTTTCAGCTGTTTCTTGTTCCCTTGTCTCGCCCTTTGTATTTAAGCCCCTGCTTCTGTTGAGTCTTTGTCAGTCATTGTTTGTCAACCTCCTCGATGTCATGTGTAAGTTCTACCCTTGTATCTCCTGAGTGTTTTCTTGTTTTCAAGTAAAGTAAAGTAAAATTCCGTTCAGTTCTTCGAAGTTGTTGTCCCTGTCCTGCTTTTGGGTCCGCTCCAAAACTACAATCCTGA
>JAODXP020000019.1:20119370-20414370 GCA_027497455.2 Sardinella longiceps
AAATTTTATTCCAAATTCTAATTGGTAATTCCACTCTTATTGATCTTTTATGGCAAAGAATGCTCTTATTGCAGTTAAAGTTCCCAGGTCTCTCTCTCTCTCTCTCTCTCTCTCTCTCTCTCTCTCTCTCTCTCTCTCTCTCTCTCTCTCTCTCTCTCTCTCTCACAGAGGTGAATTTATGCTTAAGTCATCTTCTGTAGTGCATTTAGCCAAGCTGTACTGGTGTGAATTATGTATAAAGGAAGAGAAGCCCATGTTGAAAGAAAAGCTGTCAAGTTCATTAGACATTTGGGTGCTGCTTGAGATTCAGAGTTGTTGCTCACTCATGAAAATTATTTCCCTCTTTAGCCAAGCCTCTGTGGTTTCCCTTTCTCACTCATCTTTCTTTGCTCTCCTTTCTCTCTATCTCCTATCTCTCTTTCTTTCTTTCTTTCCTTCTTTCTTTGTTTTCTCTCTCTCTCTCCCTCTGTCACTGTCCCTCGTCTTTCTCTTTCTTCCCTCTTTCTGTCTAAATCTCTCTCTCTCTCTCTCTCTCTCTCTCTCTCTCTCTCTCTTCCCTCCCCCCTTCCCCCACATACACATTTTGCATGCAGTTTGTTAAACACTGGAACTAATTAATCTTTAAGGGATGAAAAAAGGGGAGATTTTCAGCACAAAATGACACAGATGAAGACAGAAATTGGCTGTGGGGGTTTTTGCACGATGAATACAAATGGCGGCAGCCCTTTTCTGAGGCTAATTGACTTTGTGGCGTTTGTGCGTTTGGAAGCTTTCTCCTATTGACACTTTCAACTGTCGCTGTGGCTTCCCTCGCTCGCATGCCATCCTTTCATTTGTCTTTGTTGTGTCTTTGGTTTTTTTTCTCTCTCCTTACAATCTGAAAAGCCGATTTGAAGACGTGTGTGTGTGTGTATATGTGTGTGTGCCGCGGCTGTGATGAGATTACAGGCAGCGTTGAAAATGGCGCAGACGTTTTTGTCTTTCACCTCAATGAGGTACACGTGCCATGGGGCAGGTGCCAGCGCTGTCTCGAGGAGGCTTTCCTGTGGCTGTCGTTGTGGCGGCGGTGGTGGTGGCAGTGGCAGTGGTACTGCTACACTGTGTGTGTCAGTGTCATTCTCAAACACACACACACACACAAACACATGTGTCCCCAAAACATGGCCCCTGTGTTTATTGGTAGCGACCATGCTGCAGGCCAAGCTTGAGGGCATAAAGGGCCATCAACAGAGAAACATGTCAATCATCCTCTCTCTCTCTCTCTCTCTCTCTGTCTCTCTCTTCTCTGTTGTTTGTCCGCTTGCTGAGCTCTCCCCCTCTTGCCGTCCTGTCAGCATGCCGAAGGGCATTTGATCGGCACACTGCCATACCACAGCTGTGCTCTGTAAACGTTGCCTTCAAAGCCGCCAGGTTGGCGATTCTGCCCCTCAGGTGGACCTCCGGGGGTGGTCAGACCAGAGCTTGTATGTCAGAGCTTTTATGTCACATCTCTGCATTCACATACCTCTGCATGACTCAATGGCTTCCATTTTCCAGTTCCCCCCATGTTTCCCATTATGCGCTTATAGCTTTTTTCTGCAGTTATGCTGCCACACATACTGCAATAATGTATATTCTTTATCATGATTATAGAGGTAGAAATAGGTATTACTGTATAATAAAAATAGGTATTACCCCAGATACTTCAATTCATAATGTAACCTGATGCAGTTTCGTTTATTACATAAGAACAATCGTATAATCTTTAGGTGAAATATTTCATATGCTTTAGTGTAAGTGTGTCACGTATCACAGAGTTAATGTGGCATGGCACACACACACACACACACACACACACACAAGCATGTTTTACTTATGCATACGCCTCGCCCGCTCTTCTTCCTGTGCGCTCCGTCTTCCAGCAGAGAGAAAATGGGTCAGTAAAAAAGTGTTGTAAATGAAATGAGTCCTCAATATACAATTAAATGATCCCAGCTTGAGGGATCCTAGCCTGGTGGCATGGCTCTACTGAGTCTATTTAATTTGACTCCTTTAAAGAAACTCCATGCTCATTTTAACCCGCTAGAAACACCGCCACTTCAAATAGGGATGGAGGGGGGTAACAACGCCAACTCGAAAGCTTGTGAACACACCCTAACACACTCTCTCTCTCTCTCTCTCTCTCTCTCTCTCTCTCTCTCTCTCTCTCTCTCTCTCTCTCTCTCTCTCTCTCTCTCTCTTTCCCCACTCTATCCTTCTATTCTATTTTAAAGAGGGGATCACAGACACAGGCTCAAAGCACCCCAGGATCTCGCTGCATATCCCAAGGTGTTGTTGTTGAGGCTGAAGCTAATTGCTAATCTCAAATTAATTTCAAGGCGATAGAGACTCTTTAAGTTTGTGGGATGTAAAGATTAAAGGACCAAAAGAAAATGTGAAGGAGACATAGAGTGTGTGTGTGTGTGTATATGTGTGTGTGTGTGTGTGTGTGTGTGTGTGTGTGTGTGTGTGTGTGTGTGTGTGTGTGTGTGTGTGTGTGTGAGAGAGAGAAGGGCTTGTCTGTGGGAGGCACCGCTCTTCATCTCCCACGTGCCTTTATGTAAGCCCCTAGAGGCGGCGGAAGGAGAGCCCGGTGCGCTGGGACTGATTCTCGGTGACACCGACACACAAGCATGGAACAGGAGGCTCCCTCTGAGACTTCAAAAGCCCCTGCATGTGTACCAGGGTTAAAAGCACGCCGAGACACAGGGCTCTCTCCCTCATAGGGTGTGTGTGTGTGTGTGTGGGGGGGGGGTGGGGGGGGGGAGGTGGCGGCAGTAGCTTTAACAAGGTTATCACACCCTTAATTTAGGCACAGTTATCAAAGCACCAGGGCTGGGGCATGGAACGTTTGGAGTGGGTCGTTGTGGGGATGGTGGGTGGTGGGAGGAGGAGGGGAGTAGTTGGCACAGAGACTGGGAAGGAGGTGTGTCTGTGTGTGTGTGTGTGTGTGTGTGTGTGTGTGTGTGTGTGTGTGTGTGTGTGTGTGTGTGTGTGTGTGGAGGTGGGGGGGTTAGATATCTGCTTGGGGCGTCCTCTCTTTTGACCGCTACCTGTGACCGCAATTTCAGGTTCCACTTCAAGCATGACTTTGTTTTGATGATGGGCCCAATTTGTTGGACTCTGAAAGATTGCCCTTGGTCTCGGACTTTTACAAGTGTCACAGCGTCTCTGGCTGTTCCAGAGTATATTTATGCATGGAATACGTTTGTCTGAATGAAATGAAGCAGATGAAAGAGATAAAGGGATGATGAAATGTTTAAGGGAGAAAATATGCTGCAACCTTTGCAGACTGACGCTGATGTACTGAGAGAGAGAGAGAGAGAGAGAGAGAGAGAGAGGAGAGAGAGAGAGAGAAATCATGCAAGCATTTTTCAATGTGATTTTCCAAATGTTTCAAAAATTATACATAGCTTTCAGAGAAAATGCCATCTAAGACAGAAAATTACTATCTATCCAATGACAACATTTAAAAAAAAATACTTGTCTTGATTTCCCTGTTTTGTCTCCAGTAATCTGAGATACAAGTAGGCGGATGAGTTTGCCATGGATACAGTACATCCCATCCCATCCCCTCATAAGTCCAATGTTCTGCCAAATTGGCTCTCCCTGCTTCCTTAAATGTGTTTGTTTAAACCTCAAAGCCTGATATTGGCTTTCTTTGTCAATCCCTTACTTAATGTCTTCATTCCAAATTAACTTTCTTTCTTTCTTTCTTTCTTTCTTTCTTTCTTTCTTTCTTTCTTTCTTTCTGTATTTCTTTCTATCTTTCTCTACTCTCTTTAATGCCAATGTATTCTTGACCTGGCTGTGAACTGAAAGGGTTATAAACGAACACTTTTTTTTTTTTTTTTTTCTGGTGGCGGGAAGAGAATGCTGTGTTGCCAAATACTGCACTGCATACAGTACATCAGACTGACAGTGTGCGGCCAGAGAGGTGGAAATGATAAAGTGCAAAAGCCCAAATGAATAAAACAACATTATGTCACCAGCCCAGCACAGTGCTAATAGAACACCAAGAGCAAATGAGCATGGTATTAAAAATTTAACCTAAATGGCGCAGCCTGGCCTCAGAAGCTGCTGTGTCCTGCGATTTCTGTTTCTGCTGAGCTCAAACTGCGACTAAGCCCCCGTAGTTCAATATGCTGTGAATAATTCAAGCTGAAGTTTTCTTTCTGTTTTTTTTTACTTGCTCTGTTTCTTTCTTTCTCTCTCTCTCTCTTCTTCATCTGTTTTTTTTTCCCTTGTCTTCACATTCTGTTGTAAACGGATTTAAAAAACGTGTTTTGGAGCCTTTCCTAGAGGAAAAATGGGAAAGATGTCCGCCAGCTGAAATAAGGCACGGCACATGTGGATTAGTTTGACAGCATGCTGACTTCCTGTCTCTACCTGCACCGCACAGATGGTTTACATGGACCTAGGCCCTCTCTCTCTCTCTCTCTCTCTCTCTCTCTCTCTCTCTCTCTCTCTCTCTCTCTCTCTCTCTCTCTCTCTCTCTCTCTCTCTCTAACCCTTTCGTGAGTCTGCCAGATCTACACACTGAGACTATCAATCGGGCATTGCTGGCTGTGTGTGCATTGACTGCCATTCACTAATATGCCATTTCTCTCTCTGCTCTCTGCTCGTCAGGTTGACATGCAGGTTCCCACCAAAATCACCGGCATCATCACCCAGGGGGCGAAGGACTTCGGCCATGTGCAGTTTGTGGGCTCCTATAAAGTGGCCTACAGCAACGACGGCGAGAGGTGGCACATATATCAAGACGAGAAGCAGGGTAAAGACAAGGTAAGCCCGTCGCCACCTACTTAGAGGATAGAGACAGCCTACTCTGAGTTTTTTACCGGTTAGCCTCAGCCAACTGGACTGTTATTGAAGCAGATTATCCAAGCATCATTTACCGTTACTGCTCACGCAGAAATTCCTGTCCAAAGAAATACTCTTTGTACTGAAATCGGCAGTTAATTGGTAGTAAAAGTGCTATACAGGTTTTGGCTAGAAAACCGTCTGTGCTGGAGCCATGCATATGCAGTATATTTAGTTGATGGGAAAAGGTTTGGGGGGGTGGTCTCATTTGCTGCTGAGCATCCCTCTTTGATTTTTTCTTTCCTCTGCACCCTGATGAGCACAGCAGTGGGTGATCACATGCCTGGGTGCACTCCACTGGGCCAACTTGGAGTCCTCTTGCCTAGTCAGGCAATCAGCTAACGGCAGGCCTAAACAGACCTGACCCACACCTTGTTTACCTCCCTTCTAAGGGCTACACATGTTCATACTTGAGATCGGTCCCCTCTGGTCATAAAAGCCCTCCTCCCATCCCCTCCTCTCTCCTCATATGCTCTTCTATCAGCAAACTAGTGTAGGACATGTTTTGGAGTTCCGTGTGTGTGTGTGTGTGTGTGTGTGTGTGTGTGTGTGTGTGTGTGTGTGTGTGTGTGTGTGGTAACAAGTCTCCTAATGATAAGAACTTTCCAATCTGCTCTGGAGGGAATAAGGGTCAGTTAAGTGAGCAAAGAGAGAGAACATTAAACACACACACACGCACAAACACACACATACAAATACACACACACACAGAGGAAAAATATCAATAGCTTGGACCGAATTACAATGCTTAGAGGCACTTAAGTGCAGCTAGAGTGGTTCAAATCATCAGCCATCAGGTGGTTTAAAATCCCCTAAAGTAGGCCTTTTATTCCAGTGGGTCTGCAATATGCATCCCTGTAGTATTTGGGCAGGGGATGGTTGTAGGGTAAATGGAGATGGGAAGGAAGGTGAAGGATGACTGGCTGTGTACGGTAATGAAACACTGCACATCAATTTATGACCTCATCGAGCAATACATTTCTCTTGTAGAGGACCATTTGTCATACACTTTTTCTTTCTTGTGCTCTCTCTTTCATTCTTTCTTCTTTTCTCTTTACTTCTTTCTATATTCTGTATCTATACTATAACTTTTTTCTTTCTCTAAGTGCTTTCAATCCTTTCTCACTCCTTCTCTCTCTCTCTGTTTCTCGCTCTTCATCCCTGTGCTTTAGTTTCTCTTGTTGTGTCCCCAGCGCACGTACACACATAGGCTTCATCTCCTCCTCATCCTCTTCCCCCTCTTCCTCCTCTTCCTCCTCCTCCTCCTCCTCCTCCCCCTCCTCGCTCTCTTCTCCAGCACTTTGCTCAAGAAGTTCATTTCAACAGCAGAGATGATCTTTGGAGTTGGACCCCTGCCTGCCGAGCGTCTCATTGTTCCAAGGGATAGTGCTGAGCTTATTGACAGTTAGGCATCCTGGATCCTGGACTGATTCCAGCCAGTTGGCAAGCCTAGGAGGACAGAGGAGAGCTGTGTGTGTGTGTGTGTGTGTGTGTGTGTGTGTGTGTGTGTGTGTGTGTGTGTGTGTGTGTGTGTGTGTGTGTGTGTGTGTGTGTGTGTGTGGTTGGGAGGATACAGTATATTACAAAATAAGCAGAATTTAAAAAGAAAAAAAAACTTAAAACATGCGGCACTTTAAACATATAGCAAGCTGTACATAAATGATGGACACAATCAGTAAATATCAGATCAATTGTAGTTATCAAAAGTCTATATCAAAGTCAATAGATGTCAGTGCCATCCTTTTTCATCGTCGAAATTTGAAAATCATGAGAGAAAAAAAAATGATTTCATAATCTCGCAATTTATCTTTATGGTTGTGGTGAATGTTAGTACACGCACATGCGAAATATCTATTGATTTGACTCTACAGCTCCCACAAGTCAGTGACAAAGGGTTAATTAGCCACTGAATAGATGCTGTCCATGTTGGTCAAGCGTCAATACCATTTGAAATGGTGCTAAATCAGATCACCAACCCCCCAACCAAGATTAGCTGACATGTATTTGCAGGCAATAGCCGTGTATTGGCCTCAAATGAGAAAACCCATTGGTGAAGGGTCAGGATTAGCTTTGATTAGTGTGTTTGTTTGTGTGTGTGCGTGTGTGTGTGTGTGTGTGTGTGTGTGTGTGTGTGTGTGTGTGTGTGTGTGTGTGTGTGTGTGTGTGTGTGTGTGTGTGTGTGTGTGTGTGTGTGTGTGTGTGTGTGTGTGTTACCATTCCCCCTGCAAGCTTAAAGACAAGAGTTCGATTAACAGTAACTCTCCACCACCATCACCATCCCCCACACACCACACACACACACCCAGGGGCCTTAGCCGCAGCCTCAGCAGTGAGTGTGGGATAGAAGGGCGCCGTCCAGCTCTATGCGGTCTGAGGCAGCCATGGGGGGTTAGTGGAGAACAGAGCGAGCCGCGGGCTCCCACCCCTCGCTTAAGTTGTAAATAATGAAGTATGGCCACTGGTCAGCCCCAGAGCCAGTCGGTAATGGCCGCCCTTGGACTTGAATCATTTCACAAATCGATGCCGTAGAAAACGCTGGCCTTCGGGTCAGATGAAATCCGCCAGCCAGAACCAATAGAGCTGAAATGGACCACCTCGTTTCCCAGATACTCCACACGCTTCAGGGAAGGAAGAGTTCTGTTTAGGGAAGGTGGGTATTTAAAGCAACATTTCCTCTTCACAAGGGGATTGCTGTGCTCATCATTGTAGTGGGTAATTGGCATCGTTTTGCTAATACTTAAAGGGACCGTCCAGAATCAATCAACTCATAGCTGAGTGCTGTCTGTAGGAATAAAAATGAGAAAATTTGATATAACAAAGACCAAATCTGCGAAAGAGCAGCCAACACTAACTGAAAGGGACACAGGGGCAGGGGGAACCTTGAAACAGAATTTGATCTGTTCAGTTAACGCTGGCTGCTGTTTTGCCATTTGCTCTAAATTCAAATAAAATATTCTGTTTTTTATGTCCACTGATACTTGGCACCCTCATACAACAGAGGTGTGGATTGATTGACTTCATACTATAGCTTTAAAGTGTCAGGCCACCATTTTTAGAAATAAGTTCATTTTGCACCTCCCCTCGAGTTAAGAAATTGAGTTTTACCTTTTTTCTGTTCATCAAGCCGGCAATACGACTAGCAGCTCTAGCCTAGCATAGTTGCTTGAACCGAATTTGACCAGCTAGCATCGCGCCCGCTAGCATCACGCTTAAAAGTAATAAATATTTCCGGTAATTTTCCCATGTAAATGTCTTCTCATCTCTAGTTGGAAAATGTAATAATACTTGCAGAAAATGAAACGTGGCAGTGTGAAAAGCCAGTGTCCAGGCCCTGTCCAATAGATACTGGTACTTTACATTACAACACTGTTATTAAGTAATAGGAGGCATAATGTACCCCACCTCCCTTGTATATTTGTATATACAGAAATAGAGTTTATACCACATAGTCTTGTGCTCTGGATTTAGAGGGTTTTTTTTCCCCCAACTTGTAGGGCTTGTAGCTTTATTTGTTTTATGATGGACCTTGTAGTGAGTGGTCCTCCTTCCAAAGTGTGTGTGACCTGTTCAGTTCAGTGTTCAGTGTGTGTGTGTGTGTGTGTGTGTGTGTGTGTGTGTGTGTGTGTGTGTGTGTGTGTGTGTGTGTGTGTGTGTGTGTGTGTGTGTGTGTGCAGGTCTTAGCTCTGGAACTGATTGCATTTGGTTGGCTGCACTTTGGAGTGCAGCAAATTGACAACCAGTCAGAAAGATGCAGGAGGGGACACTGCATTTTCTGTGTTGATTTGTCTGTGATTTTTCACAGATGCCTCTATCTCTGCTGCTATTACACAGTAGGCCAAACAACTCCAAAACATTTCAGGTAGACCATTTTAGTGGGCCTGGATGGCAGAGTACTGTGAAGTTCATTTTAGAGTAAGTGAAATGTCATGCACGTGCTACTGGAATTTTCACAGCCATGAATAACAAACCATAACTCATTATGCAGTGGATGTGGATTAATAGTGATGCATTTGTTAAAAAGGGGTTTGGAAGAGAGGGGTTTTTTCTCCAAATAGCTTTGGTTTGATGCAGCTTTTAATGGATGCCGATAGAATCACATTTATATAACCTCAATTTCACAGTTTTTCAATACATCATGTCATTTCACAAGTTGCCTTAAATAGAGTAATAGCATAACATCTTGGATCCATTACCACAAGATTTATATTCGGCCTCCAACTTGTGTTTGCTCTCTGACTCAATTAGTAATGTACATGAATAACAGACTGGCTTCATTTTAGTTTATAATTGTGTAATCTGTGGTTGACTTAGATAGGTAACATACTACTGTATCCACAAAGCCAGCATGTTTCCCTTTTAGATGTTGGAGATGTGTGTCTGATTGTAGTGAAATTGGTATGATAGTGTATACATGTAGTTGTAGCTGTATATTACTATTGTCAGTTTTTTTTTGTGTGTGTGTGTGTGTGTGTGTGTGTGTGTGTGTGTGTGTGTGTGTGTGTGTGTGTGTGTGTGTGTGTGTGTGTGTGTGTGTGTGCAGCCATAATTCACATTATGATTTTGATACTTGTGGAGAATACAAGATCAATACACTGTGGGTCCATGCATAAGAGAAATCTAAAATAACTCTAGAAGTATGCTTGAGAAAAAAATACCGCAATATTTGATGCCTGTATCTATCAACATTTGCAGGTAAAGTTCTTGACGCATGAGTCCTTTAGGGAAAGAATAATCCAAAGTTTGGAGTATTATGTTTCTGAGAGTAGGGTGGGGTGTGGTGTTGATGCATTCTGCAGTTGTTTGCCACTGCAGGGCTTGAGGGAGATGACAAAACTTTCAATTGATGTATTATTTCTAGGATTGTTTGGGGTCAGTTGCCTGGCTCAAGCTCAACTCCTACTTTATATTAATATGAATGAGCAGCAAATAGGACAAAACCAAACTAGAGGGATGCATAAAGGGATCCAAAAGAAAGTAAAAAAGAAAGAAAGAAAGAAAGAAAGAAAAAGAATAATGTAATAATAAGTAGAAAACTCACCCTTCTGTCATTGACTGTCTCTTGTCATAGAACCAGCCCTCAAGGTATTTTGTGTTCTGTTCTCTAAGAAGAAGAAGGAGTTAGGTCTTTGCTTTCTTTGGGAATAATGGCAGTAAGGGAGGACAGCTGTGTTCTTCTCACTGTTTACATTAGTGGGCCTGATGCTTTACATTGAGAGAGTTCTCTGAAACACACTGTACAAGTGGACTTGATTCTTCACGTTGCAGTAGTTCTCCGAAACTCTCTTTAAAAGTAAGTAAGCTACACACTTGAGCCTGAAGATAGAACTCATGAAATAAGGCTTCTTAGCCCACTGCTTTAAACTGGTTGAGTATTTTGTTTACTGGAATGGAGGGTTTTTTTTCTGTCAAAACATGCATATTGTCCAACAAACTACTGAGCGCCATACCTTTCTTAACATTAACACTGCTCTCTCCATCCTCTTCGGTGAAAGAGTTGTTGGAGGAGTTATGTGAAGTGTGACTTCTGGTCTTGTCTCGTCTTGACTTGTTTCCTCTCCTCTTCTCTCCCCTCCTCTCTCTCTCTCTCTCTCTCTCTCTCTCTCTCTCTCTCTCTCTCTCTCTCTCTCTCTCTCTCTCTCTCTCTCTCTCTCTCTCTCTCTCCACTCTGAAAACAAAATGGCTGAGCCACCAGCTCTGTGGTCAGGCATGCAGATAAACAGCCCAATTAAAGCCCCCATGGTCAAGGCACACAAACTCCAATGTCATCCACACTAAAGCCAACAAGTTTCTGTAGGCTTCTTAATCCATGTTGACACTGCAAGGCTTCCTTTTTCTCCCTACCCGCTATCCTCCTCCCACCCACCCCACCCCACCCCCCTGCTCTGGGTGTAGCTGATTCATGTCTGTGTGATGAAAGCCTCGAATGCCTCTGAGTGAACTCCTGCGCTCCCCCAGATGACGATCTCGCCTACCAGTCATCCTCCCTCTTCCTTCAGGCCATCTGCACTCAGCAGAACCCGGGCCTTTTAAAAACAGCCTCTTTAGGTTGCAGAGATTTGAGCCCAACATGCTTCTCCACCCCCTCTTCCTGCTGTTAGCATTTATAGTTGAGTTTATTCATAGACACACGCTCACATAAACATGGACAGTGCGTGTGTGTGTGTGTGTGTGTGTGTGTGTGTGTGTGTGTGTGTGTGTGTGTGTGTGTGTGTGTGTGTGTGTGTTGGTGTGTTGTTGTCTGTAGAAGGTTCTCGCAGCAGCAGGGTGTCCAGTCTGGTCCCTTTCTGCCTTGTTAAGCGGGGGCCTGTTGAGGTAGGAGGAGAGATGTGGGTGGAGGTTGTGCTGGTGCTGATGCTGATGGTGGCAGTGGCGCTGGTGGCTGGCGTCGTCTTGACATGAGTGGAGGTGGCAGCACACGTGAGGCTGTCACACCAGCCACCGCACTCACAAGCTGGTCTGCAGGGGGACTGTGTGCCGTGTGCCAAATAGCAGCAAACGTGTAAAGTGCTAGTGGTGTTTACAGTCAAGCGTCAGTGGCTGCTATCGCACTGGCTCCCTCAATTATTTACACCTCTTACCCATGCTCTGACATGAGGCAACTTTTTTCTGTGTCTGCTAATAAGTATGCAAAACACGCAGGCGCAGACACACACACACACACACACACACACACACACACACACACACACACACACACAGACACACACACACACACACACACACACACACACACATACATATACCAGCATGTTCACATACCGTCTAGCTGTGATAATGCTGCATTTGTTTGTGTTTATTACCGTAATGTACTGTACTGTACAGTAATACTATACAGTATATGGGTGTATGTTTTGCTTGTAGCTGACTGTGAGCTTTTTGTTCAACCATCACACAAACACAAACATCTGTTGAACCATTGAGAAAAATGTGTAATTTTCACTTTTTTTCTCAATGCAATGTCTTTGTTTTTCAAAACTCAATTTCACAACACCCATAGATTTTGGAAGCTAAAAGTGTATCACTTTTGTAGTTAGGCATTACAGCAGGGGTAGGGAACCTATGGCTCGCGAGCCAGATGTGGCTCTTTTGATGGTTGCATCTGGCTCTCAGACAAATCTTTAATAAAAAGAATGATAACGTTAAAAATATAAAACATTCATCCATTCATCTATCTATTTCAGTCCCAGGTAACTGGAATTCGGCTAGCTTTGCAGGTGCTTTAGCAATTGTGAGAAATGAACTTTCCGATGAACTTTTTGATGACTTTTTGAAGAAAGACAAGATAATCAAACGAATAAAAGAAAAAAAAGCCTCTATATTGTATGGCTCTCATGGAATTAAATTTTTAAAAATATGTGGCTCATGGCTCTCTCAGCCAAAAAGGTTCCCGAGCCCTGCATTACAGTATATAAATATGAGAACCTCAAGTGTTGTAATACCCACATAATGACCACTGACATGCAGGAATTGGGGACAAGGTAGTGTGCACACTGTAAAACATAGTAAATCCACTGAAATAGCAGTAGACTACAACATACAACTTATAGAAAGTCTGGTGAGCATGGCTACATTTTTTATACCAAGAAAATATGTGAACATTTTACGACTATACTGGTTTTACAAAACAGAGACATCATTAGAGCAAACCACACTACAAAGCAGAGGTGGAAAAAGTACAGAAAAATTGTAACTAAGTAAAAGTATCTTTACTTTGCTTAAATTCTACTCAAGTAAAAGTAAAAGTAACCAACAAAAAATCTACTCAAGTAAAAGTAAAAATTACTTCATTTAAAATGTACTTAAAGTACAAGTTACTTAGTTACTTTCAATTATTTGATATATATTAAGAAATCATAAAAAAAAGCAATGCTAGGGTGTTGCTTGGTTGCTTTAGCAACCCCAATACTTCATAAACCACCTGCTCAGTAACCACAATCAAACTCGTTGTTATGAATGAATGAATGAATGTTTGGTCAATGACATTACAGTAACCAAAGGGTAGTGGCTGTGTAAAGCCCCTTCTCACATTTCTAAAAAACAAATGTGTACAGTACGTACAGTGTTATTTACAGCTACTCTAGATGGCATGACTGAGAGAGCACTTACATTGGCCTACATGCCAATCACAATTCATAAGGTTTTCCGTTTTTTGAACTTTGATCTCATTTTGACCAGGCAACCAATCCAGATAACAGAGAAAGTAATAAGCCCAGCCAGTTCACATCTCATGGCGTGATTTGTTAATTTTGGCATCTTGAGAGTGCTAGAATAAGGTAGCCGACTAGCTTTGAGATTTTACATATTGATGGTATTAGGGGCTACCCTAAGCCTGGCTAGACTCAAATTGACCTGGACTGAGGCAATGGTTATACTGGCTGACAACATTCCTTGGCCATGGATTTCCTTTGCTTTTGAATTTGATCACTTCCACAGGTTGCTTGGCTATTGTCAACATTTACAAGAAGCAGGGTCAGCTTTAAGCTACAGTAAATAGTCTGTATTAACTTTCGGTTCAAGCCAAATGTTTTTTCCTCACATTGATTTTTTTACTCAGTAATCAGGGAGCTTTCAAAAAAGTAGTGAAGTACAAAGTACAATACTTGCCTCAAAATATACTCAAGTAAAAGTAAAATTACCTATTTAAAAAAATACTTAAAAAATTACGAATTACTCAAAAAAGCTACTTAATTACAGTAATTTGAGTAAATGTAATTAGTTACTTTCCACCTCTGCTACAAAGTGAACTAACAATTCAAACACACATTCAGATATTTTCTTGATACAAATGAGTCTGGAGGTGCTATCCTTTGTCTTATGTGTTACAGTGAGTAGTATAGCAGAATGCCATTCAGGAAACAGCCTCTGCTCTATTGTGATTTGCATCCTCGCATTCACATCACATCTTCACAGTTTACACAGAATACAGAAATAGTCATCCTGTCACTGTCATTTTCACCATACATAAACAATGCCACTTAAATGGTTTACTTGAGTTTAGTATTGCTATTTACCCTAAATACACTACACATAACATATGTAACAACGTATGACAAACGGTATGAGAAAAGCTATAAGCGTGTGGTTTCTGTTTTTGTGTTCACATAAACCACCATCTGCTGCTGAGTGACAGCATGCGCTATACTCATGACCTAGGGTTAGGGTTAGGGTTACAGACTAGGTGTAGGCCTATTGAATGAAGAATTTTGGTGGCATTTTGAGTCAGTTTACTTGTTTATTTGTTAATTTATTGACTGGGATGCTAAGATGTAAAGCACAAGGTATGAAGAGATTTGAAAAGGAGGACATTGATTGGTGACAAGTATAAAAATGATAGGGTATAGAACTAGAGATAAAGATAGGTGTGCATGAAAAAAGACCTGCACCCCTTGAGTTTACTTTAGCCTGCAAAAGGTTACTATGACTACGAAACAAGTTGCTAGAGAGCATCTCATCTGCTTCCCTCATTAAGGAGAACAATTGATGGAGATTGCTGGGTTTGCTCATAGTCACCTTTTATTTTGTCCGTTCTGTGTACTCATTCCAAAGGATCGTTTAAAAATTCATTTTGTCTTATCTCCTAATCATCACGCTTCAGTGTAGTGTAGGGTTTTTCATGTTTCTTTTTTTCCCCCAAACAAACTAATTAAAAAGAGTTGTAATTTGTCACCAAACCCATTACATGGAGCAGCTTTAAACTGAACATAAAGGAATAATGCCTTTTTTAAATAGCTGACAATTCATGTTCAAAGACTACTCTAAACGTGTGGTAAATGAGCGCAAATAAAATCTTCAAAGCTAATTACATTGCTTCATCTTTCATTCGATAGAAATCTTAGGCAATTACTCGGCCCTTGTTCAGCCATAGAAGATGTTGATGGTATTTTAAGAAATAATTTCATTACAAAACATGTGATTATGTACCATCCAATTAAAAACATACTTTGTGTAATTTGTACATTTGTTGTGTCGTGGTGTCATTCATTTAACATTAGGTGGATTGCATGTATTCAGATTTTTCAGCAGGTTTCAAGTTGTAACCACTTCATGTTATCTTTTCCATTTGACAAATAAAACCTTAGAATAGTAGAAGCAAAACTTCTGAGAAATGGACCCCCTAGAGCTAATTCTACCCTTAGAAAGCAAACTAATATGGTTAAGCTTAGCCTATAGTTTTTACCCTGTTCCTCATTTTTCTACATTCGAGAGCCTAATTAGATTTTTTTTTTTTTTTTCCACTTTTTAGTATTTTCTATTCTATTTTGTTTCCCCAGATCATTAATCATGTAGTCTGGCATGCATTTACTCTACCTCTTCTCAAAAAATGTGCATCCAAAATGTAAAATGTTTGTCTTTAAGCCCTCAAAGCCATTGTGCCTGGCTGTGACCCCATTTCCAACTGCTGTGTGCGTTGAGGACAGCAGAGATGTGCCATGTTTATGCATGAGCCCCAAACCACAGTGGGCTCCTCTTCAGCTCCTCTCCTTCATCAGGTGTGAGAGGCGCTTCCAGCAGAGGGAAAATTTCGAGCTCATCACGGGCCCTGTGCACAAGGGCCTTTTCCAAGCCAACACAGGAGCCCTCATCAGGCTCTTGCTCCACTCTGCTCCCTCCCCACCTCCACACAGGCGGCTGTATAGCAGTGAGGCAGACCCCCACTACTCTACTCTACGCTACCCTACCCCACTTCACTTGTCTTCTAGTAGAGCTTTAGGCAAGCAGTGGAGAAGAGTTTGTGTGTGTGTGTGTGTATGTGTGTGTGTGTGTGTGAGAGAGAGAGAGAGAGAGAGAGAGAGAGAGAGAGAGAGAGAGAGAGAGAGAGAGAGAGAGAGAGAGAGAAGGACCTGGAGCAGAGGGCTTCTCCTGAATAGGCGACTACATTATGCACCACTCTTTTTGCCTTTTCTCTTTTTTTCCTCTCTCTCTCTCTCACACACTCTCTCTCTCCCCCTTTCTCCCTCCTTCCACTGGCTCACAGGCACCCCCTCTGGTGTGATCTTGTTGCCTTAATAAGCTTCAGCTTTTCAATGGATTTTTTTCTCCCTTTTTTGCCTCCCTCTCTCTCCCCCCACGAGCGTCTGTTTCCAGCTAATCCTTGCCGAGTGCTGGCGTGGCTTGCCGTCACACTTGAAGTGGCGACGCTGGCGCCGTCTTAAGGCTCCTCAGTGCGCTCTGATTCACAGAGAGCACTGGAGCCCAACAGCAGGGATGCTCGAGAGAGGTGCACAAGTGTCTTATTACTAACACACAAACCCCTGGTAGCCTCTTTGTGGACGCTCAAGGACCTTTCATCAGGTCTGATGCTTGGGAAAAAAATAAAGATAAAGCTATACTCCTGCTGCTGAATAGGAAACAAAGCATCACTTAGCTAATTAGCGGAAACGCTTTGCTTATACTCACACTCACATTGACTAGCCATCTGACTTTCAGCAAAAGTCAAGAGAATGGAAGCCAGAACTATAGCGCAAATATATATTTTTTTTTTTTTTTTTTTCACACCTGCATTCATATTGAAAAGGTTGTGTTGCAAACACTTCTTTTACAGCATACAACTGCACATTTTCCACACATTCACATTGAAGGGATTGTGTTGCAAACATATCATTTACAGCATAGAGCAGCAACAGCATGTGTCAGCTGAGCAATCCTCTTCCCACACATTTAATTGAAATGATCATTGTTCTCATGGAGGTTTGTCCATAGGGGGACACATTATGTCTAATTGTCTTCACAATTTATCTCACTTGGGCATGCAATTAGGAACAAAATAGGCACTTCACCCTGCCAGTCTTTTTTATGCTCGCATTCTTCCTGATGACCATAAACATAAGAGGATTGCTCTGTGTCCAATCAACTCACTGTTCTCAGTTGCACCGTTGTGGTATTGAGTTTAATAAGCCTTACTCCAGTGGTTGAAAAAATGTCCTATAAATGCCCTATAGTTGTCTGCTTCAATAACAGTGTCTGTCTATTTGTCCACTGATTTATGGTAGTATCCCATAAAAAAAAAGATCTCTCTACATTGGGACAGCTGGGAAAATCTGCTGGTTGATAGTTGTTGTTCAGTGCTAATGCTATCATTGCTACCCGTGTTCTACCACAGCATGTTCTTATTGTTTTTAGTACAGCTCTACAGAACTTACAGTATACTGCACACCCCTGTGGTCTCATTTCTTAATGAAGTATTTACATGTTGTGGTGATAATGGTTGCATGTGCATCAGGTCCACTTTCAGAAAGTAGATGGATGTACCACAACAGAGAGTGAGTGAGAGAGAGAGAGAGAGAGAGAGAGAGAGAGAGAGAGAGAGAGAGGATGAGGATGCAAGTTGTGCCTTTAGCATTGCGGAGGAGAGTTTTAAAGATGCGGAACGAAGAGGCTGAATCAGCAAAGCTTCTGTCAAGCTCCTTTTGTTCTCTGAGTTGACGTAGAAGAGAGATGACAGCAGGCCAGTAAAGCAGAGTGTAATCTGTTTTCCTCCATGCTCTCTGGCCACGTACTGTCTAATGGCTTTGATGGAGCCATCATGTGAAGCCTCTAAAGCCCAAAAAACTCTGATGTCAAAGCTTTTCTGAGTCATGAATTGTCTGTATGTCCTCCAGCAGAAGCCCCACTGCAGTTTTGCAAAACATCTTGAACTCCCGTTGCACCAGTGGACCAATAACTCATTGTCCGATTTTTTTTTTCCCTCTCTCTCTCCCTCTTGCAGGTCTTTCAGGGCAACTTTGACAACGACACGCACAGAAAGAATGTGATAGAACCCCCGATTTATGCCCGTTTCGTGCGAGTGCTGCCGTGGTCGTGGTACGGACGGATCACCTTACGCGTGGAGCTACTCGGGTGTACGGAGGAGGAATGAACTATCGCCATCCTGACCCCTTCCCAACGTGTGCAGGAGTCAGCCCCCCCCCCCAGTCAATATAAACTGTGTCTAAGATGTATAAAAGAAAATACATTTCCAATGGATTTTTTCAAGAATTATTTCGGAGTGTTTTTTTTTTTTTTTTGGTTGGTTTGGTGGAAATTTTGATTTTGTACAATGCTTCAAAACACACAAACATATACACAGACACACATACACACAAACACACACAAACACCTGACCGTAAAACAAAGATTGTCCTTTTATTTCTTTGTGATCTTTTTTTAATATATAATTTTTCAATGTCATTTCAATTGCCATCACTTCTAAGGGGGCATATGTGTTATTTTTGATTGGGCTAGACTGGGGCTTAAGAAACTATTAGTTAAGTGGTGGGGACAGAATGGGCATGGGCAGTATTTCTCTCTGGTTAAGGTTTAAGCTACTGTACAGTGTCACTTTTACACAAAGACCTAAAAACCCTGTCTAACATTAATCACATTTCATGACCAACTGTATTGTAGCTCATAACAAAATAACATATCACTAATATCGCTGTAAGATAACTATTTCTACTTTTTGCTGAGATAACTCCCCCAGTCCAGAGACTAATATGATCAAACATGAAAACATTGTGTGCAGGAGAACAATATCAACGCTGTTGTATTGTATATGAAAACAGTAAATGATTGCATGGCGCATAGATTATATAATATTTATTGTATATGAAGACAATTCAGTTGAACTCCATCCCAAACTACTTTATTTTGAGGATATATATTTTTTGTGATTTTTTTTTTTTTTTTTTTTTTGTCATAGTTCTGAGCTGCAAAACTATGTAAGTAAATTACTTGCTCAAAGCAATTCAAG
Organism: Sardinella longiceps; assembly: GCA_027497455.2. Lineage (NCBI taxonomy): Eukaryota > Metazoa > Chordata > Actinopteri > Clupeiformes > Clupeidae > Sardinella > Sardinella longiceps. Next base: position 20,137,981 of record JAODXP020000019.1, read on the forward strand.
CAAAAAAAGATGCAAAAAAAGTGGCACTGCGGTACTGATACTGAGGTAGGAGGGTTAAGTCTATTCTAGGCGAGCTAATACATTCTCATTTTCACTTTTATAATTTAATTTATTGCACATGACATTCCATGTTGTTAACTCCCGTTTTTGCACTTTTTGTACTGTTTCTACTTTCAAATGTTCTTTTACCACTTACTTGCTTGCTTGGAATCTCTCTTTGTCTGTATTATCTGGTTATCCCTGTCTTGATTATTGTTTCATGATTAGAAAACCTCAGGATAGAGAAAAAAGCCCTTGCATTTTTTTTTTGTCAGCACACTGTCCAGTCCTCATCCAAAAGTCTAAAATATTAAGCAGGGAAATATAGATCCTGTATTGAAGAGCAATGATGAATGAATGGTTTGACAAAATTATTATTGTATAGACACTGTGTGATTTTTTTGAAAATACTTACGAGACATAACATAATGTGACAGCTTTTCAATTATGTATTTTTGAAAAAAAAAAAAAAAAACATCTTAAGATATATACATATTTATACATCTTCTAATCATTGGAAAGTAAAATGAACACTGCAGTTGTAATATCATTGTAATTTAGTGTTAAATTTGCAAGTCAATCATAAAAATGCAAGGATTAAAATGAAGAGTTTATAGAATATAACTGTGTGTATTAACACCATGACAAAGATTACATGCATCACATCGTGTCTACAGTATGTGTGCAATATTTCAAACAGCCATTCTGTTGTTACTTGTACTCTGTAGCCATGCAAGCTATCGCAGACGTTTAACCCACAGGAGTTCCCTATCATGATGGGTACCCAAGAACATGCAGCCATTTCTAATGGATCAGCTCAGAATTAGCGTTTTAGCCCTGATATCAAGGTTTTGTATAAAGGACTTTTCTGTGAAGCTTTTTTGTGATCAGAACCTGATCTCAGCATAGACATAATAACATTCTTGTTTTCTCTTCTTCTAATGGACATCTGTGACAAAGTATCATATTTGTTATGTCTTGGACCGTAGGGTTCAATTGATGGTGTGGCAGTGGCTATAATTGTGTCTGTCTAGCCTTGTCCTGTGTCACTAGAGTTCTCGCATACACAGTTTCCTTTCTTTTTTTTTTCTGTAGGCGGCTAACTGAACACACAGCAGCTATCTGGAGTTGTCTGTACACATTATACAGAGTGAGGGCAATATCTGTCAGCCAGGGGAATGAACAAAATTAACAAATGAAGACAAAAAATGATCTCCATGGGCACGTTTTTGTACCTGTACAGAATATCTAAAGTTTTATGTGCATTCCATGTAAAATTATGTTTTTGATTTTTTTTTGTAATTATATTTTGTTGAGTGTGCACACTTTTTGTCTCTTGTTTTGCTTAGACATTGAAGGTGATGCAAAAGGGGCATACACATTCCCAGATATCTGTTCTTGTGTCAAATTATTCCTTTTTCCAGCCCTATGACTCTCTCTCTCTCTCTCTCTCTCTCTCTCTCTCTCTCTCTCTCTCTCTCTCTCTCTCTCTCGTTCTTCTCTCAGTCTGTCAAGTGTAAAGTGTATCCATCACATGGTGATTGGCTGAGTCCTGATGAGTGTACAGCAGAGCTAAAAAGTCAGTGCCACAAAAAGAGTGCTCTTTTGTTTTGACAAATAAAAAGCGATGTCTGTGAATTCAAGACTACATTTTTTTCTTTGGCATTCCGACTCATCTTTCCATCTCTAAAAAGTCTCAGACGTCACCACCACCTCTGACAGTGGAAGAGGACTCGACTGCGCCGCAGTCTTGTTCAATTTGCTCCTGCAAACCTCATTTGCTATGCCTTCGGTGAAGCCTGTTTTCCTCATTGATTTTTTTTTTTTTCCCTTTCCCCTGACCGCCTTGACTGGTCCTTAGCTGGTCCTATTAACTTAATTCCCTTAGCTATGTGGAGGATCAAGGCCCGCTGAGGAGTCCGAGACATGCTAAGCTGTGATGGCCAACAATGAATCAATTACCTGAATGGCCAAACGGCCAGATAATTGCATCGTAATTCAGGTGAGTGAAGTCACATAGCAATTAAATCTCATTAGAAAACAATCTGTTTTGCTTGCCTGTCCCATCGTTTATAGCAACCTGACTGCTGACACAGAACATGTCATGTCAAACAAGAGGTGTCTTTTCTGCCACAACCTTGTTTACTGTGCATGCAGTCTGAAATGCCGCAACAAATGCTTTCTGTGAGAGGACACAATAGATCAATACAATGTATCCTGGCAACATTTTATTTTTAGGATCATTATGATCTTTGAAATAAAGTGCTGCTTGTGTCCTTAGCGGGCTGCACATGCCCTGTCCGTAGGCCCAACTGTGAAGTCCATGCACTGTAGCCTGACAAGCCATAGTATAACATGGAATATTTAACATGGAATAGTATAGCTACAACATGTATAACTATAACGTGTAACGGATGCTAACTAGCTCAGCATTTCAGAATTAGTTTCAATTTGTTAGAACACAGTGTCCAGAACACTTAATCTTAAAACGGGGTGGCAGGTTCGACACCCGCGTGCGGTGGAAACGGCCCCGGCGACATTGGGAGTGAGGATTTAGGGGGGTGAGAGTAACGGCTAGCTGGCAAGAACAGTTCGAACCACTGATTTGGAAGCCTGAGCTTTTCAACTCAGTGCATAGAACGTTTGACCCATCCAGAACCCACTCATATCTTTTTTTCCCCCACATTTGCCAGGTATTTGCTTTTTCCACCTACTGGTAGTTTCTAAGAAAAAGGTGGTGACTCATATCTTTACCCTGTCCTCCTTTATTGGCCTAGCAAAACAGCTAGGGTATGTCTAGATTGCCAGGCTACTAACTGTGAATAGGACATGGTAATTCTACATGATAATACGCCGCTAAGAGGTTGTACTTCAAAGCACAGTGATTAAAGCATGCAGTAAAGTATGTGTTTGGTTTCCTTTCCCTTCTTGACAACAAAGTGGAAACAAAACAGTCTTAATTATTAGTCTACTTCAGGTATCATGCTTTAACACAGAGAGACATTTACTATCTACAGTATAAGGATGGAATAAATTGCATTTGTAATGCTTGCTTTTGCACAGTTATATGGTAATATGCCCTTTGAAGCTGTGTATGCTTCTGTATCTTCCCTGGTACAGAGCTGCTTTGAAACACAACTGTACCTTAGCTAAAGGTGTTATTACAGTCTTGCTTTTTAAATAGGAATAATGCCGCAATGAGTAAGTCATTATGTGCTCGGAACTGCCATACAGTATGTGTCTGAATCTCTGAAATTTTAACATGTAGCTATTCTCTCTCTCTCTCTCTCTCTCTCTCTCTCTCTCTCTCTCTCTCTCTCTCTCTCTCTCTCTCTCTCTCTCTCTTTTCTATTAGGCATCATCTAGCATCTATTGGAGTCTGTAAAACTAAAAGCCTGTATGTCACTTCGTCTGAGTCACCCTCACTCTGTCTAATTCTAATTCAAAACTCTGAAACATTGTTTTGTCATGTACTTTTCAACAGATGTCAAAAACACAAAGCAAAGCTAAGGGGCGTGTGTTGCTATTATTTTGCGTAGAGAATGAAGTACAAGAATATGTTGTGATGCTCAGGTCTTTTGAATTGTAGGTATTGTCTAGAACTTGTGAGAAACACTTACGTTACTGCTTTGAAAAGAACTCATTCAAACTGTGTCTTACTAAAATGACATTAATTCTCTCTTTTGACCAACTCTTTTATTACACTGTGGCACTTATGACATCCTGAAGTAATGGGAAAGATGAAATTTACATATAATTTAGTGAACTGAAAAGGACTCAAAGGAGAACACTTGTCAGGAGAGACGTCCTTCAACAGAGCAATGATGCAGAAATGGTGCAAAATTTCCCCCACATGAATTCAGAGTGTAAAAAAAATAATAATAATAACATCTATCAGGGCATCAATCAAAAGCCTGTGTGCACCCCATTCCCCTTTCACTCTATTATGTGGTTTCCTTCTGGAGAATAACATAAGTGGAAAGGCGGCTGCTGAAATCACCTTGTTGTCTCATGACAACTCAACTCAGTTTCACGCAGTCAATCTATGTCAGGTTGTCTGAGGTGTTTCAGCCCTGACAATAATTTGGTCTGACATTGGCGACACCCCTGCAGTCTCACTTCTCCAGCAGGAAGGAGGAAGGGTAGGCTATTTCTTACTGTGGTGTGGAGAGAGAGAGAGAGAGAGAGAGAGAGAGAGAGAGAGAGAGAGATGTCATACTCGGTCACAATGCCAGAGAATGGATTCAAGCTGTTGGTTTTGCAAGACAGAAACTACTGTGTACAGATGCTTTGGAAGTTGTGAAACAACAGGAAATCATGAGGGGAGTCCAGGACAGTGGATTATTATTTATATAAACAATTAAATCAAAGATTTCCAAAGGATATTTACACAGCCAAATGCTTTTGATTCTGGAACCCCCAAAAGTTTGTCCAAACACCAAACACTCAGCTACACACAGAAGACAAACATGGCTTCACAACTGAGGCCATTACACAGAAGAGACTGACTCTTAAACATGGCCTGTATTTTAGGCTGTAAGGTTTTGTCCAAAGCACATTGTTTACAGTAATTCCACTTATATCTCTAGCTACTTCACTGGGTCCTTTGTTTGTATTCACACCTATCTGATTACCAAGAAGGTATGCTATGCACATAGTTTTTTTGCATCATACAGAACAACATTCCTCCTGACATTGATCATCAATGGGGAAAAGCAGGCAGTATTTAAACTTCTGACAGCCTGTTTTTTAACTAACACAACAGACAAAAATAGACTGGTGTTTTCAACCTTCTCCTGATTTGTCAAGCAGAGCTAAGGGGTTTCAGTGTAGGACTCAGTGTGGTCCTTTGGACTAGCTAAAACAAGCACATCCTAGAGCCTTTTTGGTACTTCTAGGATATGTTGATTGATGATTGGTGTTTGATAGAAATACAGTCAGTCATAGAATTATTACCTCCGCCAAGGAGGTTATGTTTTCGTCTGCCTCTCTGCATCTTAAAGCTTTTTTTTAGCTGTGGAAAGATTTTCTTTTCTTTTTGCCTTTTCTTCTCTATGCTTCACCTTGAAGTGCAAAGCAAATCACTTCTGTGTGTTGGTTGACCTTTATAATATACTATAGACTATATGCTATCCAATTCATTTGGAGAGACTAATAACCAACACTAAAACACATCCAAATGATGGTGAAATGTTGCACATACATGTAGCCTTGCTTTAAGGCTTGCAGGTATAGCTTAGACAATCCAGTGCCCGGCAAAAGATACAATCACTGGAATAATTATTATTGTTGAAGACAATACATGTTAGATGAAGCAGGCAACTAATTCATAGGGTTTTTTTGTTTGTTTAGTTTTTTCAGTCTCACACAGTATTCAATAATTTATCCCTTGATATGTTTTGTTATGTTGTCGTACCCACTCCTTACCCGGTACTTCACAGTCAAAATCTAAAATGACATCACAGCGGTCATTACTACAGTTATGGTGAACAGAACATAAAAGCATTTTTAGCTTCCACTTACTGTAAGTCATAGTTCTCATGTTCTTTCGCTCTTCACAAGGCCGTGGCCTCTTCTGAGTTTTTTGTTCAGCAAATTTCAATATGGTCTGAATTCATGGGACTTGGCAATTGACCATCATCTTTTATAGAATATACTAAGTTCACTTATAACTTATTTTGCAAACTTTCACCAACAGTACTTGTTTGACTTTTCACTTCAATATAAAATTGAAATTAATAGCATTATAAGGTCAGTGGTGGCAGAAAATATATCTTGGCCTTTACTGAGTGCAAAATTCACCTCAAGGGTAAGAAGGTGAAATATTTATTAGCCAGAGAAATCTGGTGACAGAGGCCCCCTGATGCCCTTCCTTCACCATCTTAAGAACAATAAATGTTGGATGGTAAAGTGCCAAACCTCAGACCCCTGTCTGCTCTGGTATAAGTTATACATGCTGTTTTGACTCTTGACACATACAGACACAGACACATACACACAATTTTTGAGGCTTTAGTGTGTAGCATCTAGTGGTGAATTTGCTGAATTACAACCAACTGTGCTTCACTTTTCAAACATGTAATTCAATTCAATTCAATTTTATTTGTAGAGCGCACAAATACAGTACATTGTCTCGCGGCGCTTTACAGACAGTACGGGAAGCATCCATGAGAATCAGGGGCAAGGAAAAACTCCCTCGCTTTGTAAATAATTTGTTATGTAGGAAGAAACCTTGGGCAGATCCACGCCTCATGGACTCAGCCTACCTGCCTGGGGCCTAATAAAGTATCCGTAAAGTCTGACATGTAAGAGGTATACCACAGACATAAAGTCACATAAAATCGTTAATGGTCTCTTCTAAAGTTTTGATTTTGTCCTTCTGGGCCTCTCTAGCTATCTTTGATCCAGCATTGATATTTATGTTGGACATCTAATATGGCAAAGATGTTTTTCCATCTGAATCTCCCTGTTACTTCTTTTCTACACTCAAGTTTCATTATTCATCCAAAAATTTTCCATTTGAAACTAATACATCCCAGTAGATCATCCTGTTTTTTTTTTTTTTTTTAACCAATACTTCAGAGTCAAGTCTGGGATCACTTGCATAACTCTCTGGGTTTGGAAACTGTTGATTACCCTACAGCTCTCTCATCGTGATAGATTATACATAGATAGAACCTCTTTATTTCAATTTCTTCTTGCTGCACTTGCATTTCATGATTTTCTCAGTATGTCTTTTTTAATATTTTTTTATTCACTATTTGTATTCACTAACAGCCCTCTAGGATAATCTACATTTAATCTTATTTTTATTTATTGTGTAGCATTTTGACCAACCAACCATCTGTTCCATGTAAATGTGTTCCATCAAGAGATCTGCTGTGTTCTGATGTCAAATGAATATTCCACTTGCATTTGCATTAGCTCTCGGAATATTCTAGGCAGTTCAAGCAATATATTTTTCGTGAGCAGAATGTAAAACAAAACATCCTGCTACTCAGGAAAACAAGAGACATCTAGAAGTAGCCTACTACAGGCCTATCAGGAGAGGAAAATTCACATCATCACGTGATGTTTACTAAAGGAATGTCAGAAAGCATGACATGCATGTTTAATACATTTGACTTCAGTGTTGCCAGGATATTTTAGGCAGCCTTCACCATCCTTGTATCAACACTGCTGTTTAAATGAAATAAAATATGAGAGGATAGCGAGTGTTTTTTTTTTCCTACATGGCTATTGGCTACGTTTGGTTGATACATAGAAACTGAGGAAAGCTGAGGGTGGTAAGATGCTGGCTGGTGAAATGCAGTAAGAGAGGTTTTACTGGCGTGGACATGAGGGGGATTTCACTGACCTATGAGAACTACAGAAGACTGGCCTCTAGCTCTCCTGTTGATTATAACACCATCTGTTCCCACTAAAGAAAAAAAGAGAAAAAAATAATAGATCCTAAGAGTCGTTCTTCCGACATGGAAAAACACATCTGTTTCAACAAAGACATTGCATTATTCCAACAGCAAACATTTGGGAATATATTGAATTCTGTTAAGGCATTTGTGGCCAAATTCTAAGCTGCAAACCAGGTAGCAATTAATGACTTTAAATGAAACAGCCTGTATGATTTTAAATCACTTTTACAGACTGTTTCTGGACAGGAAAATGAACACATTTTTCAAATAGTTCACTTTGTCTTAGTACACAACCAATAGTAAAGCCAAGGGAATGTGATTTTGTAAAACATTTTGCATTTGTGATTGGATTTAAAGTAATATAAATTAATGTTTGGGTTTGGCTTTATTGTGAAATTGCATAATCACCATTAGTGTCATATTATGTATAAAACTCTAAAAAGTCTAAATTCTCATTATAATAACAAATGAGATACAAGACCTACCATATTTTGATGTTTTGGTATCATGATCAACTGAGATATTCAGACATTAGATGTATCCAGAAGACAGTTCAGTTGATGATGATTACAAGGTTGGCACTTCAGACCTATCAACTGTTAACCATAGTTCAGGAGGAGATCAAAAGATTGATTGACAGCCTTCACTCAACCCACAACCAATAGGCCTAGTTCCTCTGTGCTCAATATTAAGTTATCTGATGGATGGACTGGTGAAATATATTAAATTGAGCAGGGTTACTTTAAGATCTTCCTATTAACCCCAAGGTGTTTTAAACTGTAAAAAGGTGTAGATTAATGGTAATTAAAAAAAGAAAATACCTTGGTTAAAAGTGTTGTTTTTGTCACGTCATGACCTGATGATATTAGGAGTATGAATGTGATAATGAATGTGAAATGTGTTACTTAACACCTTTTTAAGTATATATACAGCATCCACACACTCATCACAATCACACATTCTGAGAAAAATGAACACAAAGGTAGAGCTCTTCCATATACTTCCATTTAACAGCTTAACAATAGCTATTCTATTTCTATTGAGCATTTTCTCTTTTATAAATCATCCATCAACTTTTTTTTCTCACATAAGCTACTGTATCAGGGAGCAGTACACTATGTACCGGCATTTATCAGGTATTTACAAAGATAGGCAGTTATTTATGTGGTTGCATCTGTTGCGCATATGTAAACAGGTTTTCACTCTGAGGTCATGGTCCTTCTTCATTTTTTTTTTTTTTTTTTTTTGTAAATCTTAGAGTTATTTTTAAATACAGCAGAGGAAAATATATCAGTATTCATTACTACTTGCCTACAAAGCCTCAGTGTCCTCGCATTTGTGTTGATGTCAAGATGTCCAGTTTAATTGCATGGAAAGCAGGGAAGCATTGAGGTGGTAGATGTAGGTGAGGACCTGAGTGGCAGGTGGAGTCGCAGTGATGTACAGTAGTGCTGGAGAGGTAACGAGGAGTCATTAAATAATGCTCTGTGAAAGACCTCAATGGGTCCCTCTGAGATACGCCACAGCTCTGCATACCCCATTTGTTTAAGCAGACCAGGCCTCAGATGACCAACTCAGAAGAATAATGAATGGATGGATGGATGGATAGATTGATGGATGGTTGGATGGATTATACTGTAGAGTCAAGGTGAGATATTTAGCTCTGTGTATGTCCTCTTTATCTCCTGATTCAGAAGCAATTTGACCAAATACTGTAAAACAATTTCTGCAAATTTATGTTAGCTTCTGTAAGCTCATGGGGCTTTTTGACCCATCTCTTGGTCCACTATTCAATCCATGTTTGTTAATTTATTTATTATTGTTACGACCAGGCAGGTCGTCTAATTGCATCAAGTCTATTTACTGGGGGCTCCGCCCCTTTTTTGTCTATTAGCCTGTATCTGTTTCTAACAGGGTTCTGAGCGCATGGGTGGTGCCTGTGACTTAATTGGTGTGGCCATAGATACAGACGGCAAGTACGGTTAACGCCCCCAAAATGCGAGGGTGGAGTCAGCGTGGGGGATAACAGAGGCCAATTTAACATTATGGTGAATGGACAAGGTAGAGAAAGTTGCTTATCAATAAAAGATCGCTTAGTAAAATTGAACAAATTCCATATTAGATGTTTTGTCTAATCATGGCCTGTTTGCCTGCTTGTGTTTTGACTAAAATAATTTCCCCATCATTTGTTTATTGCAGTTACACTAACAGAAATGTCATGAGCTGTCTCTGCTCCTGTCAAAAGTAAAGCAAATTCAATCACAAGTCTGATTAGCTCAGTTAAGCAAGCTAAAGTTAGCTACATTTACTGTGGTGATCAATGAAGTTGGCTAGTTAGCAAGCTAATGAAGCTAACAAACAAAATCTAAATTGTCATCAGTATCGCGTTTGGAGGGGTGTCAAGTTCAGAATTCACATCGGACCATCTGACCATCATTACTACCTTCAGGCATTGCCCTCAAAAATGTGTCAGGCTCCTTGTAGATGGTGCTCAGTGTAACTTCTAGCTTAGCATGCCATTGACTTCCCCACTGTGTGAGCCTGCTCTTTCCCCCAGATGGGACTATTTTTCTCTAATTCCCCCACAGCGGGGCTATATTTGTGGGCGTGGTCAGACTTGCCGTCTGTATCTATAAGAGGACCGGGTCTGGCCTGATGTCGGCCTCTCACTCTCACTCACATTCCTACCATCTTGCCCTGACGGGAGAGCTCGCAGGGAGCTCTGCCCTGGCCGCCGTCATACTGGCTTTGTCTCGTCTCCCTCCGGCTTCGTCGCTCTTTGTTTTGTTTGACCATTTTACTCCACACACATCTTGCACAACACTTTACTTTTATACAATATACTGACTGTTTCTACTTTTATGTACAATAAATTATTTAAAACGAGCGTTACTTGTGGTCTCCCCTTAATGTTTAGGGTCTGCTAAGAGCCAAGCAGTCCTGACAATTATATTTATATATTTATTTATATATATATATACCAAATTTTCCCATTATTTTTCCCACTGACAGCATGTAGTACTCTGAAAGAAGAGAGCTATAGGTTGGATATGGACAAAGCTTTTCTTTAACCTGTCAAACTGATGCTGAAAAAGATACTTAATGTGTTAACAAACTCAGCATAAATTCCCAAATCCTCATCTCCCCAAAGAGATTGCTAAAAAGGATTGTTGTTGTTTTCTTTTTTCCATATAGGAAACACCATCTTGTTTGTCTTCTCCATGGGGAGCCACTGACAGAATTGGAACAACTATGTGCAGGGCCATTCATTTTTCAACACTAATCATATTATTTCAGATTGAGTTACCTGTGGGCCTCGAAAGTGGGCCAAGTGTATGAACATAGAATGCACTGCTAAACAAATTCATGCTATCTTCCTTTCCAGATTTAGCATAGGCTACCATGAGATTTGATGTTGAAGCTTAATTTCATTTCAGGGCATTATGATCAAGACTGAAGTCTGAATAAAACTATGATCTTAGACACACATGCCAATGAAGTAGGCTAGGATATAAAGAATTAAAGACCCCTAATTCAAGTCCATCATACCATACACATATACCATAAACACATTTTTATATTAAAAAACTATCCATTATTCAAATTAATTAACACATCAATCACTGAGTGAAAACCTGAGAGGACAGCATACATTCATAATCACATCCAACTGAGTACAGTTGCATTTTGACAGACATCCAAGGTGCCAATCAATAGATTGGGAAGGTCTGTTGACTGTGGTCAAACCTAGATATAATATGTGGGTGTGGATTTCCAGGTTATCTGTGAAGAATCCACATGAAGAGGTTAAGTAGATAAAAGAGTAGCAAACTGCTCCAGCTCCTATAAACAATCCCTAGCTTACAGAACTGAGTGCACCTATTAAATAACAATTAGAGAGATACTACAGTTAAGAAAAAACTTAGTCTAAGCAGCCCCGTCCCCATCACTAGCATGAGCACTTTTTTTTTTCTTTTTAATCATGTGGTTGATCTTTTTGACCTTGTCATCTCAAAAGTACCTTGCAAGCTGAAAAAGATTGGGCACCGCTGCCTTAAGAGATCTGTCAGTGTTCTGTCCGCATCAAAAGTTTTAAACATACCCTTAAGGCAGATGAATTATATTGTTCTGTAGAAAGGTTTCCTATTCTAGCCTGTCTTCAACGTAATCACCTCACGCGAAGGCTGACAGCCTGTAATAAGGAAAAAATGAAATGAAAACAATCCTTATCCACCATTTACTGCAAGACAACATAATTAAACTGTTTGTCTGTCTTTATTGCCTTATACTGTATGATTGCTTTGATCATTTTATTGTCACGTTTTTGGACCTGAAATAGATTAGATCAAAAAGTTAATTATTATATGCATAAATATGCAATGGCACCAAAGATCATGGAATGCTCCGCTTGAATCCTCTCTGATGGCACTTACAGGAGGTCATTTCTGTTTTCATTATGGTATATTCCATAAATACATAAAGACATTTTTCATTTCTTTGTGGTGAACCTTATCTCCATGATAGATATAAAGGTCAATCATTATTTTGGTATTCAAGGGTCACGTTTGGATCAGTGTTTTCTGTAATCTTATTATCAATATGTGTCCCAAAATTATATAAAAAGCAAACAGAGAGCTCTCTCATTACTTCATCACATCCGTTCGCTGAACAGGTGTGACTGATATTCATGTGCTTGGTAAGAATACTGCTTTGCTCTCATTCATTACACACCCAATAGGCACTGCCCACCACCATCCCCATACATACTGTATGCACTCTCCTCACATACAACAGTACACCATCACCATGCCCTCTTCACACATACAACAGCATATACTCTCCTGTCACCCCCATCATAGTTGAATTAGCCCCCTGAGTGACATGTAACAAATACAATTCTTTGATTCTTTGATTTTTCTCCTCAGACAGTTTATTTGCCCTCAACACACCACACATGCACATACACAGACAGACAGACAGACAGACACACACACACACACACACACACACACACACACACACACACACACACAAATAGTCTTTATGCACTTTATCCCTGGCTTTTGCTGGTATACTCTCTGTGTCTGTCAGGGCATGTGCAATTGGTGACATCATCGATGACCACAAACAGGTTTGAGTAGATTGTTTATAATAGCAGACTGCTCCTACAAACAATCACTAGTCTCTTACAGAACTGAGTGCACCTATTAAATAACAACTGGGGTGATACTAAATGGTCTTGGTCTTGACTTGGTCTCATCTCCTAAAAGCCTCTATCTCTACTCAGTCTTATTTCCTCAAATACTCACTCAGCCTACATTGTTAGCCTAAAAAAAATCACAAAGTTATGCAAATAACTCAATTGACTTTGGCAATTATGCTATGAGGCTAACCACATGTAACCGGTCCCGACGTATTTAAGGGACAGCACCGGAGTGAATTCAAGTATAGCCCTGTTGAAAGAGCTTGCTAAATGCGCTAGTTAGCGAGTGGAACAAAATAATTTGGTACAGCACAGACCGAACGCAAACGCAGAAGCGATTACGCCATTACATGAATCAATGGGACCTGACTATTGGAAACCGAAAGTAAGATCTGAGGTTACATTGACTCAATGTAAAGTGTTTCGCGTTCGCGTTAGGTTCATGCTGTTCGAAATTCTTTCATTTCATGTGAAATATATTGCTGTTAGAAGGCTCGTGCAGCAGGGCTATACTTAAACTTACTCCGGACTTATACTTTAAGGAGAGCCCTGTTGTTCAAACTCACCAAGTCCTAGGAAAAAGAAAAAGAAAATCACAATTTACTTTCAGTTTATTTATTAATCTTTTCTTTTTTTCTCGTTCTTTTGTTAAAGATAGCATTCAGGTACCTGGAACTATAGAGCTGATTTCTTTTAAAATACACAATGCAGGAATCTTTTATCCTACTGCAACACAATGGAATACTTTGCATTTATTTGCATTAAGATATCTGGCAGATGATTTACATTGTTTTGCTTTACAGTAATATAATTCCGCTATCTAGCCTCTCCAAATCACCTCACATGAAGGCTGACAGCCTGTAATAAGGAAACAATGAAATAAAAACAATCCTTCATTTAAGTCCTCCGAATTAAACAGTTTACCTGCCTTTATTGTATTTGATAATTTTATTGTCCTGTCTTTGGACCTGAGAATAGATTAGATCGAGTTAATTATTACATTCAAGGATTTTGTTTTGCACCTACAGCAACTGTATTTCTAAAAATATTTCCCATAAATGTATTTGTTTTTTCACTTGGTAGACTCCCATTTTATCTGCAGGAAATAAAATGTAATTAATTACTTTATGGTCACGATGGTCACGTTTTAGATGTTTGTTTCCTTGAACCTTTTGTCAGCACGTGTCTCAATATGATATAAAAAGCAGGCAGAGCACTCTGTACATCACTTCACTTTAGCTGAACAGGTGTGACTGAGAGACTGATATTCTTCTACCCCAGGTAAGAACCCGGCTTTGCTCTCATCAGGTATTAAGTACATAGTCCATGTGGATTTTTTTTTTCAAATATAGATCATATTTCCAGAAACAGAGAAAATCAAGCGATTGAACATGAAGGTGGCCATAGTGACTGTTCTACTCTGTGTCTGCTGGACACACATTCACGCAGGACCAGGTAAGTACTAAAACATGCAAATGTACGATGATATTTCATACATTTTCTTACTGTTGATATCTTCTCTAAACGTGTGTATCATCTATTTGCTTGCAGTTGAAATTGTTGAGACTGTCGCCCAAGAAAATACTGTGCAAGGTCTGGCTTCAAAAAATCTTCAAAAAAAAAAAACAAATGTTTTAGGGAAAAAAAGGAAAAATGTTTTAGTCATCATAGCACCAACAATTTTGTTAATAATTAATAACGCACTAATATGCTATCTATGTATTTTCATCAGGAGAAGCAGTAGGACAGGAAAACATGGTGGAGGCCCCTTTGGCAGTAGAAGTGGGCAACATGGTGGAGGCCCCTTTGTCCCCAGGTGAGTAAAAGTTCTAAAAGATTGTTCCATGGTGATGCCATCACTGATATGAGCAAGATGAGCAGTTTTGGTTCCTTGATTTATGGTTATTTAGAAACGAGCCACAGAGGGTTTGATTATCCAACCGGTAAGATGAATTTGGATATAATTAGTCAGATTTGGTGTGGTTAGTTGCCAAGAGTACAGTAGGCTATATGACAAAACAAGTGTGCTTTATCTTTTTTCATGTCATTTGAAGCTGCAGTGGATGCAATTAAAACTGTTATTTCAACGGAATTATTGTACATGTACTATTAAACATTCCCAAACTATGTTTTAATGATATAGTATCTCTCCTTTTCAGTGGATGTTGAAACAGCCGCAGCTGAAGACGTGGAAGAAAATCCAAGTAAGTAAAGCACACACACACACACACAGACACACACACACACACACACACACACACACACACACACACACACACACACACACACACACAGACTTGTGTTACCTGTCCCTCCTTTTGAGATTCAACAGAATGCAACAAGTGAGGCTAACACAAGACAATGAAGGAATTTAACCAGTCTCAGTATGTAGATAGCATTGTCAGTGACCAACTCTGCCTCTACAGATGCTCGTCTCTATAACTGCCCCTATGGTTGGATGAAACATGGCACTCGCTGCTTCTTGATAGTGTCCGACAGGATGAATTGGTTTGATGCAGAGGTAGGCAAAGTAAATGTGAATGGGTTAACATGATGGTCCATTGGGGTTTATTTTACCTTTTGAAGACACTTACATTTTGGTTGTATATCAGTCTATGGCAAATTTAAAAATGTGACTATTGCTGTTAATAATTATTGATGTAACTTTTTTTATTTTTCAATGGCTGTTTGCAGACATTTTGTGCAGAGAAGAATGCGCGCCTAGCTTCTGTCCAAAGTTCTAGCGACTACAACTTTCTTGTGAGCTTGACTACGCTTGCAGGGGAGTCATATGCATGGATTGGAGGCTTCTGGCTTCAGGTTAGCATCATATCATCTTTACTAATTACGCAGCTTAAAATATACAGGTTTGTGATTTGAAGCCGTTAGTAAAGACAGTGACCAATGTAGTTACTGTAATGTCTCATCTTGTAGAATGTTTGGGGATGGAGTGACAGGTCACCATTCTCCTACACAAAATGGCACTCAAAAGCTACTGAATCATCTTACTCTTGCCTTCGCATGTACAGCACATGTAAGTCTATCTATCTATTAGAATTCTCTATAAGTATCTATAATATTATTTTATTTTAAAGACTTTTAATTTATCTTTGAGGCTCTGATCCTTGCATATGCGTGTGAGATGTGAAATATTATTATTTATTATTTTTTGCAGATGGCTGGTCAAACGTGCAGTGTCAATCCAACTATGCCTTTGTCTGTGCCAAGGACATTTTTGCCTGTTGAAAGTTTTGTAAAAGCTATACTGTACTTATGACAGAATCAGATATCAACATAACTTCAGTGTATGTTGATATTGTTTATGTGAATATTTTTTTTCTAATATGTGGCTGCTGTTGACAAGACTAGATTTATCAATTTATTTCAATAAATGTTTTTCTGATGACACTCTGATTGCAGTTCTTATTCAGTTAATTCTCTTCTTAAGCATAGCCTATATACATGTGATTCTGCTGCAAGCAAGCAAATAGTGCACTTACAGAATGTAGACTTCTGCCAATGACATTATACATATTTCACGAGATAAATGTTTAAAATACAAATTGTGCATCTTGAAAAATATGAAAATATTTTGCACGTCTTGGAGTCAGGGTTGTAGAGGTTTACCATTTGCAGACAGTTAAAGATCACCACCACACTCAATGCCTATAAAATACAAAATGTGTGTGCCCTATTGTCCAATTTCGCTTTGCATGTTACTTCATTGTTTGGCTATTCAAAACCCTGCCACCAAAATGACCACCTCCAAATAGGAAAAAATGGAACAGCAAGCACATTTTGTAAGACAAAGTGGGACAAACAATTGATTTTATTTAACCAAAATAATTATAAATGTACTGTACTCCATAATAGCCTACAGTAGCTAACACAGCCACCACTCATAATGAACCATTGAAACGGAGTTCTACAGGCGGGATTTGCCTAAACCACCACACACACAACACATATTCACACCTCAGTAATTTTGGGGAATCAAGAAATAACCGTAACCATGGTGTGGCTTCAGCCTTGGCCAGGTGTTAGCATCTGCAGGAAGCAGACTCACTTCACCCCACCCACACACAGACACACACACACACACACACACACACACACACACACACACACACCAAGTGGATGAAGTTTGAGGGTAAATCCATGTTCCCTCATAGGAAAGTCTGATATTTTATGGTTATGGTCATTTTATCCTGACATGGTCATGGTATGACACCTCAAATAAATGACTCAGGCAGATAGTGTTTTTCTTGTTTTTTTTTCAAGGGGTTTGACTGACAAATGAGATAGGAAGAAAGACAAGATGATGCAGACATAGCCTCGGTGTACCCATGCTCCTTTGCGTGCTCCATTTCAATTCACTCCGCAAAGCAGCATGGTGTCTATGGCCGATTTTCTCTCCTGCTTTAGGTATCTAATCACAGAACAAAAAGGCACCAGCACAGCGTCTGATTGCATTTTACGTCACGTGGTGACTGGTATTAGCTCATAGCTATGTACAGACGCTATGATAGACATTCGTATAGTGCCCAATATACAGCTCTGGATAATCGAAAACGATGCTTCCGCTACGAGAAAAGCAATAGGTGGGTCTCCAGACTAAATATCACTTGTGATTATTTAGTTTGTGCGATAGCCAGGCTAATGCAGACATGGTTGGAGTGTAAAATTATGCAAATTGGTCAAGAAATGAATTAGGCAATTATGTTAACAACATGTAATCTGTCTCGATGTCTTTAAAGGAGAAATCCAGTGTAAATCAATCCATAGCCCTGTAGTGCTGTAGGTTGGAGAAAGAATTAGAAAATTTTATACAACATAGACCGAGCAGAGAACCAGCAACTAACAAAAAGTGAAATGGGCATATCAACTTACTTTCAGTTTCATCAGTAATCAGTTTGTTATTCGGTCTATCGGTACAAGTATGTAGCATCACATTTTCTTTTTCTTTTTCTTAAAGACAGCATTCAGATACCTGGAACAACAGGGCTATTGACTGATTCACATTGGATTTCTCTTTTAAAGTATACAATGCAGGAATGTTCTCTTAATTTACCAGTTTTGTAGACATTGTGCTGGTTAAATAACTCCTTAGAGGACTTGGGATCTAACTTTTTTATTTGGTTGTTAATCCTTACTGTAACATAATGGAATACTTTGCATTTCTTTGCATTAAGATATCTGCCAGATGAATTACACTGTGTTGCTTTAATGCAAACGTAAAATTTCCTCTAGCCTCTCTGAAACAACTCACGTGAAGGCTGACAACCTGTAATAAGGAAACAATGTAATGAAAACAATCCTTATCATCTAATTCTTCCGAATTAAACAGTTTACCTGCTTTATTTGTCTTTGATAATTTTATTGTCATGTCTTTGGACCTGATAAGATCGAGTTAATTATTAGATTCATGGATTTGCATTGGCACTTACAGTAACTAAAAGTAATTCCCTTAAATGTCTAGATGCATTAGTTTTTTTCACTTGGTAGAGTCCCAAAATGTAATGAATTACTTTATGGTCGCAATGGTCACGTTTTAGATGTTTGTTTCCTTGAACTTTTTGTCAGCACGTGTCTCAATATGATTTAAAAAGCAGGCAGAGCACTCTGTACATCACTTCACTTCTGAACAGGTGTGACTGAGTGATTGATATTCTTCTACCCCAGGTAAGAACCCGGCTTTGCTCCCATCACATATTAAGAACATAGTCCATGTGGAAATCTTTTTCTAATATAGATCATATTTCCAGAAACAGAGAAAATCAAGCGATTGAACATGAAGGTGGCCATAGTGACTGTTCTGCTCTGTGTCTGCTGGACACACATTCACGCAGGACCAGGTAAGTACTAAAACATGTGAATGTACAATGATATTACATGCATTTCTTTACTGTTGAAATCTTCTCTAAACGTGTGTATCATCTACTGTATTTGCTTGCAGTTGAAATTGTTGAGACATTCGCCCAAGAAAATACTGTGCAAGGTCTGGCTTCAAAAATCTTCAAAAAAAAAAAAAAAAAAAAAAAACTTTTGTGGGGGAAAATGTTTTAGTCATCATAGCACCAACAATTTTGTTAACAATTAATAACGCACTAATATGCTATGCATTTTCATCAGGAGAAGCTGGAGCACAGGACAACATGGTGGAGGCCCCTTTGGCAGTAGAAGTGGACAACATGGTGGAGGCCCCTTTGTCCCCAGGTGAGTAAAACTTCTAAAGGATTATTCCATGGTGATGCCATCATTTGTCATGTGCCTTATTTATCTACTTTCACACAAAAGCAACTCAATTCCAACCAAACAGGTTAACTTCTTTTAAAAACTCCAATGTATTGTTCTTATGGTTTCAGCTGAATTATTGTACATACAGTATCACCTGTAGACACATAGGCTACTTTTATAAGGACCATTATGACTTCAATGTTTCCCCAAACTTAACAATATTCCTCCTTTTCAGTTGACGTCAAACAAGCAGCAACTGAAGAAGGGCAGGCTGATCAAACTATGAAAATGCACACACACACACACACACACACAGAGAGAGAGAGAGAGAGAGAGAGAGAGAGAGAGAGAGAGAGAGAGAGAGAGATCTACATATGTATGATTAAACACAATTAAACTGAATTACTAAATTGCTGTTGCAGATGCTCGTCTCAGTAACTGCCCCTATGGCTGGATGAAACATGGTACCCGCTGCTATTTGATGGTCTCCTCCAGTAAAACGTGGTTTGAAGCTGAGGTAAGGAACAGTGAAGGTTTGTGAAAGTGAGAGGTATAATCCGGAAATGAGAGCTGAGGCGAAAGTTCTACAGGGAAGACTTAGCGCTTGTTCTTACATTCTTTCAATTATCCAATTATAGCTGATATCCAATCAAAGTCTTTTTATCAGAAAGTATATTTCCTATATTGTACCACGAAGAGATGCAGGTGCTCAAGTGCTTTAGATAAATAATAGAAATTAACTCATTGAAAAATGAAATGTGGTCTTTGATGTGAACTACAGCTTTAGAAATTTTTTTTGTTTTATTTTATTTTGAGGCTTGATGAAATCTCTCTCTCTCTCTCTCTCTCTCTCTCTCTCTCTCTCTCTCTCTCTCTCTCTCTCTCGTTCACAGACATTTTGCACAGGGCAAAATGCTAACCTGGCATCTGTGCATAGTTCCACTGAGTACAGTTTCTTGCAGAGTTTGACTCTACTTGGTGGGCAGTCAAATGCATGGATTGGAGGTTTCTGGCTTCAGGTTAGTATTGTCATTCTTTTCTGTGCCTGTGAAAAAATAGGTTGATAGTTAAGAAAACCAAACTATTGTCTCTGATTACAGGGTGTTTGGGGCTGGACCAATAGGGCCCCATACTCTTACTCAAACTGGTATTCAAAGCGTACTGATTCATCAAACTCTTGCATATGCATGTACCAAACAGGTAAGATTTGTTGCTCTGGGAGGTTTACTGTAAATAACATTAATATGCATGTGAAACTTATGTTATCTTTTAATTGTTTATAGCTGGCTGGACGAATCTTCCATGTAACTATGACTACCCATTCATCTGTGCCAAGGACATCTGGGCCTGTTAATCTGATATACGGGGAGTATTTACGTATATGACAACTTCAAGTGCTAAAGTGAAATGTCACTCTGCATACTCTTCCACCTTTTGTTGATTATATTTTGTATATTGAGTTGAATATTTCTTGTGTATACATAGCTTCCCTTAACAATATTTAATGGAATATCATAGTGATTGCTATTGTGAATTGTTTAATTGATCTAACACAATGTAATAATTATGCTGTAGACAAAATAAAAAGTAAAATCTATGTCAAGTAAAGTTCAGTTGTTTTCCTGTCATTTTTGGACATGTCAATCATCCAAGCCTAGTTAAAAAATCTCTGTGCACAGCCTCAGAGGGGGGCAAGCGTTGACTTTCTGAATGCTTTAGATTCATTACACTTCAGGAGAATGAAACCAGTGGATTCAAATAGATGAAGAGTGCACACTTAATAAGGCAGATTTGTACAAAATCAACATTAGTCTGGACATAGTTGCCTCCCACCATCTGCCACTGGATTTTAAGGAAAGAAGATGAGAAGGAAGGATGACATAAAATGAAAGAATGGAGAGTGAGGAGAGAGGAAAACCAAGGCTGGGAGAGAGAGAGAGAGAGAGAGAGAGAGAGAGAGAGAGAGAGAGAGAGAAGAGAAGAGACAATCTCAGCGGGCCGAGTAGCCTACTGTGTGTCTGTGTGGCTCAGTGAGAAGAGGAAGTCAGCAGGAATCATGAAAGATGCATGAGCACGTTTCTATAACCTTCCTGGACCATGTCAGTGTGAAGGATCTCAAAATCTACGATCTAGGAGAGAGAGAGCATGGTTGGATGGGGGGGCGGGGGTTGTATCTTTTGTCAGGACCTCCAAGGAGCAGCCTTGGCCACACATACTGTAGTGCAGAAGTCTATCTAATGGCTACTGTGTCTGCGGCCTCTGCTTTACTGCACCTAATCTCAAGTCCCAGCTCTTGGTCACTGTGCAGTGTATAGAAAGGAAAACCATTACATGACCTGGATTGCTTTATCTTTGTATGACATGAGTACATACTTGTATTTCTACCCAGGTAAACATGCTTATATTCAACAACATTAAACTGACTTACTCCATTTGGAAGTGCCTTAGATGTTGAAGTTTGCTGTTTGGCATTGTGTTTGGGGAAATTACTTTTAAACTTCTATAATAAGTCTCTGCCAATAAGGAAACTTCAAACAGTAGACGCTATTGTCTGAATTTGTCTGAAGGTATTTGTTGCCAAATTCAAGGTAATTCATTTATATCATGTATCTTACTGTACTGCAATGGGTACTCAGTAGTCAATCACAGTTGATGCTAAATGTATGCTTCTGATAACACCATATGGTAAATAATAACAAATATCTTTTAATTATATAGCCTAGTTTTAAAAAAAATACAATGTGCAATGTGCCAGATCCCCATTTCCTATTTTTTCTTAAGAAAGATTGTGTGTTTGCCCTCTTGTAAAATCCAAATAAGATTCTGTGTTTACCCTCTTGTAATAAAATGCACATAGTATCAGTGATCCATTTCATGCAGTTTATGGTGCATAAAATAAAATGAATTGATTTCCATGTAGGACATTTAATTGGTCCAAGCAATGAAACCATCAGTGTGAAGCAACCAGTAGCATACCTTCCCCTTTCAAGACAATAGTTTGGTGTAATTAGGACCAGGAAAAATGGCTTTAGGACTCCAGTGAGGCTTCATTAACAGTGAAAACTGTTAACTGGAGAGTTAACCATAATTAGTTGGGTGGTTCCTTCTCAATATTTTTTTAGAAAAGTAAAAAAAAAATGCCTCAATGTTGACCTCAGGGAAGCTGTTGGCATTGCTTTTAAGGCCATTGCACTGCTTACAAAATGACAACAAATGTAGCTGAGTTGAACATTTTGCATCCATGTACGGATTAGCAAATCACTGATAGATGATGTTAAGTTTTGAACAAAAGGCTAATTTCCTGGGACTCAAAAGGCATTAATTGCCAGTAGTATGGCCTTCCCATTTACAAAAACATTTTCTAATTAAACAGAAAGGGAAAGACCATGCAAGGGCACAGACTCTTTGGCAAGTGACAAGTTTAAGATTTAAGTGAGTTACTCTGGCTTTTTAATCTCCAGTTCCTCCTATGGGCACATGAAAATCAGCCAGCATGCTCTAATGGCTCAAATGCTAAAACAGACATGTCATCTTTTATTCTCCTTGGACCCAATTAAAAAGTAATGTAATATAAACTAAAGACTCTTCAGGTAAGTACCTGTGTGCTGGACTGGTGCACAAATTGCTGCAGTATAGTAACTGACGCATGGTATTTACATACTTCCCTTGAGTAGCCCAGCATAGAGTCAATTCACTTTTCTTGGGAGTCGGGACATAATGGTACCTCTACCTTTGAGAGGAGCTGGAAGATGCTTTTTTTTAAAAAAAAGCCTGGAGATGTTGGCCTCTGCTTCAAGCTTTTCACATTGCATCCAGATTACAGCATGTTCATTTAATGTCTGAGTCGTGTTCAATTAACATGCTCGGTAGCATGAATTAATTATGGCATACAGTAGTGTAGGAATAGGGTTCAACACGCATCCTATGCATAATGCATCAAGGGAAGGCATGGGAAAAGAGAATGTCGTGGTAATTAGACAAGATTATTTCAGTTATTTAGGCTTGATAAGAAGTCACTGAATTTGGAAGTCAGGGAAGCATTGTGCTTATTCTTCTCATAGGCACTCAACACGACAAATCCATTTTATCACAGAAATAAATCATTTACCAACAGCAGACAAATATAAATTGGGGCCCCTGTACAGGAAGTTTGGAAGTAAAGTGGGTAATGAGGATGAGCGGATGTATGATCAAACCATCTCTGTCCTTCATTCCAAATGCAAATACTTTAGCGGGACTCTCCAGTAGACCTAAGTAATAGGCTATAACTTGATTTGACTTGAAAATATCAACCTTTAAGCAACAGGCCTGGCTCCTGCCATCAAAACAACCCTAAACACCGTTAAGATCAACATCAACCGTGAATTACGCAACCACTGTGGTGTCTGCTCAAGCTACTGATCTCTGTCTCCACCATTGCTCATTGAGATTTTATATAGACAGGCTGGCACTTGTCATTAATAATTTGCTCAATGGCATAGGCTGAGCAAAAGAAAATCACTAGCTCTGATCCAGAGGCTCTCTAGTTGTTAAGATTATTTGGATGGGAGCTTGTGGTTAAGTTTCATGCCAATATTTGTTATGCCCAAGATGCTTTGAAACCTTTAGGAATGAAGGGCGTTGTCGATGGAATGCATGCTTTTTTCCCTCTTAAACCTTAACTCACTTTGAATGCTGAGCTTCCAGTTGCTCCTTGCTAATGCTTGGGCATATGGCAAATAAAACACCTGGGCCTGCATAGAAGGATGTGATAGTTCAATGCCATTTAAACCAGCCAAGCTTACATTCCAGTGCAGTTGTGGGCTTTTATTGTGTAATTCTATCTGGTTGCTGCAATCAGTCTTTAAAGATCCCAGTCTAGGCAATGCATCAAGCCAAGCTGGGCATGAACTACAAATAATTGGCAATGACTGTTAAGCTTTGATTCCTTCAAGTGGTTTGGTACCGTTTGGTTTAGAATGTAGCCTAATGGTTAGGTCCACAAAGTTTTTGTAAGGTTTTTTTTTATTTTGTTTTGTTTTGTAAAGGCACTTCTAGACTTAATGGACTTCTCCAAAATGTCACTTTAGCCAATTCTCCACTCCGGCTACTCAGCATAAACTAAAAATATGTTGCTTGTTATCTTTATTTCACAGATATTCTGTGATCTAGCATAGTTAAGATTCTGTAGGATGGGTTCTAATCAAACAATTCCATTCTCTCAGCCCATGGTTTTGAGGTAGTTAGTTACGAAGCCCCAAAGAAAACTCCATTGCTAAAGGTTCCCAAGCAGGTGCAGGGGAGTGGAGAGCAAGTCAGTTTGGCCTCAAAATGTTGGTAGGTACCTGTTACCGTGCCTTTATTCTGGAGTCTGTCCAGCCTTGGACTGAGCAGATACGTACAAGTATTCCAATCCTCCTGAGGTCTGAAGCTCATGAGGTCTAACCTTAAAACTTCATAGTCCAATGTACCAAACCAGTACATACCTCTGTTGTTCGAGGTCACCGTGTGTTATCAGAAAGAATAAAAATGGGAAAATGACGAAGACCATGTAGATGCAATGTGGAGAACTCATAGACATAAACTGGAGACTGATGTCCATATAATATTGCCATTGATTTGTTACCTCCGCCGAGGGGATTATGTTTTCGCCAGTGTCTGTCTGTATGTCTGTCTATGTGTGTACAAAATAACTCGGAAAACTATGCATGGATTTGGACCCATTTAATTTTGGTGGTGAACAATGATCCAGAATGCCTTCTGGAATTTATATTACATCAGTGAACATATTGCCTAGGCGGAGGTCTGTGCTCTCCGACTGCATTTCTAGTTTAGTATTATTACAATTATTAGTATTTTTTAGGTGTTTGAGGTTTAGGACACTCATTCTTGGTTATCACCACATCCATTTTACTGTTCAAATAAACAGTAAGGCCAGGAAATACAATTCATCTGACAGTGGAAACTAAAATCATTCAGAATGAGGAGATGGACCCAGATGATCCTATTTTGTTTCCACTTCAACTGAGAGCATGACATTAGGATAACAAGCTGTGGTCCAACATTTCTCCAATGTTACAAAACAAGTTCATCATCAAGTCCTTCCTCAACCGAATTATCGGTTGCCAAGTCACGGCCATTACGGCTGACCTTTTTCTCCCGGCTGTAAAATGGCCAGATGAGCCCATAAGAAGTGGAGAGTGGAGCACACCCTGATGTGCCATGCAAGACAGCCCTCGCATCTGTGACCCTGCGAGAGACAGAGAGAGACGAGAGCATGACAACAGTGATAGTATCTTTTTTGGCTCATCCCACAATAGGGCTTGAATTACGTTCAGTGGCAGCCAGTCAAACTGAAACTCCAAAAAGCCAGACAGACTTCAGAGTATTTATGTCTGTCTGGTTGTGTTTATGTGTGTGTATATACATGTATGGGTGTGTGTGGGTGTGTGTATGTGTGTGTGTGTATATGGGTGTTTGTGTGTTGGGGTGAGACCTCGGCACGTGTACAAATGGCCCGCGTTCTCTGAAACGCCTTGGCCTGGTGTTACTGCAGCATAACCGTGAACGGCTGGAAATCTGTCTCTGTTGTCCAAACATGGCATCTGTCCCCAGCAGCTGTCCTGACTTGTGTTTCATCTGTGGAGGTCACCCCAGCCACGACCCTCCCTTTTACACCCCCATCCAAGCTTTGGCCGCCAGCCCCGAGGCAGCGCCGCTGAGAGTCACTTATCCTGACGGATGAGCCGCCCCGGGCCACCCGCGGCCATTGCCCAGCTGTTTGATCTATCTGCCCTGTTTACTAGCGACAACAACCACAACATGCTTCAGGAGCTCATCACTCCCCTTTCCTTGGGTGTACAAAGCCACAAAGTCAACCAAGCCAACCGCACTTACTTATACCGTAAATGGTGACTTAAAGAAGCAATTGAATATGAAATAACCACAAAATCATTTTTAGTCTCATTTTTCCTCATTTCTGTCTCAAGTGGACCATAAATCATTAGTGTAGAAAAGATGGGATAATGAGAGGTTGTTCTGTTATCACCGTAAGCCTCCACCCCCCACTAGCCATCTTGGTACGCACGACGTTGGCAGGCCTCTTACGGCAGCTGGGAGAATGCAATAGAATAGTGATGCACTGCTGGGTTATTAATTGCGCTCTCTGTTGCGCATATTGCATTTTATAGCCTGCCAGCATCACAGTGACAGAGCGTCGCTTTGTGTCTCTGCGTCATGTTAGCGAACACATCTGTGTTCGGGAGACTTTCTTGTGTTGACTATTTCAGAGAGTGATTAAAGTGATTAAAATGTGGTATGTGGAGTACTTGCAAGAGTAGCCCTCAACAGAACAAAAAAAAATCTCATCATTAAATTAATTAAGCATACTTGTTGAATATATTGTTTATCTTTTGTGGCATTGTGCCTTTCTTTTGTACATTCTAAGTATATGTGGTAGCCTAACCACTTTTATAAAAATAAATTAAAAAACAATAGGCCCCTTGAGGCCGGTCTATACACTAAATAGCACAGCTGAGGGCTTTAATACCACTCACCTGTGGTAGTATTCACAAAATAGAACGGCCTCTCTGGGATTATTACTTAGATTTTTAAAAAGAAAAGAAAAAAAACTGCAGAGAACCTGTATCATTTAGATGTATTAGATCATTGAGATTTCTTTACTATGTAACTGGCATAGTCTGGCCTTGCCTTCTACGTACTTCCATTAACTATGACATGACGTTGTCAGGAATCTGTCATAAACTTTATACACCTGTCATGACTACTGACATACCCTAGCCCTAACCCTAACCATGACAAATACCGGGTGACACTTAATGACAGAAGTCAAATAAAGTGTAACCCTTTTCATCTCCTTCCACAACTCCGCCTTGGATTCCGGCCATTGACCTCGTTCGCATCGAACACATCGACCCTGAGACAATTAGCGAGCAGAAGGGGGAGTTGTGAGAGATTACGTCAGGTTTTTGCTGTAGTAGCATAGCTTACTTCACGACCAAGCTGGCACATAGGCTACGCAACAGCCAAACGTTAGAGATTGGATGAATCAGATTCAATTGTTTCAAACTTCTACAGTTCACGCTGCCAGCTTGCAATTGTTTGTCAATGGCTGAGATCCCAAACCTTTGTTTGACCAAGGGACCAGGGACCAACGGTTAAGCCCAGACTAACTTAAGCCTTGTATTATGTTAAGATTTTGCACCCTATCAAGGTGTTAGGGTCAAATTGACCCGAGAGATCATTTTAACACTAATAAACAATAGAGATGTTAAAATTTTCATAAAACCAATTCAAGGTAACGCTTTAATTTACAGCCCGTGAAGTGCTGGGTAAGTATTAGGTAAGAATGGTGTAACAAAAAAGTATCAAGGGATAAATTACTGAGTACTTACAGCATATAGTTTGCTGGAATAACACACGTTCACACTTTATTTTACAGTCCGTGAAGTACTGTTTAAGTACAAGTATACCGATATAACAAAACAGAACTTAATGTGTAATATTGCCATAATTACAAAATAAGTGTGGGGTAGCCTGGATGCAGAAGCGTATATAGGAAAGCCAGGGTTGGATCAACTTGGACGCACTTCATATTACGGCCCGTGCATCTGATATTACAAGTAGTTTTGGGGTGTTTAGGTAATTCCATTGTACTTATTCTTGACTTTTCAGTAGGGTACCCTTGGTCCTTGGCCTCCCAAATCAAGCTTATTCTAATGGATTCCAATAAGGGTGCACTACTTGATTATTATTAGGCTTCTTAGTTTGCAATGGGTTTCATCTGCTGGCTTGCTATAAGAGTCTTATATTGTCCTATGAGGTTCCTTTAGCTTTTGATAATAGAATTTCTGAGTAGCTTTCTGTGTTGCATGTGTCTCTAGGGGCATGAAGGGATGTGTCTAAGATAAAAAATTCTCCATGTTTTTCAGTGAAAATAAGCTAAGGCTATAAAGTTGCAAGCCTAAAAACATCCGTCATTGTTTAAAAATGAAAAAAAAAAAAAAAAAGGGGTCAAAATGACCCTAACATAATACAAGGGTTAATAAAAAACAGTTAATAAAAAGACATTTTGGGAGGCTTTTTGCCTTTAATCAGATTGAGTGGGAGAGAGAGATGGGGAAGGTTGGACTTGAACTCAGGTCTTCAAGATGGTGGTATGACCTGAGAGATTTTGTCATGTGTGTGCTTACATGATTTCTTTATTTCTGTGTGTGCAGATCCATTAGAGAGGTATGAAAATTACTGAAGCTCTCAAATTACAAAATCGTAATGGAATAAATGGTTTTATGATGAGATATTTTGTGCAGAGCCGTGGGAGAATGAGGAGAGGATAATTGTGAAACTTCTCTAAAACCAGTGCCGTGACATACCCCATGATTGTTAAACGGATGGTTCGGCATCATTCAAGCATAGCCCTGTTGCACAGACAAGCCTGCCGACTGCACTAGGTCTGTGTTGTTCTACTTTAGATGCTGATTGAACATTAGACAAATTCTCATGACAATGTTAATGTCTGAACTTCTACCATGTCTACTTGATGTAGAAGATAAATGGTTTGATAGGGCTGGAATATTAATGCTTTCTCTTCGTAAGAATGAAGTTACACACATACAGCTATTTGTACATGGCTTAACTGTGTGCCTATTTGTGTGTGGAGAGAGAGAGAGAGAGAGAGAGAGAGAGAGAGAGAGAGAGAGAGAGAGAGAGAGAGAGAGAGAGAGAGAGAGAGAGAGAGAGAGAGAGAGAGAGACTTATTAGGCATAATATTGATGGAAGGTAAGATAAAAGATTAAGCTGCATTCCGCATGAACACTTGATCAAATTTAGCAGACATCAGCAGGTTTGAACGTGCCGTGTTTCAAGCTCATAGCCTTCAGTGGCAT
Organism: Sardinella longiceps; assembly: GCA_027497455.2. Taxonomy (NCBI): domain Eukaryota; kingdom Metazoa; phylum Chordata; class Actinopteri; order Clupeiformes; family Clupeidae; genus Sardinella; species Sardinella longiceps. Next base: position 20,166,756 of record JAODXP020000019.1, read on the forward strand.
ACCCTGGAGCCAGTAAATGGTTGCACTAAATTCCTAAATCGGTCCCTTGATTTCACACCCTGTGTGCTGTTGGCTATAGCAAAGCTGCCAATCCTCACTTTTACCAAACATAATCCACAGGCATGCAGCACTTCGAAAAACTGATGATTACAAATCTGACAATGCTGTTTTCATAAGCTAAACCAGCCTCCCTTGGTAAACAAATCTACGCATACAAAAAGATCCATCTGAGTGTACAAGTGAAGTAAACATCAGTACTCCTCCTCCTGGCTTATTATTTCTGGGCATTATGTGTTAAGCAACCACAGTAACCAAAGTGGATTTGAGAGATGAAATACGGGCATACAGACATATCAGATCTTGATTTTTATTGAAAAAAAAAAAAAAAAAAAAAAAAAAAACAGATTTAGCGTTGTAACAGGGTGATATAAGGGTGAGGCTAAAAAGCCAAACCCCCGTAGCCTGACTACGCCACCCTGAGGCCTTGCGCCCCAGGGAACCTTTAGGAGATAGTGACACCTCATAGCCGAACCAACTTGCACAGGCTCAAAGAAACACTATAAGACATGAATTCCAAACAAAAAGGTTTATTACTAAACAAAAAGGAAATGGAGGTGGAGATCTGTAGGTGGCAGCTAGGAGAGCATGCTTTCACTCAACAAAGTTCATGCAGATGCAAGCAGCAAGACCAGAAATCCAAATACACAGCAAGCCAACAGCAAGCTATAAGCAATACACACGATTCACCACACGTGCTATAGGCTAGCCAACCCCAGAGCCACCTCCATGCTAACAAAATGAAATAAACATTAAACGAACAGGACAAGACAAGTAACACATAGAACCATGAACATAATCCAAAAACAAAGCCAGACAAGACAGCAGCACGACCGATGTTAAACCAGAGGCATGGCAGTGCTACCTATGGGACAAAACACACATTAAGCATGACACTAAACTTAAGACAAAGATTGAAATCAATGAACAAAGAAACAAACAGACAACAGAGGGGCATACCTGACTGCAGTAGATAGGGCTACCAGTGGAGCCTACATTGCCACTGAGTACAACTCACATTATATAGTGCTCCACTGGTGCCTGATTGAATAATGGGCTTTCTGACCCCCCTCCCCCCCTCATCATCAGTTGCAGGTGCCATTGGGAATAGCAGGCAGGAAAAGTCTACCTGCTACACGTGCAATCTAGTCAAACTAGTGACACGGACAAAGTGTCAGCTTTTTGTTCATTTTCAATGACAGCATGCATTTGATAGCAGCAAGCTGCCAGGTAGGTGGGCCCAGACTAGAAGTAAAGTCTATGAAGAGGTCTTTGAAACAAAAAATAAAAATGGTGGTGCTAATGAAACAATCTCAAAATGTTTGGGATCCATGGCTTAGTATTTTGTAAAACGTTACAAGAAATGCCAGCCATCTGTAACCAGAAAATACATCTATGGTGAGATAAGGTGTACTTACTAGCCAGCTACTGTGTTACCAAGTAAGCAACCTATAATGGCCCTGTTTATGAGTTAGAAACGAGAGTACAGTCAGAGATCCTTTATTACGGAGATAAATCATGAGGACCCACTTCCTGGAGTCATGAGGCTAATGGCAAATAAGGTAGCTCTGGGCGGCCCTAGCATTTGTGCAGTGGAGAAGCTAATTCTGTAACATTGAAGTCTATGACAGAATCCAAGAATTCCACCGAAATTTTAAAAGGCTTATTTGAGCCTTTATTCTGAGTAATGGATGTATATTTTGGGCATGGTATGGTGATCTCCAAAGCCCCCTGCCTCATTTCATATTATTGTCAAGACTATGTGACTCTCCATTCCGTAGAATTTTTTTTTCTTCTTCTTCTTTTTAGATCATGACAAAATCATACAATACATATATCAATGTCCATGGTGTACAAAATACAAAAAATAAAATTTGCGCTATCTAGCTTTACAGCTTTGCATCTACGGAGGTTGACTGATTGGGGTGCCAGCTGCCACTGATTAGGGTGGCAGCTCACTGGGAGGGCGTGGCCAGGCTAGTGGCTGCTAGCTCGGATGACTCCAATTTGCTCCCATAGACATGAACTACCACAAAGTATTTGGCTTCTGAAGAATCTGTGGTACAGTAGCTTCCCTTTGCAGCTAGTCTGATTGAGGGGTTAGATATCTCTCAGAAATCCAACATACCTCATACCCTACATGCAAATAGAGGACAGTTGAAGGCAGGCAATTCCAGCGTTTTGGACGTGACATTTGCTTGCATTATTGATGAGCAAAATGCCACATAACCTCTGCAGGCCTAGCAGTATTTCACAATTTTGTAAATATTCTCCATGGCGATACACAAATTCATTTCATGATTTACATCATAAGAATATGAGCCTTTCAATTGGACAAAATATTGACAAGCTTTTATGGGAGATTAGACTTTTCGGTAACACTTTACTTGAAGGTACCTTCATAAGCATGACATGATACTGTCATATCTATGACATTATCATGTCATGAACCCGTCATAAATATTAATGTCATAAAAGGTTTATGACCACTGTCATGAAGATTCAATTACACCTTGTCATGACAACTTGACATTGTCTGGGTTGTCTTCATTATGACATCTTGACATAACCAAAGTGACATTACCAGAAGTTGTCTTAGTTATGACAAGTTGACATTTTTTTTTTTTACCAATTTGAGTTGTCGCTGACACTTCATTAGAGATACAAATAATGTCATGACACCTTTATGACATTGGACTTGAGGTCCAATGATGTATTCATTACACTATCACAACTGTGTCATGACAGTCAGTCTATCCTTCAGCAGCTTACTGATGTTGTAGCCTGACCAAGTGTGTTCACCCACTAATCAACCACAAGGGGCAGACACCAGACAATGGTTGAAAGTATAAAAAGATCATTTATTATACAAAATTCATGTAAAGGATGTTTGAGAGCACATACATGTACAATAGATAAAACTTCCCAACACTGAGCCCCAAGCCAACCCTGGATTAACAGCTCCTAGACTAAGAGATAGAGAGAGAGAGCAAGGAGTTGCACAAAAAAAGGAGATTTAAAGCACCTCAGATACATTACGAGTGTGGAGAATCAGATGCTACACAGCAAGCTCAAGCAAGGCATACATTACGAGTGTGAAAGATCAGATGCTATTACACAGCAAGCTCAAGTGGGTCATTCCATGTCAAATCACCCAAAAATTTGTGAATTTTAAACCTGACCCTCTCAGAAACTGGTGAAATTTGGTGTAACCGATCATCACACCTGAACATTTAATATCTGAAAATTTGAGCTCAATTGGACCAGCGGTTTCTGAGATGCACCAGGTCAAATTTTCAGATTTTCGCCACAAATGGGCTGACCAGCCCACATTGACAATTTGCTCATTTCTGGGTCAAATTCAATAATCTTGGTGTCGTTTGAAAGCTAAGACCCCCAGGAATCTGATTATATCATTACTTTATATGATTAGACCCATTTTGACTAAATGACCCTTTGACCTTTAATTTGGACCTGAATTTGACCTTGTGGATCATGTGACCTTCAAGCGACCCCTGGTCTAAAAGTTAGCTCAACATGTTTTGTAGACAATATAAAAAAAATCAGAGGTATAATATCTTTCGTTTGTCAGCAATTTTAAAACAAAGTTTGGTTGAACGTGATAAAATGGTCTTTAAAAGGAATATTCCATGCTATCTGGCTACATTACATTCCAGTGTCTATGCTAAGCTAAACCTAAAATTAGGCTAAGTTTGGGGTTGGCAGACTAGGAAAATGCATGCACTGAAACCAAAGTGCTTTTACCCACATATGCAACTCTAGGTACGAGAGTGAATAAACAATTTTGATTATAAGAAAGGTGGAATATTCCTTTAAAGACCTCACGTTCAACCAAATTTTGTTTAAGTGCATGCATTTTCCTAGTCTGCCAACCCCAAACTTAGCTTTATTTTAGGTTTAGCTAAGCATAGACACTGGAATGTAATGTAGCCAGATAGCATGGAATATTCCTTTGTCACATGCAACAAAACTTTGTTTTAAAATTGCTGACAAACGAAAAATATTATACCTCTGATTTTTTTATATTGTCTACAAAACATGCTGAGGTAACTTTTAGACCAGGGGTCGCTTGAAGGTTACATGATCCACAAGGTCAAATTCAGGTCCAAAGTAAAGGTCAAAGGGTCATTTAGTCAAAATGGGTCTAATTATAGAAAGTAATCATATAATCAGATTCCAGGGGGTCTTAGCTTTCAAACGACACCAAGATTATCAAATTTGACCCAGAAATAAGCATATTAGAGTAATGTCAATGTGGGTTGGTCAGCCAATTTTTGACAAAAATCTGAAAATTGGACCTGGTGTCTCTCAGGAACCGTTGGTCCGATTGAGCTAAAATTTTCAGAAATTAAATGTTCAGGTGTGATGATCCTACACACCAAATTTCATAAATTTCTGAGGGGGTGGGGTTTAACCCATTGGGTGATTTGACATGGAATGACCCAAGTGCATAATGTGACACAGCAAACAAAAGTCCTGCTCACCCTTTGTACATAAATCAGGCGCTGGGTTAGGTGGGAAAACAAAAGGGAATGGTTGGCCAAAGCAAAGAAATCAAACAAACAAACAAACAAACAAACAAACAAACAAAACAAACACAAAATAAACCTGCTAACCAGCGCCACAACCCAGATAGCTGACTCCCACAATCAGCAATACACAAGGCTGCTGGCTAGCAGAAAAAGAATAAAGTTAACAAAACAAACAAAACAAATAAATCAAAATACATAAGAAGAACAGCGATTGCCCAACAAACTTGTCCTCCCCTGGTCAATGATAATGGCCAAACACTCCAGCAGTCTCAGAAAAGACAAAATGTTACAAACAAATCTTTAACATGTGGTTGCTGAAGCTGACATGGAAGAATTTGGTTTACCTGCGGTGGTCAGTTTACCAACACGCATTCCCCGGTTCAACTCTGGACAAATCTGTCACCCAAAAACAATATATTTTAAAACATATTAAAACAAAGCACCAACTTTACCCATGGAGAGAAAACACTGCAAACCTACCTCCCTACTAGGAGACACTGGCACAGCTCCCTTCAGCTGGCTGCACCCACAGTCTGAGCAGCATTCACTCAGGTGCTGCAAATCAGTGGCCTTACCTAAGCTCTCCCTTCCCCCCCAAATATAGGAAGGTGCCTCATCAAAACTGGGGACCCCTAGTGGACAATTGAGGGTCTAAGCTAGAGTGCCCCTGCCACACTGACAAATGTAATGTTTCCACTGAAGGTGGCATAATGGTGTCAGGACAACCACTACACCCTCTCACCGGCCATCTGACCAAGCAGTCTTAATAATGCACCATGAATACAAAAAATTTATGTCAAGTTGTCATGACAAAGACCAGTTCTTTTAATGTCATCCTGATTAATATCAAGTTGTCATAATAAAGACATCGCAAAAAATTGTCAACTTGTCATAACTAAGACAACTTCTGGTAATGTCACTTTGGTTATGTCAAGATGTCATAATGAAGACAACCCAGACAATGTCACGTTGTCATGACAAGGTGTAATTGAAACTCCATGACAGTGGTCATAAACGTTTTATGGCATGTTAATAATATTCATGACAGGTTCATGACATGATAATGTCATAGATATGACAGTGTCATGTTATGCTTATGAAGGTACCTTCAAGTAAAGTGTTACCGAGTTTTCCTATGAAGTCTGTGAAGTTTACGGAGAAACATACATATTGTACCATTCATACCAAACAGGACACCTCAGTGAACACAGAAAAAGACTTGTAAATCCAAAATAAGTTGATTTAGATCGGGGTTATTTGAAGAAAGCCAGCGTTGGACGTGACGTCTGAAATAATCTTCCAAAAACAAGTGTGAATGGTGAATGGAGAATGGTGAATGGAATTTTAACCGGTAACAATTGAAATAGTAATATAAAAATAGAAAATAACTGATAGCGTTGTCATTTTTTGTGTGTTATCACCGACTTCATGCCCATTATAAGCCCCTTCCCTTCATAGACTTACATTATAGCTGAATAGGGTACAAATTTTAACGAATAGATATTCTTTCGAAACTTACTGAGCTGATAATTTACAGTATATTGAGACATTAGTTTTTTTGTATTGCAAGTTTTCTGAAATAATTTGTACGTCCATGTAGATGAGAATTTAATTTCTAAGGTGAAATGTCGCTCATATTACTTTGAACCCCTGAAGAGCGTTGGCAAGAATAAAGTGGAGGTAAGTGTGTGTGTGTGTGTGTGTGTGTGTGTGTGTGTGTGTGTGTGTGTGTGTGTGTGTGTGTGACAGGATGGTGGTGGGGTGGAGGCTGTTGTTTTCTTTGTGCCCTGCGCACACCACAATCAGGTGTTCCTTTCTCCTCACTGACACGCACCATCAGTTTGAAAAGATCACACTAAACGTGCCAAATAAAATTGATTCAAACCAACACACTCCATTCATGGCAAACAGATGGCACTGCATGAAGCCTCCCTCTTAATTGTTTGATTTCCCTAATGGAGATAAAAAGAAAAAAGCCCCCTCCCTCCTTATTTGGACCTGGTGCAAGTGTCTGGCTTAGATCTAAATAAAAAAAAAAAAAAAAGATAATTAAAAAATAAAATCTCAATTTTTTGCTTATTTACTTTTATCCGTTTGGCAGCTTAGAGCTAATGTTATTTAAACGAGCCAAAAATTAAAATGGAGCCACACTTACTTAAACCGAGAATCCCCTCATCTCTCTGGCTCACAGATGGAAAGCTTCCATGAGTTCTTTTCGGTCTTTCAGAGATTTTGCCTAGTGTTGAATATAATAAGACTGGAGGGGGGGAGCAGCAATAAAAAAAAAAATCTAACATACACACACATAACAGTTTTACAGCGTTTAGTAGTCAGATCTTGCAGAATTTTCCATTACTTCACGCTTGACTTGTTTATTTTTATAAAACTGATAAGGGGGGTAACAAGAGTTATACTGTTTTCACGCTCTTATCAGCATTCCTCAGCCTTCATCTCCTGTAGTTTTAGGCAGGAGACACGCTGTCCTATATGCCAACACATATCAGGTGATTGTAAGCGTGCAGGTTTAAAAATCGGTGGCTACCTCTGGTGTTTTCATTCTGAGATACTGGGCTCAATAAAATTGCATTTGCATAAAAATGATGTTACTGAAATTGCAATCAGATGGGCAGGCAAGCAGGGCTGAAGTGTCATTCTCCCGAGATGAGCTTCTGGCCGTATCTTTAATTGAAAAGAGAAAGGGGATAAAACCTTGGTGCGATAAGCCTAGTGATTGCTTTCATCTTCACGCAAGTCTGCACCCTCATTGTCATTTTGTTGTTTTGGGGAGATCTCTCTCTCTCTCTCTCTCTCCCTCCCTCTTTCTCTCTCCATCTTGCTATTCATCTTTCATCTCTTCACCCATCTCTTATTTATTATTGATCTCTTTCAAAACCTATTTCTTAATTATCGTGTCACCATGGATAGCTGAGTAAGTATCTGTATGGATGGGCACGTATACACATTCACCGAGTAGGGTTGCACAAAGCCATTTTCAGATGAAATGATAAACTAACAATAATAGCTTAATGGAGCACTTATCCATCAGTATAAGAGGGGCAATGTGAAACACATTTGCTGTGTACGGGTGATCAATAAAGGGTTATTTTGCTGGTTAAAGTAAAGCCGAGAGGAGTACACCAAAGCTGTTTCTATCAACTATGCTGTATTCCTCACAAGCTATCCTGTAAACTGTCAAAATAGACCTTCACCCTGTCAATATGATTAATTAAAAAAAAAAATCTATAGCATTTTTTTTTTTGTTTTGTTTTCTTTTTACCCAAAAGAGGAAGTAATGTATTCGTTCATGTTCATGTTCATTGTTGTTGTTGTATGTGTTCTCATAACACACAATAACATAAAGACACAGTGAGTGACATTTACAGTAACATCACAGCACAATGGTATTAATAATAACATAGCGGGAATTTAAGATAAAAACTTTTGTCATTTGTCATAATTTTCATTTTCTTCTTTACAGTTTGAATTCTTATAACTTCACAAACTATTCATTACAGATATAAGGAGTTGGATCCTAGACATTTAGGCAGTGGTAATTAATTAATTGATAGGCATTATAATTAATCAACAATTCAATATTCAAAGTGATATCATAATACTTCATAATTATTTCACAATCATAATTAGGCTACTTAAATTGAGATATAATTACGATGCATATATTTTGCTCAATAAGACAGATTTCCATTAGTTTCAGAATTAAGTGGAAATCTTTAGTGTCTGAATACTGGAATGAAAGTGAAGGAGATACAAAACTTTTGATTGGCATGCATTGTTATTGTATGCATCCAAATCCTAATCCTGTCTGCAGTCCTACAGTCCTGCAGTCAGTGTGATGATACCCATTGTTGCCATCTTCCTCTTTTGGATCTCTAGTTTGTGCAGGGCAACTTTACTGCAGAAGCCACTTCCAAACAAGACGAATACTTGAAGCTAGTTGTACAGAACAAGACCAGACTGGAGTTACCATGTTGATAAGTGCTCGGAAAGTTTAGCCTGGGAGTTTGCGCGCTCCATATCATTTCACTCTGCAAAGCAAAATGGTGACCATGGCTGTTTTTATTATTTAGTTATCCAATCAAAGAGCAAAGGAAATAGCACACAGCGTTTTATTTCATTTTGCATCACCTGGCTCTGGTTTTGGCTCTGAGCTACATACTGACACTATGATGAGACATTCATACAACCCAATAAACAGCTCTGGACAATCGTAAACGATTCAAGGTATAGGTGGCTCTCCAGACTAAATATCAATTGTGATTGTTTAGCTTGGCGATAGCCAGGCTAAGGAAATTTATGACCAATGGCAATTGTTGAATCACCATTCAAATGTTGATTTATCCATTTTGCAGACCTTACATAGCAACTCACATTTGTCAACTATCAGTCAGGGCCAGTCTCCGAAATGTAGCCTGTCTTTTACAAACAACATCTGTCTTTATCTGCAGACAGACATATTAGCAATGGCCACATGTAGGACAAATATGCATACCTTCCTATCTACCTTTACATTGACAAAGTCTTATCCACTGTACCTTAGATCTACTGCCTTGAGTTGGCCTACTATATAAAGTTACAAGTAGCTTATTTTAAGCTAAGTGTGAACAGTATGTATGACATAGGCCTATAAGAATTCAGCAAAGATAGTTTCACAACTGTAGGATGCATAACTCTCCATGATAGAGGTTAACATTCCACTATGACAAAGAGATTGTAAAATGGTTTTCATGGATTTTATGACAGTATTCATCAAACATGTATCAGTTCCTGTGAATATGTTTAACACATGTATTCCACAAGGAGTGGCTCATAGCAGCCAGCTCACAGATATGCTATTAATTATTAGGCGTGCCACTGGAAGTGTTAAATTTGTAATATTGGATGAAAAATGGACAGCTTAATGTCTGCTTCTATGAAGGGCATTTTATTGTGTATGTACAGTATATACCGGTATAGGAATCTTATTTGCCTGATGGTGTTATTTTTTAATGGACGATGAAAAATCTGATCAGTGGAGCTTGAAAACAAATGTTCTTGGAGTTGTAAAGTATAAAGTTAAGCTTTGATATGGAAAATTTACAGTCTGGAATAGTGTCCAGCCCCAAAAGTAAGGTAAAGTTGGATTTCAAGTGGTTAATAAGCTTTGTAGTTTGGCCTATAGTTTTTTTAAAAAACTATTACTGGGCAAACATAACATTTCTTGGTTCCCTCTGAAGTTCATTGGCAAACATATTTTGCTGTATTGGTCCTTGTTTCCTGTATTGCCTCGCTGGAAAACAAATCTGGAAGTAATTCATATGAATAGATGAAATTAAGATCATTAAAAAAGGACAGACTGTAGGGGGAACTCCATTGTTAAAAAAGGAACAGATTTGCCTCATGTCCTTATACCGTAACCTTATGGCTGTAAAGTCATTATGTTGTTTCCATTAACGTGCAGCTTTGTGTTTCTGTTTGTGTGAGTGTGTGTAAGTGTGTGTGTGTGTGTGTGTGTGTGTGTGTGTGTGTGTGTGTGTGTGTGTGTGTGTGCTGTCTGGTGTGTCTGTCTGTCTGAAAGGAAATGAGTAAATTTCATACAGTATAGTGCATTACCTAACTTTCTCAGGAGAGGAAGCTTGCACCTCTTTGCCAATGAATCCTGAATGAATGTGCCTATCGGTCGACACGCGCCAAATGAGAAAGGTTAATTTTCACTTAATGAGCTGGCCGTCGCTGCAGATAACACATCGGGCACGGGCTCATAAAGACGGTTTGAAAGCAGATGAGCGGGGAAGTAGAGCCGGTGCCACTAATTCAGTCCGTCTGGGATCGGAGATTACACCCAGCAGATATTAACTCTTCCTTCACCACCGTAGCGACTGCTTGCTTGGGGAGAGGCTGCACTATTTGCTGAATTTTTTAGTCAAACAAGATTACTGTAATATACAGTACTTTTGTGAAAGTTAAAAAATACACAAGAGAGAGTCTTATAAAGACAACTTTATTTTCTTGGAGAAAAATACAATTTATATTTGGCTATATTGGCACTGTTTAGAGGAAATCCCCAAGTCCTCAATGGATAACCAAGACCAGGAACATCAGCACCCTCAGGGGAGTAACCTACCACAGATTAAACTGGGAGAGAAATTCTATTTTCCCTTTGAACAGAACAAGCAACATTGACAAAAATACAGTATGTCATTATTATTGCCATTTATAAATAATATTGTTATTTTCATTAACAGATAATATCATAGGTGGAGCTGGGCAGGAGGTGGGTTGCAAACCAGCGTGTTGAGGATGCAGGAAGAGCTGATACAACGTTGCAGCTTACAGTAAATAACGAGATCTGATTGAAAGTGGGCACTCGCAAGCGAACAGATGATCAGTTGAGTGTCAGGCTTGACTGTGGAACACAGAACTTAGCCAGAATTCTTGATAAGTAGGAAAGACCATGGGCTGGGGATAGCTGATGCAGGGGATGTTTATAGATCCTGATTCTATTTGTGCTTTCATCAATATATTGATCGAGTTTTGTTTTAAACTTCCTGGCATTTTTTTTTAATACATATATATATAGTTTGTGGCTGTGGGGTCTCTTGGGTGAACCCACTGACCTTGGAGAGTGGGCATCAGACTTTAGCTCAGGTAAAGTGTCTCTTACAATTTCTCTCCAAGGTTAGCTACTCTCACCCCTTTCAATTTTTAACAAAAAGGAAAGGTACTGCTGTCATTCCCCTTGACAACCTAACAGGAGTGTCCGCTCAAGGTTCAGGCGAAAGTCATTCAGACTAAATAATATAAGACTTTAGTCTCTACAATTGCAGACAGAACAAAACAAACCAATATTCAAACAAAAATACGTCATTGGCGATACTGACCCTCGCTAGACTTCACTTCACTTGGCCCTCATTTACAGTCGTCAACACATCTGAATCTCCTGACTGTTCTTTGTCACGGCGTCTCCCAGGGTTTCATCCGCTCAATTGAGTGGCTCTGAGTTATGCACCGTACAGTAGTTGGTGAGTGTGCTGGTGTGCTGTATTTAGATGACCGCGCAACTGGAGCATTCAGAATATGAATGGGTGTGTGTGTGTGTGTGTGTGTGTGTGTGTGTGTGTGTGTGTGTGCACGTTTGTAAATGCATGTGTGCTTGTGCTTCATGCGTGTTTGTGTGTGTGTGTTTGTGTGTGCGTTCGTTCGTTTATATGCATGTGCATTTGTGTGTGTATTTGTGTATATTCATGCATGTGCATCCCTGTGTGTGTGTGTGTGTATTTGTGCATGTGCCATCCCTGTGTGTGTGTGTATTTGTGTATATTCATGCGTGTGCATGTATTTGTGCATGTGTGTGTGAGAGAGAGTGTGTGTGTATGTATGGGATTTATGGAAATGAAAGTGAGAGGAAGAGAGAGAGAGAAAAAAAAGAGAGAGAGAGATAGACAGAGAGAGAGAGAGAGAGAGAGAGAGAGAGAGAGAGAGAGAGAGAGAGAGAGAGAGAGACAGACAGACAGAGCCCCAAGTACCGAAGCAGAAGAAAGTTTCTTTCTTTAGCCCTGGCGCTTCCCATGGCACGGCATGCATTATGCATCGCTGTCACCTGCGCTCTCCGTCTCAGCCATCGGACGTCTGCGGCTGGGGGGCTGCTTTTGCCCAAAGGGAGACAGAGAGCAGAGCGCTCCAACACTCCAGCGCCAAAGCCAACCACTCGCCTCTACCCTACCCTGCACTACCCTACCCTACCCTGCACTGCAGAGGAGATTGCGGTGCTGCTGGCCTGGATCGGAGCCCAGCCAGAGAGCCCTGTTTAATTAGTGAACCCCTCCACCACCACCACTGCCACCACTACCACCACCCTACTTCAGCCTTCTCCCCCCCACACCTAACATGCATGTTCACCAGCAAGCAGTCTCTGTGGAAGTGTAAGGCTCCTGGCCTGGTTAAATGAAGCCATGTTGGATTGAACAAGCAATTCCTCGCTAGCCTCCACAGGAAGTCAAGTTCAAATTTGTATTTGTATAGCACATTTCATACATACATAGCTGTCATTCAATGTGTTGAAAAAAGATAAAAAATAGTAAAAACAATTAACATAGTCAGAAAAAGACCTAGAGTAGGGCTCTCCAGACGGCCGCTCTCTGATGCAACTTGCGCCTCTCCCATCAGCACCACTCTTATGAGCTGAGACGAACCAAACAGATACGCCCATAACAACAATAAGAACATTTTGCAGCGACCTGCTAAATGCTATGGGGATTGCAAGCAGAGTTGTTTATCGTCATTGTCATGACTTTTTTTGTGCGTGTGTGTGTGTGTGTGTGTGTGTGTGTGTGTGTGTGTGTGTGTGTGTGTGTGTGTGTGTATGTGTGTTGTTTTGTTTGCCGCTAACAACAAGATAGACTTTACTGTTTGACTTGGGATCTGCATTTGTTGTGGGGAAAGCCGAAGGCAAACACAAGCGTGCCAGGCAAGATGTGTGTCGCTGAAACACAGCATCCTTGGTACTCTACGCTAATGAGGCTCACAGATGCTCTCTCTCTCTCTCTCTCTCTCTCTCTCTCTCTCTCTCTCTCTCTCTCTCTCTCTCTCTCTCTCTCTCTCTCTCTCACTAGCTCTCTCTTCCTTCTCTCCCTTTCTTTCCCTGTCACAAGAAAGCCCTGGAGGACGAGTGGAGCAGAATTATCATGGATGCACCTTGACATGACTTCGTAAAAAAAAAAAAATAAAAAACACAGAAAAGGAGAAGAGTTGCATTGTGTCCTCACTAAAGCAGCTGTATGCCATCTTGCATCTGGCTTGAAGAGATATGCCCATGTATTTATTTTTCATAAATGCTGTTATTTGCTGGAATTGTGTGCTCGTCTGTCTGTGCTTGTTAATACTATTTTATGAGATTTGAATTTGACAGCATGCATACCGTAAGGGCACTTGTGTTTGTTAAGAAACAATGAAAAGAAGCACTGTGTGTGTGTGTGTGTGTGTGTGTGTGTGTGTGTGTGTGTGTGTGTGTGTGTGTGTGTGTGTGTGTGTGTGTGTGCAGGCACAAGAGAGAAGGGGGGGGGGTGCATACCCCACTTTCCACAGTTCCTAACACCACTCCACTCCACCAACTACCTCTGCTGACATCTTGAGGTTATTTTCCATCTTGAAAGGCAGGTCAGTTTGACTCAGGCTCCGTACGTTGCTGCTGCACATGCTGTCAGTGTGTTGATCTAGTGGGTGCTGGGAGACCGCATGTGGTTAGGTCCTACCTGTATTACCCTCTTCTCCCTTCACAAAGGTCACGGCGATGGCTCCAATCTCGGCTGCTGATCAGCAAACAGCCAGAGCTTATCTGTCACCACTGGGCTCGATACGAGCGATCCTCCACTTTGTGGTCCAGTCTGAGGTCTGTGGTTTCTCCAGAAGGCGCCGGTTGAGGGAGGTTACTAAACAAACACACATAGTGAAATAAACACTTGAAATAGATATTTTGTTCTAGCTCCATCAAAACATACTTTGAGGCAACTTGGGAAATTATATAAACCTCTTCTATGTAACTACGCAACAAAAAAATCATTATGTAAAATATTATGATTTTTTATTCCATTTCAAATCATATATGCGTACTGAGAGTGCTATACCCACAATCAAGCAGTTGGTGCCAGATCGCAAGCACACACACACTAGAAGCTAGAATGTGGTCCACTCGTCATTCTGCAGTAATATGCATACACATACACACTCACTTTCTCTCACATGCAGTATGCTCTCTCTCTCTCTCTCTCTCTCTCTCTCTCTCTCTCTCTCTCTCTCTCTCTCTCTCTCTCTCTCTCTCTCTCACACACACACACACACACACGCTTACCAAACTTAATTTGATATAATTTCCCTCTATGATTAAATCTCTGGCACCACATGGGACACTAAATTTATGTTGACCATCCAGTGAGGCCGCCTGGCAGCTGAGCTGTGCAAACCATGTGATTTCTATCCCATTAAACACCTAACCTCCCATCATTACCCTCTGATTAACGTTCCAACCTTCTGGAAGCTGACCCCTGTGTAACCCCCACTGCCCTGTTTTTACTTCTTCTTTTTTTTCGTTAATGGAGGCTAGTAGTCAAGCCGCCCCACCTCCTTACCTTACCTTAAATCTGTTATTAATTATTTATGAAAGGATGGTGTTTTGCTTTTAATCTAGCTGACAGTTTTTAAATGCTTCCCAACACCCTCATCAAGCTGTATAAGACCATTTGGCTCAATTCTGTACTACTCATTCCAAAGAGAGTTCTCCACTTCCTCTACTCCTGCAAACGTGGCCCTAGGAGGTTGGAGTGTTAATTGCTTTGGCTCCTCTGGAGGTCAGGGGATGGTGAGCTGTTTTCCTCCCCCCAGAGTCACCCCTTGAACCAGGCCACACATGCATGAAGACATGGGACAGGCCATGGGGTTATTCTCACCTTCTAGGCTTCAGCTTCAGAATGCTAATGTTTCTATCCACTTCTAAAGGATGGAATGTTACAGTTATAGTGTATAAAGGATAAGCAAGTCCCTGTCGGTGAATGTAAATAATATTCATGAAATTAACACAATGAAATAATGAAAACAATGTGTAGAGCATTCACACTGTGAAACATAAATGCATTGCATTGTGTAGCATCTGGCACATACTTTTCCCTAGCCAATTTACAATAATGGTATAGCATACAATTTATCGGTGTGTGAACACTACCTAGTCATAAAACTCATGAAGTACCAGTTGGACTGCAGGAATAGACATATTTGGCACTGCATGTCATGTTCCAGAGTTGGTCAGTCAATTGTTTGGTAATTGTTGTTAGTTTGTTTTTATCACCAAAACTAGGTTATTATTCTACTTCATGCGGTATTATGAAAACTAAGTGGCATTCTGTAATGTTTTATTTGTGAGTGTAAGCTTTTCCCAGTGTGTAAAATCTGATGTTATTTCTTTGCCTTGCTCACTAATGTCCACTTCAGAATAGAGCACAGTAAGCCCAGCCAATATTTCCTCTCCACTCAAACTCTCCATATAACAGCCTATCCTCCCTACAACGACCCAAACTGGCTTTTTACTGGCACATCACATCTAGAATATCATCGATCAAAAAACAAAGACAGGCTATATTCTAATGGTCTTCCCATTATATTATCAAAATATTTCTTGAAATATGTATACTATAGTTATTCTCTTGTTTTAATTTCTTACATTTTTTTCATGTGTGTCCTTGTTGACAGACACTTTCACTTAGATTTTTTGGCGTACGTACCACCCAAGCAACATTCACAACTGCCCCCTACCTACTATACTACCCTATTTCTGTTTCTGTCACAGCACTCAGATGTATTTTTCCCGGATCAATCCCTAACATTTTGTCATTCATTTGTGCTCGTTGGTGGGGGTTAATCTGAATCGATGGAGGAAAAGCGACAGACTCCAGGCCCTAGATATATTTATGTGTCAGTGATTCTCGTGGGTGCGCTCTCTCTCTCTCTCTCTCTCTCTCTCTCTCTCTCTCTCTCTCTCTCTCTCTCTCTCTCTCTCTCTCTCTCTCTCTGCCTTACCTCTTGGTCTTGGCTCTGACTCGAGCTTTGACTCTGCAAGCCTTCTGCAGCATGCTCAATAATTCAGGGCCAGAGTGCTGTGCTGATCGGTGAGCACAAAGCAGACCTCAATCCTTCCCTCCCGCAGGGTTACAGAAAGAGAGAGGGAGAGAGAGAGATGAGCGAAGGTTTTAGTTGGGGAGGGGGGTATTAAGATAGGTGTGTGTGTGTGTGTGTGTGTGTGTGTGTGTGTGTGTGTGTGTGTGTGTGTGTGTGTGTGTGTGTGTGTGTGTGTGTGTGTGAAAAATTGCCCCATATACCCATATATGCTATGTGCCCCCTATACCCATATATGCTATGTGACCACCAAAAGTCGTTTTCAACATTTTTTCAAGAAATGAACTGAGCTGATTGTGTCTGTCAGTGTCTGAAGTGTAAGAAAAGTGTGAATAAAGGAGATGGAAACCATAGGTGTGAGACAAACACACAGAGCAACACATTCCTCTTGTTCTGTCTACTTCGCACAACAGGGACCATAATTGCTTTAATAGCACAGGGACCATAATTGGACCTTAAAACCAGGAGCATTCTTTTACATGGTACAAAGGCAAGAGACACAGCAAGCCACTGTAGGTTTTATATTCTAGTAAGCATGCTTTCACATGCTACAGAGGAAGGTCAACAGGGGCCAAATGATGCCAATTAAAGGGGATGGCTTCAATGGGTGGAAAGTAATGGGATTCATAATCATTCAGAGAGTTTTGGATGCACCACCCACCGGGAAGGCATTTACCGGACAGACACAGCAAGACACTTAAGGAGCAAGAGGACAAAGACGGCTATTTACAATGCTGACTTTGAATGGTTCTTCTTTTTTGTGTGTGTGATCTGTTTACACTTGACCACAAACTGGAGCTACAGTGATTATTATGCCAAACATCTGTGTGTGTGTGTGTGTGTCACATATTTTTGTTTGCTCTAATCCAACATAATGCAAAGTAATGCAATGTAAACAAATAAAGTTATACTTCTACTTGGTAATGAGGAAATTATGGTGGGTGTCAGAAGCATTTAAAGTGTTTGATGAAAACATTACACCAACACAAGCAGGCAATGCACACCGAACTAGTCATTAAAGGAGGCAAACGAACCAAAATATGAAACAGAGAATCAATAGCAGACATAAATAATGCATTGGACTCAGAAGTCCCCTCCAGGCAATAGATGTGGAGGAGCAAGACCTGAAAATATATGCTATAAGCCTGAGTTGGAGATGCTAGTTATTTGCAGGATTTTTAATGACTTCCAGTATGAAGGAGGCAAGGTGCATATTTGAAAAGAGAAAAATCCATCATAGAATTAATCTGTCAGCCACATAATGTGAGTAACCAGTGTGTACTATGACACACAGTACACGGACTGTCAAAAATAGTAACGGTTGCTGAGCAAGAATCTGACAAATGTGGCAATGTGGTAGGCTAAGGATTACTTCTTAAAAATCTGCAAATGTCATCAAAGTTGAGACTTTTATGAAGCTGACAGTCAGTGTCAAAGGCATATGTAATACCACAAAGCCGTTAGTCTAGCTGTAAACTTGAAGGATAACTCAGTTAAATTTGATATGGTGTGTGAGAGTTTAACATTTATACTGTTTAATGAGTCATCAGGGTGTCTAACCTCTTTTGCTGGGGTGAACTCACAGTTTAAAGGCCTGTGGAAACATTCTGCAAGCTGCTCTGGTATAACTTCACCTGACAGTTTCTTTTGACACTACACCAACCATCTTTTGGCCTCATTGTCTTTATTTGATTTTTATTTTCTGCTCAATTATGTGTCATAGTCTCTTATCACTAACTGTTATTTAAACTAGTCTTTGTTCAATAATAAACAAACAACAACATTATTTTCAGCATTTGTTTTGTCTGTTCATTGTTGTGTTTGGCCAATCATGTTGTTTTCCCAGCCTTGTTTCATATTTAAGAGTTACTGTTTGTTATATCCTGGTGATTTCCATCTGTCTTTTTGTGATTGAATTTGTGTCATATCATGCACTAGATTCTTTTTCTTTAGTTATGTTTCCTCTACTTCTTTGGTGAGTCAGTATGCTCCTAATAAATATGCCCAACCAGACATATGTTTGTCAATACAGGACACTTCCCATCAATTACTATGCCAACAACAATGTTTTTCAATCTGTTCATGTGACAAAAGTAAATAAAACATTTGGATAGTTTGCAGAAATTAAAACATTTTTAAAAAGTTGATTAGTGTGCTCCAGTTTATCTCGCTCTATGGTGTTTTTTGCCCCCAACAGCACCTTCCAGGCAGCACAGCCTAAAAGGCACTACCCTTACCCTATTCCTAACCCTAACCCCCTCAACCCTCATCCTCCCTCAACCCTCATCCTAACCCTAAACTGAGTAGAGTAGTGCCTTGATGGCAGCGCTGCCTGGAAGGCACCGTTGAGGGCCAAAAATACCAAAGACCGTTTATCTCTTGAGCTAAAACGATTGTTCAGAGTTGATTTTAACCAGGGTCATTTGCGCAATGACATCCTGCCAAATACCCCCTCCAAAGTTTGTTTTACTCTGGTCGAACATTGGCCGAGTTAGCGGTATACACAGAATGTCTTGGTGCAGTCCTTTACGGCTTCTCTTTAGTATCTCGGAAATTACCCCTCAAAAAACTTCTGCAGTAGGCCCTAGTGCCGGTGCTCTATAGTAAAGAGGGTCTGTACTCTATAGTTAAGTTTGTAAGTACTCCTGAAGTCTTCCAAATCTGAAGTGACCCACTGTGTGTGGCTAATTCTCCAGTCTTGTTCAATTAGCACTGAATTGCTAAAAAAGCAAGTGCCTTAAAGCACCCACATTAACATGACCCTGTCAAATAATTCAGGCTTTTAACAACGTTTTAGCAATGCTGATTCCGATAAGGGAGTGACCTCAACCTCAACCTCGATCACAACAGAAAAAGATGGCTAAAATGCTATCTGTTGTTGTGTAAACTTTTACTTGTCCTTACATTCATCAGGAGACAGGTTTGTGAAAGCACATCAGAGTTGGTGTACAGCAGCCTCGTCCATACAGTTAACTATGCACTGAAAATGTCTGGTTTTAGCCTGGGAATTCCCATGCTCCTTTGCGCGCTTATTTCATTTCACTCTGCAGAGGAGCATGGTGACCATGGCTGTTTTTCTCGCCTGGTTTCGGTATCCAATCGCAGAACAAAAAGGGATTTGAACGGCCCTCGATTGCATTTTACGTCACGTGGTGGCTCTGGTATTGGCTCCGAGGTATGTACAGACGCTATGATAGACATTCGTAGCGCCCAATAAACGGCTATGGACAATTGTAAATGATGCTTCCGCTACGAGAAATGCAATAGGTAGGTCCCCAGACTAAATATCACTTGTGATTTTAGTTTGGCATTCGCCAGGCTAGTCTGGTTTTGGAGTTGATAAGAAACTGTGTTTGGAGTAGGTTAGAACAACATAACAAAAAGCATCAAGGGATAAACTATACAGCACTTATTGCGTATGGAAACTGGAATAACACAAACAACATGAAGAGATTGGGTGCATCAGTCATCATGGGAATATCACCATAAACTGTATGAAAAGCGTACCTTATTTAATGATAGGACTCTTCATTGATTCATCACACATGAATAGCATGATCTTAATCTACAGAGCAAGATCTGCTATCACCAAGTTAGAATTCGGGATCAATGTCAAACTTGTTTGCCCTGGGTCAATGTACCCTAAGCCTTACCCTAACCATAACCCTAACCTAACCCATTGATCCATGGCAACAAGTTTGACACTGTTCCCGGACTCTTAATTACTTGGTGATATCATCTTCCATCTACAGACAGGGTGTAAAGGGCCATTCACACCAAGAACGATAACTGTAACCACAACTAAATTTCGCTCTAATATGAATTACAATATTCAGACCACAACTATAACAACAACAACATGTGCAATGATAGCATTCACTTTCAGAACGATAAAAGGCTGATAGCCAATCAGAAACAATGGAATTTTAGGCATTAATTTATTGGCATGAAGATAGACCTACATTATCATTCGTCAATGTGGACGGAAATATTGTTGTAGTTACAGCTATCTTAATAGAGGTCAGTCTATCCTTCATGATAAATTAATGACAAATAAAAATGGCATAACTTTACTTGAAGTTTGAGAATGTCAAAATGAGAATGTCATGACAGCCAGTTTATCCTTCATGATGACTTAATGACAACATGTGTCATAAATACAAAAACTTCAAGTACGTCAAGTTGTCTTGACAGAGAAATCCCCATTTAATGTCATCCTGATTAATGTCAAGTTGTCATTATAAAGATATCACAAACAAACTTTATGTCAAGTTGTCATGAAAAAAATCACAGACAGTGACAGAAGTGCTAAACATATATGACAAGTTTATAATGTTTATGACAAATTTATGATAGTCATGTCATAGTTTTGACAGCGTCATGTCACTCTGTTACTGGATGTTTTAAGAGTTGTCTATTATGTCAAAGTCTAAATGAAGACAAAATGGTGGCCCTCATTGCTGACCAGCTGCATGCATACTACAAAGTCGGTGTACTACAAAGCATTTCAAACCAGTGATGAACAGATGTCCTGAAAGTGAGTAATCTAGGTCAAGCCAATTCAGACCTCTGACTCAGTCCTTAATATTGGCCTAACTAACAGACAGAAGATGTCTCTTTTTAACCTTGAATTTGCTGAAACATGTTAAAACAATGTATTTACAGCAATTTAAGCAAATAATGGTGTGCATTACTCTTGTTAATGGTGTGCATTACTTTTGTTAAATAAACTTATACAAACTTTTTTATATTCTTGCATGCAATGATACATTCTCCAGCATGTTACCATGAATGTTTTCTTTCTCTCCCCTGTTTTTGTCTTTGCACAAAGCCCTTGCCTCAGCCAAAGAGGTCTGCTCTGAGCCTTTGGGAGCAGGCTTCACCAGTACACAACATGCTCACTGTTTTAATAATCAGTGCAGGAGCCAGAGGCAGAAAATGCTGATGGCACACATCAAACCCTCAGCGTGCTGCAGTGGCTCTGACCCCTTGGAGAGAGCTCTCTTTATAGTAACCGAGGCTCTCAGCTTGAGAGATGGCACCATCTGCTGGTCAGCCAATGTCATTACATGTACTCATTTTTCTGACCCATGCAAGCTTTAGGTCCTTTTCTGAACTGCCATGCAATGTCAAAATGACATCCATTTAAGGAGCAGCTGTCTCACATAATGAAGCTAAAGAGGGGATTGATCTTGAGCCAATGCACTTTTCCTCAGGCTGGAACATGGTCATTGTGTCAAAGAGGTTAAGGCCTGTGTCTTTCCTGAGAACTGGAGAGCTATGCGCATTTAATATTCACACCATACAAATGCTGTAAGAATGTGTGTGTGTGTGTGTGTGTGTGTGTGTGTGTGTGTGTGTGTGTGTATGTGCATGGGCCTGTATGCGTGTGTACACGCTGGGTGTGTGTGCGTGTGTGTTCGTGCATGTGTGTGTATTTGTGGAGTAATGGACATAAAATGGTGAGAAGGGAGCTGCATGGACTATACGGACAAGTTGAGGAGAGGCCGAGCAGAATGATGTGGTGGCAAATGGTGCAGAGTGGTGAATAGAATGGTGGATCATGGCTACGGTGTCGTCTTTAGGTGCAGTGTGTAGCAGAGATTGGGAAGGAAAAATTGAGAAACAGAGAAACTGAGGAGGAGGAGGAGGAGTGCCTTGCGAGGACGAAGTCGAGAGAACGGACTCATTACAGAATTTGCACACTCCCGTCGGAGTTCCCCCGAGCCCCTCTCCGTGTAGGCGTGGAACATCTCCCCGGTGCCGAAGCGCTTGCCATGCCCAGTCTTTCTGTCTCCCATGAGATCCAGGGGAAACTGAACAGTGTGTCTCACTCCTGAAGCCCTCCCTCCCTCCCTCACTCACTCCACCCCCCACCCCCTCGCCCAAATCCCCCATCCCCTTTCCTCTCCTCCTGCAGCACATCTGGAGAATCGTCACTCTCTGTGTTGCAAATTACAGCCTGACTCCCTCCTCCACCACCCACCCACTCCTCCGCTGGGAGAAGAGGGTTTTAAAGAGAGAGAGAGAGAGAGAGAGAGAGAGAGAGAGAGAGAGAGAGAGAGAGAGAGAGGACATAGATGAGTAAGTGCTCGCTGTGGTAAGCAGACTTTGAGGGAAGTGCACAAAACTGAGTGTGCATGACGAGCAAAAGGAAATGAAATGGCATGATTTGCGACTTGGACATGCAGCGTACTTGTTACAGTGTAAGGTGTTGATCACTTTTCCATTTCCAGACACAGTGTAAGCTTCAGTGTGTTCTTTGCTAAGTCTCCACCCAAACCACACCAGACAGTGGAGACTGTGGAGGCTCATGTTGTATAGAACTGCTTTCTCACTGTAGTCAAGATTAATGCCCATCACCTTGAGGGGAAATCCATAAGACGTAAGAATGAAATCATTGCACATGGTAATAGCAGGCCTACATTGTACTAGAGACTCAAACTTGGGGTTTCACGTTGTCATATTTCATTATTCACATCGCTGACTAAGTGCAAAAGAATACTAATGGCGACTTGCTCGTCTGACAGGCTGTGGATATTTTAACAGAGCTCCTGAAAATACTCATATTCTTTCAACTACCTCAGAAAAAAAAAAAAAATCGCAACCGTTTCAAACCAAAGCAATTTCAGCTTGTTATAGTGTAGAGCTGTATTCCCAGTGAGCGTGTTTGGAGTGACCTAGAACTGTTTTCCAGGAGACATTACCGTTGTGTGGCTTTGCAAAGGTTTCTGGATTGTATCATTTGTATAAATGGAATGGATAAGTTCCAAACAGATGGACTAGCATTGCAGTGCTTTAGCGGCACACACTGTATTCTGACATTTTCCAAGCTAAATATGCACAATAATGGCTAAATGAAAGATGTGGGTATGCCAACAAAGTCTTTTGAAAGTTAAGTAAATTGACATTGTTGTTCCCCCTGGAAATGGGAGAGTTTGAATATTTTAGGTATAGGCTTTATCCCATCGTCTCACGGGGGGGATTCTCGCCAGTGCTGTCAGACGCTGCCAACAAAATGGCATCTGAGTGTCCAAGAGTCCTGCCCTTGGGCAACAGAAGGGGGACCAACACTTGTGCTAATGTGAATGTTGAAAAAATAAACTGAATGAAAACAGAAAAAGGGATCAGAGGAAGAGATATGTAACTGTGTCCTAACAGCAAACAAGGCGAGTGTTAATATAAAAAAATGTCAATTTTAATCCATTGTTTTCAAATGGAAATATCCTAATTGGAAATTGTGCTTTTGGTAGACTTTGGTAGCTTGCCCTCTCTCTATTTAGGCCTACTTTCTGTCATGCTGATCATGCCACAGTGTTAATTTGAATAAAAAATCTGGCAAACTAGAAAAACATCTTTAACAGATTTAATGTGGTGAGAGAACATTCAATGAGAGGCTCACTTACAGTTAGGGCAGGCCTGGGCAAACTAAGGCCCGGGGGCCACATGCGGCCCGCTGAGCTATTTAATCCGGCCCGCGGAGCCTTCCCAAAGTAGAATAATTTATCTTTTAGCCAAAGAGACTTAGATTATAAACCTAAATGATTAAATTTGTTGTAGTCATGAAATACAAATCCCCCCTTTTTACCCTGCATGTTAACATGTCCTCTGAAGAAAGTGAGGCTACTGGTTTGAGACTTGCCAATTTATCGGCATCAACCGGTTGACGGTTAACACCCGGCCCATTAGTGAAAATCTACATGCCAATGTGGCCCTTCGACCAAAATAATTGCCCACCCCTGAGTTAGGGCATGGTGTGAAAGAAAAAAAGAAATATCACTCCAAGAGTCAAATACATAAATGAGGATACCAAATAATATGCCTGCAATGCGCACCACAGTACTAGTGTGCCGGTATCAGTAATATTTTGCCATCAGTTCAGTAGCACTGATATAGAAGAATTTTGTCTGCGACAGTTATGTATGAGGAGATCTAAAACAAAATACAAATGTGCCATTTAACACAATCACAATAAAGCTGTATGAGGGTGTTTTGACAATTTACTCTGAAACGATGAAACTTCATAACTTCACAGTTATATCCCTGTTTCATTAATTGTTGACAACCGCAGATCTAGGAGCAAAAGATAATATCTCCTCTCCATCAGACTAATAGAGCCTTCAAGAAGCTGGTAAGCCATTCTGAAGACGAATGGGAGAGAGTCTCATTCATTTTTTCGCTGTGTAATGGGGCCTAATACAATAATCTTTTTTCGCAGCTTACAGTACGTGTGCACATGTCTCGGTCAATGGAGCACCAGCATTCAGCTCTGATCCATCACCAACACCACCTCATCGCACCCCATGCCCCCTCTCTTTCTCCATCCTTCCTCGGATTGCAGTGATGGGGTGAGGTGCATCCGTCATGGCCCTAGCTCCGTCATATTTGCTCGGCGGGCAAAGTGGGGAGTCGAGCCGGAGGAGGACGAGGACGTTTGGGGACAGCGCTGACAAACGAGCAGCTCAGGCTAGCGCGCGCAGACACTGATAGCTCAATAACGCTGATGCTAAAGAGGAGCAATGACTCCATTATCCATGTGGATTGGACCGGCTCCTGTATGGATGGGCCAGCATGGAGGAGAGGTTATGATGTGCCCTGCACAGTTCCAACAGCATGTAGCCCTGAAGCACAGGAACACGACTTTCAGGGCTAGATTCACTGTTCACCAATCGAAATGCATGCCCTTTATAATAATAATAATAATAACAACAACAACAACAACACACTTAATTTAAATGCACCTTTCATGACACTTTCAAGGTCACCATACAGAGCATAAAATCAATTATATCTTACACATTGCTTGTCTACAGTATGTTACAGTAAATACAAAAAAAAAAAAAAAATACTTACTTGTCCTATCGCTTGCCGAAAAAGGAGAGGAGTGGATGTTTTTCATCACATGGAGACAATACAATTCACATTAAAGATGACATAGAATGGATTCATTGAGTATTGTACCTTGATCTCTGATGTTAAAATACAATATATTCAATTGTATTTTGTCAAAAAGAAGATCAAGTGATATTTTACAAGCCTAGTTAACACCTCATATTTAAGATGTGTATTGAAATGTTTTTTTTGCCTAAACAACGCCTCACTCTGGCCACCTTATTTGAACTGCAATGGCTTTGTGCTATTTGACATCATTTGTAGGCTTTGTTCTAATTCGCCCAACATTTAATGGTTATTTCTAAATGTAGGATTTCCATATGAAAGAGGGCAGAACCATGCCTCATGTTCATGATTGACCATCCAGCTTTTAATTCATCAAAACCAATGTAAAAGTGGTTTTCCATTCTATGTCTCCTTTAAATAGTGGATGTTGCCACACAGTACACAGTAGCTAGTATTCATTCATCACTCAGCAGCTCATTTGAATGTCTCTCTTCCCAAGAGAACATGTAGGAGCATCTCGTTCTTTACTTTAAAAGCAAGAAAGGCTTAGTTGTTTGACATAAAATTCAATCCAGGTGTGTGGAGCTCCTTCCAGGTGATTGATTACTATCTGACAACAGTGCACAGAGGAGAACAAGGAGTCCAGGTGTGTTTTTTGCCAGACCAGAGGTATGGACTGAGCTTTGCCATACATTACAGAGAGCTGAGTAAATAGACAGTGGTCGATGTAGAATACAGATGTGGAAACAGTAAGAATCTGCCTTATTATAAATCTCCCTGCTGTGAGTGGTTCGTCAGATACATTCATTTCTGTTTCATTTTCTGCCAGGATTTACTTAGTAAAAATGGTTGCACCCGAGGGAGAGCTAAGGAATTTAAGAAAGAATTAAAGACAGAAAGAATAAATGGATGAAACAAAACATTGAATTGTTTAGATAAAGCAGAATGTGAGGAATATACTGTGTATATGTGAAAGTAAAACCTCTTTTTGAGGCTCACAGTTATTGTGTTGGAATACACCCAGGCATGACACTGACAACTCTCTGTGCTTTGGATATTTTCTCTATTTTCTCTCCTTCTGTCACCCCAAGCTGTGCCGGGTCAACCAGGAATTACAGCCCGACAGTTCACACAACTCAAGAGCCGTCTGGTGCTGAGAGCAGGTGTCTGTCTGTCTAACACCCAACTCCCTTGCTCTTTTTCATGTGGATGCCTTCCAATGCCGCACCATCTTAAACACATGGCAAACACTTGTTTTGTTTTTTCCCCCCCAACCCTCTCCATCCTTGGAAGTTTGTTCAGCTGGTGTTCGAGTTTATTTACTCTAGTGCCTGTAACATCCTTCAAAAAAAAAAAAAAACTTTGAGTGTATTTATCTATGCTGGATGTGTAGTCTGTTCCTGTTCCTTTTTTATATGTAGAATTCCTTTTCTTCTGGGGGTAGATGAAAGATCTTTCTAGGCTTTTCACTCGTCTCTGCAAAGAGGGAACACAAAATAAATTGTGCCCCTCTCTCTGGGTGTTCAGAGAGACATGCTGAGCCAATATTGACCTGTCTGAGAGATGCTCTGTGTTTGTTCAACCTTTGACCCTTCTAACAGACAGAGGTGGAGGGGAAAAGTAAACTTTTTTAATCAGTTTTTTTATGACCCAAAGAACCTGATGAACTACATCTTTTGCATCCATGTTCAAAAAAACTTTCCTTCAGAAGTCGTAGATTATTCTCAACAGCCTAGGCATCTGAAAGTGTGAAAAGAAGTCAATAAGCAATAATGGGTCTGTAACTGAGAGCTCTGCTTTCTTCAATAAATGCATGTGTAGCCGGTGGCGGTCCGCACCGCACACGGGTCTCGAACCCGCCACCCCGCAAGCTACAAACTCCCGACGTGGGAGTGGAACGCTCTAACCAACTGAGCTAAAAGCCCGAGCTTCTAACTCAGCGTGTTAGAAGCGCCCATGGAATTGGGTGATGAGGATTTACACACTACCACCGAGCTAGCCGCGCTAGCTGGCCTCCGTTACACTCACCCTCCAAATCCTCACTCCCATCCGGGTCACGGCACCAATGTAGCCGGCGGCGGTCCGCACCGCACACGGGTCTCGAACCCGCCACCCCGCAAGCTACAAACTCCCGGCGTGGGAGTGGAACGCTCTAACCAACTGAGCTAAAAGCCCGAGCTTCTAACTCAGCGTGTTAGAAGCGCCCATGGAATTGGGTGATGAGGATTTACACACTACCACCGAGCTAGCCGCGCTAGCTGGCCTCCGTTACACATGCACTTAAGATTTTCTATGTCGCTCCCCCGGTATCGCTTTCCATAAAACATCTTAATTCCGTAATGTTTTTTTTTGCGTGTGTGTGTTTGTGTATGGGTGTGTGTGTGTGTGTGTGTGTGTGTTTGTGTGTGTGTGTGTGTGCTCGCATCCCAAACCCAAAGGATGCATTTCACACACAATCGGCTGTGGGCTGACCTCTGGCCTGTGTGAGAGCATAGGCAGTCCCACTCTCTCTCAGACACCTTAATAGTCCCACGCATTTCCCAAGGCACTCTTCATTACCTGACTGGTTGGAGTGATAAGGGACGATCTTCGTGTCACAGGCAATCTTTCTGCTCTTTCTTCACCTTGCTTTTCCCATGGCCATAACCTTTAACATTTCCCATTAGATCACACACACTCTCTGAGACAATCACACATATGAGTGTGCATGGGCACGTGCACCCACCCACAAACACACACACACACACACCTACATACACACACACGCACACACACACACACACACACACACAGTGATGAAGCCATAGAATGTACTGTACAAACTCACACATACTAAACAGGGTCATTGACAGGACACAGGGATTATGTACCCCACAGTCAAACTGGTCACAGGTCGTACATCATTTTTTACACAGAGATTTGGCTATTTTGCAGTAACATAAATCTTCATAGTCAACTCACACACAAGCACAAACACACCACACTTTAAAGGAGAAATCTGGTGTGATAAGGACCACAAATATATTGCAACATCATAAAAAGTTTGAACATCTGCCGGGGAGAATAAGTTTGGCAACCTCGTGCAGGCTGGAGAACACTGCTTGCTAGTTGTAGCTTCCGGGTGCATATTGCTAGGTGCAAGTGGCCAAATTGCTGTTTTAAACTGTAAAACAGGCTCAAAGTAGCGCCATAGTATAATGACAGTTCCAACATTTAAATCGAGGCATTGAAAACTTGCAATTGTACAGTTAGCTACTTACCACCTCCACCTCGTGCAGACTGCTGCAACTACCAAGCAGTCTGCACGAACATATCAACATTCTGCTTCCTGGCAAACGTTCAAACTTTTTATGATGTTGCAATATTGCAATCCTTATCACACCTGCATTCTCCTTTAATGGTGTGGAATGATTTTGTTTACACTGACATCCTTTAGGTCAAGGTCAGCATTATAAGGTTATAAGGTTAAATACATTCATTTGGATGTTCTAACTTATGCTGGCTCTATAACTGTGTATCATGCTAGCAATGAATAACCAAAGAGAAAGAGAAAACCAATTAGGAGAGGAGAACCAATTAACACATATATCAGCAATAGTAAATTGTCAGACCAAAAGAGTAAATCTGACTTTACTTAGGATAACTCACACCACAATTCTAAACAAAAAACTAAACTAACAAACCCTCATTTATGTATTTAACTTGTGAATAGTCTATTTATTATTACTTATGTCTTGTGAACAAAGCAACAGACGAACACAAACGGACCCCATCAGTTAATGCGATAACTATTGTGGTAATTCTTCACACTTGCCCCTTACAGCTTTGCTAAATCTGACCACTGAATGTTTCCCGTAGGCAAGTGATAGCAAAAAGAGAACTTCCAAGGGTGGTCAAAGGCGCTCATGCTAAGTATGCTAGGTAACGGTCCCTAGACTGATCAGATGCAGAACTTTCCTGTGTTTATTTCCACGTCTGACCCCAGCCATCTGTGTGTTTGTAGCCCCAGAGACCTCCCACGCCTTAATACACCCCACCAGGGTGGAAAGGTCGGGTTTGGCATCCCTACCATGTAGCCTCTCTGACTGTGACTAAAACAATAGTGTTCTCCCTCTCTCTCTATCCCTCTCTCTCTCTCTCACTCGCTCTCTCTCTCTCTCTATCCATCTCTCTCATTAGAAACATTGAGTTAGTGCCAGCTTCATCTTATGCCCATCCACAGCATGTGAACACTTTGCCAACTTGAGATTGCCAGACTTTCATTTGTCAGTTTGCCAGGACTGAAATAGTGCTTGCCACTGTGCCGGGTTGATTTCTCTTGCAAAGAACGAAATCATGCAGAATGTAAATACTGAAATTAAAAAAAATGTAAATGTATTACACTGTGGTGGGTCAGTTTGAGACTTTTACACATTCATGTGCTTCATATATTCCTTGCATGCTTAGAATGTCATCACCCCATGGTCCAGGGACTGTCTTTGGTTACACTCCTTATCCATTCAGACAGCTGGTGTTTAGCGAAGCTTCACAATTTCACACCTCAAACACCTCAACAGCTGGGCTACTGGTGAAGAAAAAGCTTGTGGTTTTCAGGTCGGACTCCCTGGCCTGAGCCCCGGTAAGTGACTCGCTGTGGGCCTATAGTATGCACCGCACCGGCTCCCTCAGTTGGAAACCCAATCAAATGCGATGTGAACACCCAGGGAGAGTCTACAATTGTGTTAATGTTCCTTACCCCACATTTCCCTGTTCTGACACCAAAGTTATAATATGTAAAATGTTTTTAAACAAAAAAAATTTGTGTGTGTGTATAATGTGTCACCAGTGGCTCGTTAATCTCCAACGCACTCCTCCTGATGCATAGCACATGGCAGAGACACATCCAGAGGATAATGGATTGCACATAGATATGTCAAAGCCAAATTGCGTCAGTATATTTTGTGTGTGTGGTCTTTATGTTGGACAATCTGCAGTTATTTTGGAAATGTTTTCACTCAAACTGCTTACAGTGTATCTCATATACATTCTCTTACACACACACACACACACACACACACACACACACACACACACACACATTAACAAATGGTTTAAGTGTATCAAGGGAGTCTACACTGATTGATTAGTGCGATTTTCCATGTTTTACAGGCAATTAAATTCAAAATGAGCATCTGGGGTAAAATGACAAGGATCAGCGTCTGTGTATCCCATTATTTTAATGGATTTGGTCACCAAAAAGCAAAATAAAAATGGCTAATAATAAAGCTATCTTAATAAATAATTATTTTTTATTTTTATTATATCTTAATAAATAATAATAGTGATGATCATTATTGATTGAGTACTGTGACTGTCTGATGTAATGCACACACATAACCACTCAAATCTGATTGTAAATATTATCTGCAAAGCAATAGTAGCTATTTTGACATCTAAAATATATTTGACTGAACTTGTATTTTATGGGGTTTTTTTTCTGTGTTGGCAGTACAAACACACAACTTTCTGCACTGCACTGAAAATAGAAGATGTTACATTGATTGGTAATGGCCATTACAGCTCTTTGTGTAACCATTGATCAGTTGAACATAACCATTTGAATTTACAAAATACTTAGGCACAATTATTTATGGTTTTCAACTTCAGCCATGTCAGAGGGCCGCCAACTCTCAGTCCTCACCCACTTCTTTCCCACGCACTATATCTCAACAGTATGGCGTGCACTTCCATACAGAAGGACAGACAGGGGCCAACACCCATTAGTGTCTTCTCTCTCTCTCTCTCTCTCTCTCTCTCTCTCTCTCTCTCTCTCTCTCTCTCTCTCCTTCTCACTGTCTGCCTCACGCTTTCTTTTCTTTCCAGTGTAGATAGAGCAGGCCCACCCTGCTGCGGAGGAGTCGGAAAGCAGACAGGCGATAAAGTGGTTTGTGGCTGTATCTCTGGGGGACTGGACGGCCGGACACAGGGCCCTGGGACAGGATAAGGACGTGGTGCCACTCGGATGCGCTGGAACGGTGCCTGAGATTAACCATGTGGACAGAGCTCTCAGCGGCCAAGGCTGTCCGTGGACATTCACTTATAAAGCTTGGCAGCGCTGCTTGGCCTGAGGGTACACCTTCACTCATGCCAGCGTGGAAGGAAGCCTGGAAAGTGAATGAGTGTTACTGCTGGTTAAGAAAAAGGTAAATGAAAGAAAGCAGCAAGTCTTTGATCTTCTGCCAGTTTGTTAACAGAAATTAAGGGATGCGAGGTATCATACACACACATGCACGCATACACACACACACACACACACACACACACACATACAAACCCCATCATAACGTGTCATTGAGTGTCCGTGCACACAATATTAAAGGGAAGTATCATATTTGTGTTTAAGGGAAGAGTCTAGAGATGGGCACAAGTTATGAGCTGATTTAGCATGCATGAGCTGTACTCTAAGTGAAAGTTTGAAACCAGACAAGGGGTTTGAACAATCGACTGCTCTCAGATACTTCAGAATCCTCAAATGTTCTGTATTTGACATGAAATGCATTTGAATGCTACAAAAAAATCTATTAACAAACCTTTATGGAATACTACAGAACCACAGTTCTCGGCGGTTAGTGGAGAAACCAAAAGGCGCCCAATGGCTGCAACCCAGACCGTAAATATCACATTGTGGTGCTGAGCACCAAACAACATTCCTGTCCATAGACTTCACAGACTCGAGAGCCTGTCCCAGACATCCCAGCCCATTATGTCTGCCACACCGTCAGACCTCAAGTGCTCTATTCATCGACAGACAGGCGGTTCTGAAGTCTGATGGTACTCTCAGTACACACACACACACACACACTGTTTCATAGAATTTCATAGAACACAGAGTGTGTGTGTGTGTGTGTGTGTGTGTGTGTGTGTGTGTGTGTGTGTCTGTGTGTGTGTGTTGTAAGCACGTCTTTACAAGGTTGCAAGATGTTCCATCCTATTCCAGTGTCTAACATGCAGACATCTGTGGAGATTTCAGTTATTTCCACGTCCTGTCTCCTAGCTCTTAAAACTATGAGGACAGGACTGGCCTCTCAATTACAAACCTTGTTTGTGCATCTAAAGCTTTGAACACATGTGTTAATGATAGGTTAAGATGGACTGTAAAGCATCAAAAGAGAGACACACAACAGAACGAGAGAGAGGGAGAGAGAGCTCATTTGAAAGAGTTTCAGAAGATGTGTGCACATAATTGGCAACACAGGAGAGGCTTATGATCTTGCTCTTATGCCATGTCATATTCAAGACAGGAAGTCACAATAGTAAACCATCATTTATGACAGTATTTTGGCCTCTGTGGGAATAATGCAAGTGCAGATATGATTCTAAGGTGTTATGACTAAAACTCTGGGGATTGGCAGTTTTTAGGGAAAGACATTTGGCCACAAGGCAGTGACTGTTTTCGAAGCAGCTTCAAAGATCTGTGGCTTGGCTTGCTAATTCAATACGACTGAATAAAGTGTTTAGTGATTCATCCAGAAACTGTTTTCCCTTTTCTTTTATCCAAAGGGATTGTCAAAATGCCCATTTGACATCTTATAATTCTGAGCATATGTTTTATGTCAGTTTTCATTACACATAACAATTATCATCTTTCCTGTAATAAATACAGTATGTGTTAGGCCAAGTCATCTGCTTTTGGCGTGTCAACTCCTGTAAATACTGTACATAGATTGTTTATCATACCCTCAGGAGATAAGCATGTGGAAATGACAGAGATGAACATTCATCAGCAATACATACTCAGATTGCAATCAGAGAGTGTACAGGGTAAAGGGGGAGGGGGGGGCTGGCTATGACAAAAAATAATTTTGGGCCCCTCAAATATTGATTTTAATATAAAAATTTTCTCTGGGCCCCCCTGTCAGGCCCTTAGAATCATCCTAACTGACCTCATTCGCATTGACCGAATCGAACCCGTGCCATCAGCGAAATTAAAGAACGCAGCACGAAAATAGGATAGGCTATTAGTCATGGGCTTATACAATAATTTTGAATTGAAACATCTCCAGCAAGTAATCAATTCTCAATAGCCAAGATCCCAGACCCTCGTACAAAGAGAAGCTTAGGATGAGGGGCTGGCTATTACCAGGCTAGTGTGCCAGGTGTGATCTAAGAACATGTCCACAGTTATTGTAATGACATCAGCCCTCAAGACCCCCCAGTGGCTATCAGCATGAGACTCACGCGAGAACGTAGGGAGGAGAGCCTGGTGCTTTCTGGTCCCAACGATGCCTAAAAGTGATGTCCCAGAGTGCATCACTGTATTGTGCATGTGTTACAGTAAACAACAGTCATCTTTGTTTTCAGTCACCTTGCCTGCTCATTTGTCTGTGTCTGTGTGTGTGTGTGTGTGTGTGTGTGTGTGTGTGTGTGTGTGTGTGTGTGTGTGTGTGTGTGTGTATGTGTGTGTGTGTGTGTGAGAGTGAGTGAGTGCATGCGCGCACACACATGAATGTGCATGCATTTGTGGTATGTGTGTGTGTGTGTGTGTCTGCATTTGCGTGTGTGTGTGTGTGTGTGTGTTTATAGGTTAATGAGCATAGTGTGTTCTTGTGATAGCCTGGACTGCAAAACTCTACAAACTTGGCAAAGTAAACAAAACTTGGCTTTAACTTGGCTATGGTTGTGTGTTCCACAACACAACAACAATGACAAAAAAGCATAGCAATTCTGAAAATATTTACATTATTAACAAGCTGAAAAGCACTTTTGTTTGCAAACTGTGCTCTGTGTAAATGCTGCTGTGGTCTAATATTTTTGCCCCCAAACAGCAAGTATTTTTCTTTCTGACAAGCCACTGATATTCTGAACCATGTCAGGCCAAGCAATAGGCCTACAGTATGTCCATTGTTCACATTATACATGTATATGACCATGAGTGTTGCTGGCATATATGTAATCCTTTTTGGACATAATCTGAACATGGACAGCTGTGACCTAAAATGTTGGCCAACTGCATTCACAGTTTATAAGCAGACTCTAAGTACAAAAATATTGATTGACCCGAGAGAAGATATAATCAAGTCTAAAACAATCAAGAGACTAAAGTTGCTAAATTACACTTCATGCCTTTGTACTAACATGACATTAGGCTAGGCTACCCCTCTGTAATGTGTATCCTTCCATAGGGCCGTTGCAACAAGGCAGGCAAACCAGGCAATAGCCTGGGGCCCCAGGCTGAAAGGGCCCCCCAAGATTGACTGTTTAATCATTTTAGTTGAGTTGATGGTGTTTTTCAACAAAAAATGACTGTAAACTGGAGTTAGACAACTGTACAATACAAATAATTATATTGATGATGTTTGAAAATTATAACAATGTGGTTCATGTAAGTATTTACGGGGAGTGAAGGGCCACCATATCCTGTTTGCTTGGGGCCCCGTAAGTACCTTGAAACGGCCCTGTCTTCCATAGGCCTATAATCCTTATTCACTCTTTCCGTGTCCCTATTCACTGACCATTGAACCGACCATGACAAAGGATGAGGACTACAATGTTTATGAGGAGAGACACCAGATCTGCTGATTGTTTGACCATAGGCTACAGTAATACCATGATGATTCACACAAAGCCGTGTTACATTCTGTATCCAGATGGGTGTTTATGTTCAGTCACCATAGGGGATTTTCTGGCAACAAGTTAGCCTAATCTTAAAGTGGTGCCAATGACGTGGTTCCTCTTCATGAGTGGGCGAGAAGCGGGTACATAGGCCTACTTGACAAGCAAGGACATTCACTCAGTTATTCTGAACTTCAAGTCCCAGCTCAGCAACGAATCCAGGTGAGCCAATTTCCTCCCCCTTTTAAAAGAGTCCAGAGCCGCAGTTATTACTGTCATGCATAATGCATGCGGTTGTCATTAGCTAAATCGCCGTTGATCTTACGTAAAATCTGAATTAGTTCACTTTAGATATTGTTTAAAATATTGCTGTTTTAAGAATTTTGAACCCGTTTAAGACAGAAAGTAGGCTGTAGCTTAGTAAATTTAATTGGTGAATGTTCCTCGTGACAGGTGAGTGTACTGAGCACGCGTGCCTTGCGCACAAAAAAAATAGGCTACCTTTGGGAAACCGAAATAATAGTTGGCTATCATAATAGCCTACATGCAGTTCAGTATGCTACATGTAAAATATATCCGTGAGATTTAAGGCTTTATCAGTAGACTGTGTTAACTTTGTTTTAAAAGTTGTTGGCAGAAAGCTGAGGCTAAGTATCTGATACAAAGCAGATGTTAGTGTAGTTGAGAGTTCTTATTGGTGACCGTTTGAGTTGGAGGAAGGAGACTTGCGTTTGAATGTTCCCTCGAAATAAGATTAGTGATTGGCGCTTGCGGGCTCGTGCTCCTCTGGGCAGCTCAGTGCATGCAGAGGAAAGTGAAGCCCGCGTCACGACTCAGCTGGAAGCTATTTTCATTGCCAGATATCTAGCAGGATTAAATGTTACAGTGGTCATGACTGAGTCTGCACTATTTGACCAGAAATATCCATAAATCTATTTGAATTAACTCAAGTGCTTTTCACACTGAAATGTCCATTTCGTTCACACAGTTACCACAAACCATAGAGAAAAGATAGGCTATGGCAGATGTTCTCCCCACGAAACCTTTCGCTCTCTAGTCTAATTTGACCTCCGTCCGCATCTTCTTGTCTTTGGGGAAAGTTTTTTTCGTAGTGGCTGACAGATTCCTACTTTTGACTCAGAAGGCACTTAGAAGTTGCCGGGCAACTGCTCTCAGTGCAGACCAATGAAACATTTAATTGTATGACCATACACCCTTTGCAAGCCTACCACCATCACCAGAAGGCTGAAGACTTTATTAGGTCACACATCACAACCATTTCTCAATGAACCCCTTAATTCATTGCTTTAATGAAACGTTGTTGTATGCCACCTAGTGGATGCTTGAGACACAAATGCTTATAGAGAGAAAAAAAAAAATGCATAGACTAATAATAAGATAGCAGTAGGGCTGAGTTTAAATGACCTACCTATACCAAAAGGGTAGGTTTAAATGTATTGATCTAAAAACATGTATGCCAGAATTTAATTCTGCATCTAATGACGTAAATACATGAAAACTAGTGTAACAACAGCAAAACAATTTGTCAGTTTCCCTTGGGTGCTGTGCTATTGGAAGAGCTATTACAAACAGTTGTCTTAATGTTGAAATGAAGAACAATACATCAACACAGACTTTTTTTTTTTTTTTTTTAATTTCTCCTCGGTCTCACTGTAGACCTACTCATGTCTGACAGAAGTGGTCGTAATTCAGTCTTTGTCCCCTGGGTGAGCTATAACTCCACTGCATGATCTACACTGTGCAAATTGTAGGGATTATAATGAGTTGCCTTTTTATTAAATGTTAAAACAGTCAAAGCAAACATCATTCATTCAAAAGCAACACATTTTGTAGGAGTGTGTGTTTGTTGATGAGTGACTTTTTTGTGTGTGTGTGGTGCTGTTATGATCTCATCAAAAATGAAAATGTATTAGAAATATATTTTTTAAATCTATTTCTAAGACCTTACAAAGTCAGGGATTTTGGAGTTTGAGATGAGTTTGAGAGTCGGCAACCCATGTCTTGCATGTCTACATGAAGTGTTGGAATACATTTACATCTTGTGTTGAACTCCCTCCCCTCTTTGTAGAGTTAAGTGCTACCAAATGTTTTTGAACAACAATGAAGCACTGTTAAGCTCATTTTTGCAGTCTCTCTCTCTCTCTCTCTCTCTCTCTCTCTCTCTCTCTCTCTCTAAAACATGGGTTACATACTACAAGAATAATGGCCTTGGACAATGCAACTCAGGAAGTTTGGGGAGATTGGCTTGTAGTTGCAAACCAGAATCCCCACATTTGTTGCATGTCTGCCTTTTCAACACATTTATACCCCAGTCATTTGTTACTTTAATACCTTAAAAAAATAATTAAATACACTTGACACTGAAGAAATGTCTTGTCAAATGGTCAGTCTCAATTATTGAGAGTCTCCTCTCAAATCTCTCTTTGGCCTCTATTGTTAATGCAAAACTTTGTTTGAATGGAATATTATTTCACTGCAAGACCAGACCATGGCTTCTAAGCTTTTGTTTCTACTGTATACATGTGATAGGATACAGACCTCCAGTAGGGCTTAGGGTTTTTAGGATAAGGCAGTGTGTGGGAGGCCGGTGAATTATATAACTCTGCCCAGGTCTCTGTACCTCTCGCTGGTCCTGAGGGACTCCCCTGGAGTGTGTACGTACCGAATGACCCACAAAGGACAGCTCCCGAGAGCCCACTCATAATTCAGACCAACAGTGTATACATTTCGCTCGGGTACATTGCTCGGCTAACGGGCCCTTATTTTCTCACCCCGAACCCATATGGGGCCCCCCACCTCCCCATCAAATGACGAAGCTATTATCCAATTTCTTTTTATTATTACACTGCAAGAAAAGTTTGCCTCTGAAAACCATCTCAGGCTTAACAGATATTTCCCCACCTGGTGTGTGTGTGTGTGTGTGTGTGTGTGTGTGTGTGTGTGTGTGTGTGTGTGTGTGTGTGTGAGTGAGTGAGTGTGTGTGTGTGTGTGTGGTGGGGGGAGGGGGTATAATGGAGGTAGGAAAGACACTACAAGCACAAGCACACGTGTGTTTGAGGAGGTAGGCTTTCGGTTTGATAGTTCACAGAGAAGATAGGTGGGGTTGGGGGAGCCAGATATAATAAAAGAGCTGTTGAGTCATGGTAGACTTGAGAGGGAATTGCTGGGGGGTGAGTGAAGGTTGGGGTTGGGGTCTAGCGGACGTGTGCAATTGCACATGTCAGTGTGGGTGGGTAATGTGCAGTGTGTACTTGAGCACAGTAGAGGATCTGGCCGGTCATGAACCGGTCGTTCTAGGGGTCTGGGTTCATGGTATGGAATCCTGGCTGCGGTCACTAAAGGCCCTTTGTTTAAGTTCTCGTAGAGCAAGGGGGTCAGAACTATGCCCAAGAGAGTTGTTGCCCAGTGTCTGCATTCCAGAAAATGTACTGCAGTAAAAGAGAGGAAAATATGCACACTTCCATGCTTGATTTTCATACACGTCCAAAGACTGAATGGACTTAATGGCAAAGCAATCACCGTCAATGTATTCAAACCGGTCTTCACTTGTTCCTGTGTCTTATTTAGGAAATGAGAATGCCTGATTAAACTTCTTTGTGATATGTAAATGCATGTAAATTTGATCGTAGAGTGGGGGGTGGTAGGGGTTGCTGTTGTCTATTTTAGCTCTCTCTGTAGTGCAACTAATTTCAACCATGTTTTAGGGGCATATGCAAAGATAGGAAGCTGTGATATAATAGATATGCATCTCAACCTCCTCGGGTAGACATCCTGAGTGCACGCTTAGATCTGTAAAGAAAAAGGAAGTGTAGAGAAACTCAACCCGTCCTGTGGGGCTGTGTTTGACAGTGGGGTGCATCGTTTTGCAAACTTGCCCATAAAGCGGCCGGTTTGAGATCTGCTGAACACGCTGCTGCTGTTGCAGGAGACGGGTGGGAGAGGGCTGGTGTTTGAGAAAGGGCGGGTCCAACAGGGTCATGGCCAACCCTGACAGGAGGAGGTTGCTAGGAGATGATTTGAGGCTTTCATTTCCCCTCGGTGCCAGCTCTCCCCACACCCCCTTGAAACCTTTTCACTACTCTCTCGCTCTCTCTCTGTCTCTCTCTCTCTCTCTGTCTCTCGCTGTACACTGAAGCCACTTTATCAATACCGGCTGTAACAATGCAACCATACAATTCTGACCAAGCTCTATGCCTTTAATCCGTTTACAGCCTGCTGGTGGGAAAAGACACAAGGATGGATGAGAAACAGCTTGACTAGCGGTAGCCAATGAGCTTTACTGGCCAACTGGGAGGGGTAGCAAGCACGGGCATTGATGTGTGTGTGTGTGTGTGTGTGTGTGTGTGTGTGGGGGGGGGGGGTCATGTTCTATAGGTTGCAAAGTGGAAAATAATGATATCAATATGCAGGGCATTGTAATTTTTTTTCCCCTTTATGCCAGGCTCTAAGTACCCAGCACATGTACATGTAGCTAATGGATTCCATGAAGCAAATTCTCATCCTGTTACAGCCACCCCCCCCCTTTGACCATGTACAGTAAGCACATATGGCTCACTTAGCATCACGTAACTGATGAAAGGTGTTTAATGCACAGGGAGTATACAGCAACACTCAGTCTGTCCCTTGCTTCTTACCTCTTGAAGGCACCTCTCCTTACTGTCTCTTTCAGTCCTGTCTTGTCTCTTTTCAGTCTCTCTGTCTCTCTCACACTTTCTTTTTCTTCTTTTTTTTCTCTCACGTGTTCTTTCTGTCTTTGTGCCTCACTCTCTCTTGTGTGACATGTGGAAACAATCGGCACTGCTGCAGCCCGGACCCCTGGTTAGATGGGAACGGGACACGGGGAGACAGCTGCAGTGCTGTTGTAATGGCAGCCCAATCAACTGGCCAGGCTGAGCTTATTTAAACCAGGCTCCGCGAGAACACAAAGTCCCTCCTCGGAGAGGGGGAGGGGGAGGGGGGGGAGAAAAGGAGGAGAGAATGATGGTGGAGGGGAGGTGAAGTGAGGAGTGACACGTTCAAGAGTGAGACAGAGCAAGAGGAGAGGAGAAGAGAAGGAGAAGCAGAGCTGGTGAAAGTAAGCAAAGCTCCAGTGTTTGGAACAATCGTGTCTTCGTTGTGTGTGACATGGTTGACTCGTGGTTGAGGAGTCCGAACTCGATCCACTCTCCCTCTTTCTTTCTCTCTCTCTCTCTCTCTCTCTCTCTCTCTCTCTCTTGGTATCTGCGTGGCAGGGAAAATCAAAATATAGACTGGATGACATGCAAAGGAAAGAATGTATCTTTTTTTCATTATTTTTTCTCCTAATGCCCACTTTGGAGGAAACAAGGGAATTTTTCTAGCCCGGCAGAGTGCAAGCAATGGGTTTCTTCAGTCTGTGCTATAGGAAGGATATAGTCTACACAAAAGCGTCTCTGTTATTCTTTCTCATCATATATCAGACGCTCCATTCAATGGCTTCCGCTGTTTCAAAGCCAGCCAAGGCCTTGAGGCCATGTGAGCCAACCTGCCGAGAGAAACAGAGAGAGAGAGAGAGAGAAAGAGGATGGTGCAGTGAAAATAATCATTAGATCCATATGTCTTTTCACATGTTCGTCAGACGGCCAGATATCCTCAAATGTACCCGGCAGAGCAGCTGTAGAATATCCTGCCACACTGTCCTGGGATCCCAGCGAGTGTTAGGGTGGTCTTTGTCCCCCTGCGGTGTTTAGCTGTACCTCTGCTGAGATTTGGGGGTGGTCTGAGTCCCCACACACACACACACACACACACCCTATGCTGTGTCCGCACACACATACACCCTATGGTGTTTACCTCCGACATCCTGTGGGGCCCTGTTGACAGAGGACCCTTGGTGACGTGAACGAGAGAGTAGTGACTTAAATCGGTTGTTGTGTAAACCTACGGGTCTTTGTATACAGATGGGTAACAGTGATGGGGGAAACAAAGGGGTTAAAAGTACAGCGCAAACAGGAGAAGAAAAAATGCTCATCTTCCTGTTTGGATTATGTAAGCAAATGAAATCCTCATAAAAAGTACATGCTTTTTAACCCTCGTAAAAGA
The DNA here is from genome assembly GCA_027497455.2 of Sardinella longiceps. Lineage (NCBI taxonomy): Eukaryota > Metazoa > Chordata > Actinopteri > Clupeiformes > Clupeidae > Sardinella > Sardinella longiceps. The sequence continues at coordinate 20,207,594 of JAODXP020000019.1, forward strand.
TTTCAGAAAAAAAAAACACTCATTTGCCATGTGTGTGTGTGTGTGGTTTTTTTTCTGATCTTTAATGACACAAGTGATTTTGAGTGGTTATCCATACAATTGTTTATAACACCTCCCTGGTAAATGCTTGATGGTGTGGGTCCACACATTTGCATTTGCGTCAGTGAGAGGATGCGTCACCAACCCCTAAAACAACTGGCCTGACCTCAAACGGTGTGACCGCATGTAGAACCGCCCTCCGCCTTGCGGTGCATCCCGCACAAGATCCGGGAACGGTTTGCTAGTGCCACGGTCCCTGCCTTCAATCTGGTGCCCCTCGTTCTTCTGGGAAGAGCTCCAGCCTCGTCATAAAACCATAATGAGTCCAAACTGAATTGGAACCAGAAGCTGAAAGAGTGGTTTTAATCAATTTCTGTTGCAGGCCTTTCCATTTCTTTCTTTTTCCCGCTCCTCTCCTCTGTTCTCTTTCATTTTTCATTCTTTTTTCCCCCCGTTTTTCATTTTATATGTTATTCATGGATGTTTGTCCATAGCTATCAGTGGCTGGTCATCTTCTACATCTTTTAAAAAGACGGCCCTCTCTGGCCTAGAGGTTTTCATGTGTGCTCTCAGCCACATCAGACAGCTGGACTGGAGGAGTCTTTTCACAATTATCACTCCACTTGCCCAAGAGCACAGTTGCAGTTGTTGCAGTGGCCTCAGATGCAGAACGGTGCCCCATATTTCAAAGACCTGTCAGCATGAAAGGGATAAGAATCTCTCTCTCTCTCTCTCTCTCTCTCTCTCTCTCTCTCTCTCTCTCTCTCTCTTTCTCTCTTCCTCTCCCACACAAACACACACACACACACACACACACACACACACACACACACACACACACACACAAACACTTCCTCTCTCCTTCCCTTGTCCCTTTACTTCTCTGTGTCCCCTCAGTTCATATTGCAGTGATCAGGCCTACAAAGGACCCTGTGTGCAACACCTTGAGGTCAAGGTTAATGGCGGTAATTAACTCAAATGCACCATCTTGGAGTGATTAAGAGCCTGTAATAATACAGCCTGTCTCAGTCATTGCCTCTCATCAGCACTGATGCATTATGTGCCAATTATCGTTATGTCCTTGGATTTGTATATTTACTTAAAAATATCATAACCCAAGGTAGCCTAATTCAAAAACATATCTTTCAAAAAAGTGAACATTTTATTTTAAAAGTTAACAACTACACACTTTTTAAAACAACTAACAACTACACAATCATTTAAAAACTAACAAACTACACCAACTACCTCACTAATGAGATTTTTGGGAGCAAGTTATTTTTGGTTTGTATGGTATTATTCCCCTAGAAGAAGAAGAAGAAATTTTGACAGTAACCCCTTATGAACAGAGACAGCGTGTGTAAACTGTCATAGTGGGCCCTTTGCTCATCAGTTCTGCTTCATGGGAGGTTTCGCGCAAGTGAAAAAAGATCCTCACGAAAAGGAAGGAGGCAGACTAGGAAGAGCCTTACTGACAAAATATTGAATCAATGATCTTAGTAACCCTGTCCTTGTGCAAAGTTTTGAAGTTTATTTTCTCATCCCCCACTGCTGCCCATGTGATAATGAGTTAATTTCCTAGTGAGACACTTTTGTTTTCTTCACCTGCCAATCTTTTTTCATCCCAAGGGGTGAAACTTTGGGCCATAGCCAGAAGTACATTAGATTAAGCCAAGCAAGCCATATGGTATTGATATGTGAAACACAGTCTTGTCATGGACTTGTTAGAGAAGAGAAATATGGTTTTAAGTTCCCTGATCCAGAACATGATGTTCCAGCCTGTCTATGGTCACTGCCCTTCCACTTCTTTAGTGCCCTTCCACTCCATCGTCTGACAGTGGCTCAGTTGGGGTGCACCTTTCCTGGGTACTAAGATAAAGCAGTTGGGCTACACTTTTCCTGGGCACTGGGATATAGAAATAGAAAGAATCTTTCTTATTTTGGTTTAAAAATGTCGACTGTGTTCATTTCCATCTTCTCACAGAGCAAGTTGACTTGGCGGTGAAAGTTAAGGGGGATAAAAAAAGGGTAATCAAATAAAACAATTGACATGGTTTGGTTGTTATGTAGATCCGTGGTTCTTGGCTCGCGAGACCAGGTGGCTCTGTAAACTTTGCCCGTGTTCTTGGCAAGAAATCACTGCACCGTCTCTTAAGTCCAACGGATTGTTTGACATTTTATGGTTTCAATTATGAAAAAAACATGTGTGCCTGCGAAAGGGGGAAGGGAAAAAAAAAAAAAAAAAAACTTGGCCCAAGTGAAATCCTGGGTCATCCATCCAGAGAGAACCCGCCCCTGCGCACTACCTTCCACACCCCCTCCCCTCTCCTCTGACCCGTCCTCCATCATATCTCCCTGGTGTCGGCTCAGCTGAACATCCTCATCCTGTCTCCCTCCCTCCTTACATCCCTTCATCCCTCCCTCCATCCTTCCCTCCATCCCTCCCAGTGCAGCTGATCTCCCCCCCGTGGCCTGAGCTGTTCCCCCTGCGGTCCTTTGCCTCTGCCGATGGGTCACGGAGACACTCCCTGACATGCGGTCCCGCCCAGACAGCGACTGCACGTGTCCCGCAGCATGCCCCCCCCCGCTGGGTTACCCTTAGCGCTGCTAAATGGCCTGTTCAGCTGAAACCTGGGGGCGTTTGGAGACGCCACATAAATTCTCAGATCAGTTTTTCTTTCCAAAGCCCCTAGATTAGATGGCACTCTATCTGTAACTGCTCTAACTCAACCCATTTTTTCTACTGTATATCTACAGGGAATATTTAAATGTTTATACCTGTACAGAGCACTAGAAAAATGAGAATAAACTGACTGCTAATAAAGAAGGTTTGTAAAATATATATTTATTCAGAAATCCAAACTTGTCCTGACATAAGATTATCACATTACATTATATTCAAAATAATGTAATATCATGGCAGGCACCCAACCTATGGCACGCTTACAACATGCATGTGGTCAAAACAGTAGCGACTTAGAGAGCAGGCAGGACCTCTCGGTCCTTCCTCTGCCAAGCGTGTCTTTAAGTCCTCCTAAAGTCTTGGAAAGGTTGACTCAGACATTCGGTAATGCTTCTGCCCGTGCCACCATGCGCACACGCCGTCGTTCGACTCCCGTTACCATGGAAACACATCTACGGAATGATCACAGACCTTCCCCATTACAACTTGTTAGTTTGGGAGCTTGCTGTGTTTACTTACTGCTTTACCATTAGGAGACGCAGACCTGCAAGTGTGAGTGATGTCATTGGATGCTGGAAATTTGCTGTGCTAACACAGCAACTGGTGTTCGTCATAAGCAGATGACATATTGTTATGGGGACTTATTATTGGGGGTGCAGTTATTGCCAAAAAAAAAATACATAAATAAATAAATAAATATTGCCCTGTAGGCTAAATGTGAAGCACATCTTCCAAAATTTTTCAAAGAACATATATAATATAAAATATTTGACAATTTCTACATCTGCTATATCCTTTCAATCTGTTGAAATTCTAGCAGACAACTACACTCAAAATTCTAGTGAAACTGGGTATGCCTCATTTTTACAGAAATTATACATAAATGAATTTCTCCGCTCACTCACAAAATCAAATTCACCTCATAAGAGTAGCTGTATCTGTTATCAGTTAGACGTTTCCCAGTGTTGTATGTTTCCATGGCGCCACCCTACGTCATCTGCTTTTGAGCCTGGCAGGGGCCATGTTTCATCGCTCAAAATGAACCAGAAGAGCCCCTGATAAATTGTACTCACACACACTAATTTGTCCCATGAGTGGTACCCTTGCAAATAGGGTGTGATATTCAAGAAGGCTCTAGTAATGGAATGGAAAAAAGCATGCAATGATGAATTATGGCAAGTCTTTGGGGGAAGAACTGCTGGTACCCCTAGCCTTTCATCTAACTCGCTAACACTGCCACAGGTCAAACCTGACTACTGACCCACCTGACCCCCCTCAAGGTTTTTACAAGGTTACCGGAAAGGATCTGCAGTAGCAATGGAATAGTAGCTGTGACATGAACATGGATTTTTGTGTTGAATTACATAGGGCTAAATCTGTGGTAATCCCTTGAAAATCTCTCGCAAAGTTGAACCAGAGCACAGCTATGAGTGCAAGCCAACATTCGCAGCCATTTTGTGGTGTAGACGGTTGGTGATGGAAGTTTTCACATCTGGGAAATCTGTAGGCTGTCTGCTTACACTCTCTCTGATTAAAGCAAACAGTATAGATTTAGAGTTTGGATAGCTGAGCACAATTGCACAATGCAATGCAATGTTTGCATAAAATACACATGGTATATGAGAGGTGATTGGTGCTGTTGATTATTCCATGTGCATGAAATCCCTAGGCTTACACGTAACACTCAAATACATTTCTCAAGGCCTTGACAAGTTTAGGGAAACGGGCCAGCTGTGTTGCTTGTAGAGCTGCCTATATGTTTTGCTCTGTGGTTCTCATTGAGTTTTCCCAAGAGGAGTGTCCCAACCCTCCATGAATTTTACCATAAAAAACCTGCAATAATAATAAAGATGTGCATTTGTTACTGTAGATATGATTCAACCTCTTTGCATTTTATTTCAGTTAAAGATACCGGTAAATGAAAGTCACTTTTTTCCACCACATCACAAAACTATCTGACCACTACAGACACAAGTTTTCTAGGAGTCATGCAGCAGGCAATCTAATGATTTTCAGTGATTCAGCAAATATACAATGTGCCAAACTAATGCTTTTGTAATGGATTTTTTTTTATTTATTTATTTTTTTTTGGCAAAGACTACACAAACTGGCCTGTCTGTCCATGTTACAATGACATGATTGCAGTCATAAGTTATCGTTAATAGATGTGGGCTCTTTTAACAATTATTGGCATCCCTCACAGCTTTGTGAGTGAAATTGGTGACAGCTGGGCCCAACCCACAGAATCAGTCCCAGCACACTGATGACGAAGGCAAGCTGAGGCCCAGTGAAAGGACCCGGTTCAGCATGAGAGAATGATGGGGAGAGAAAGAGAGAGAAACAGAGAGATGTAGAGAAAAGACAGACAGACAGACAGGTTGAGTGCTCTAGGGGGGGAAATGAAGATGGAGACAGTGTGTGGGGAAGCATGACAGATATATAGACATAGACAGAGAGATGGCGAAAGCATAGGTGGTGGAGAGTTAGATGAAGAGGGTGTGGATGTGTGTGTGGATGAGAGAAAGAGAGAAAGATGTGTAGACAAATTGAATAGATATGTTGGACAGGGTGCATGGTAGGAGTTAATGGATAGCATTCTTCTGCTCTGGAAGTAGCCACCTCTCTCTCTCTCTCATCTCTCTCTCTCTCTCTCTCTATCTATCTATCTCTCTCTCTCTCTCTCTCTCTCTCTCTCTATCTATCTATCTCTCCCTCTCTCTTTGTTCACATCCTCCCAGGGGCCATGTTCATGTGGCACGGCTGGGATGTATACATATGCAATGTGCTTAATCCCAAAGGGCCTGCACAGCTGTAATACTCTATTAGCCAACGCAGCAGCTGTAATAGTCTATTATCCTACCCAGATCGGAAAGCCCTCATATGTGCACAGATGTGTGTGACCACCCTCACAATTGTTATCCATTGTGACTTTTTGTAGTGACACAGAGTTGGCAGAGATAGTGATAGGCCTTTGCACTGTGCCACCCCTGATGCCAGACATGGTGCACAGATGGCAGTGCAATGCCCAGAGCAAAAAAAGATGAAGAAAAAATAAAAATAAATAAAGAAAAAAGAAAGAAAAAATCTGTTCCAAACATGTAATAAGCATCAGATGGAGGGATGAATTGACATTGAGATCATGCAACAGAGTCTGTCTCTCTCTCTCTCTCTCTCTCTCTCTCTCTCTCTCTCTCTCTCTCTGTGTTCCCTGCAGATGTCGAGGAGACACTCAGCCAGCTAAGTTAACATCATCAATGTTTTTCCTTCTCTTCCTATCTTCTAACAGCACCCTTTTATGGTGCCAAGTACTGCAGTTCTCTGGGGAGAACTCACTTGTAACCGTAATCGTCCTCCTTAGTTCCTTCTCTCTGGTAATAATCACCACCTTGCTTCCTAATTTTTTTGTTTCTTTTAATCTCTTGAAGTTGATGCGCACCACATGGACAACAGACGCAACTCTCTGGACAGGGTCATTGGGGTGTTCAGACCGCGACATTACAAATGGCCCTCAGGTTTGGGTCGTTTTTTGAAAGGCAGTGATCCTCGTATGAGCCATTCCGAGGAGAAGCTGGGGGAGGGATGGGAGGATTGAGTTGAGGTGGGCCTGAGCCTGTAGGTTGGCTGTGATCCCGCAGTCTCGGTGGCAGCGGCCCAGAGAACAGCCATACATTGATGGGAATCGTACCACCCTGCCAGGAGGAGGAAGTATAGTCCCCTCCATGTGATATGGAAAGCAGGGCCCAGCTGTTAATGCACTCATGGCCCCAGACGCTTGGCTCTGACGCAGCAGACACAAGGAGCAGAGGGGCTTTTGGGTGGGACGCCAAGATCCTCGGCTCCCAGACGCTCCATACGTAAATACATACAATTTGGAGAAGCACACATATACACGTACACACATATACACACGCTCTCTCTCTCTCACACACACACACACACACACACACCCATCCCAAAACACTCCCTCTATCCCTACCCCTGACTCATACCCTGTCACACACACATTAGCACATACTGTGCACACACCCATGTAATGTATACACACACAAATGGGCGGGCGGACAGAAGTGCGTACATATGGAGCCTATGCGCACACGGCTAGCCCGTTGGCTCTGTCGGTGATGAAAACTTTCCACTGTTGCATCCACAGGCCATACCGCCACAGAAACCGGCTGAGCCGTTTGCTTTGGAGTGCTTCCCATTACTAAGCAGTAAGCACTGTGCTGCATCTCAAATCAGCAGGCCCATTGTCATTGCTGATCCCGAGCAATGAGCGCATGAACACAAATTAACCGTTCAAGGCCAGAACCATGCTCAGGGATTTTTTAAGGCACTTCAACTGTTCACCAGTCTTGTTTTTAGCCAATGGGCTGTCAGGGGAGTTGTTAGTTCAGATGTCTCCCTGCACACTTAACTCAATGAATCCAAGTCTGAAAATTACAACGGATCCTGTCTGTTCTATTAGAGACAGATATCTGCTTATATAGGCAGCAGACTGGAAAAACAGCCCTAAAGGATGCTATGTTGAACATGTGGCTGGTGAACTATTCTGCCTTTGTTTAAAATAGAACCATTATCCCAAATGCCTAGATTTCTGAATAGATAGCCTATTGCCTTTGCTGTTTACTGAGATTGCATTCATTAAAAATGCAAAGTACTATGTTCATGTCAAGGCTATACACAACATTTGATTACTCCTAATCGTATAAACTCAATAGTTATTGTATTGTACAGTTATTGTATACATATTGCCATGGTTCCCCCCAAGCTCAGGACACTGGGAGAGACTGATTCAGTGAAGTCTGGAGAAAGTGCAAATGGAGAGAACAAAGACCCTTGTATTTAACTTACACAGGAAGCCCCCAGAGAGAACTTAGCCATGTCGCCATTTACAAAGGTGGAACTAATGGGAGCTAACATCTTGGGCTGGGGCCAAGGTAAAACCCCCTTACCACACCCTCATTTGCCCTCAATTTCTGGGTTCCCACCATATGGGAACTCTTTTTTTCTTTGTTTCACCAGCGTCTGACATACTTCTTTCCATGGTTTCACTGATGTAACTGACTACCATCTTTGTCCATGGCAACATGGAGTTTTTAGCAATACCATGACTGCTAGCTGAATTAGCATGTTTAGTGAACAAAACCAGAACCTGATAACATTGTGAATGAAGAATGGCTATCTGCTCATTATCTCTTCTGGCTTTGGGCCAGGGGGCTGGTCACTGTTTTAGACCCCCAGGGTAGCCTAAAAGCACCAGCAGGTATCAGGTGTTGCTGATAAGAATGAGAAGCAAGAAGATGGAACATACCAGCTTTAGGTTCTAAATAAGGTTTTGTTCTGAATCATGTGCTGAAAATTGTCCTTAAAGAACACACGTGAAGTCCATTAAGTGAACTTAACTGAACTGTAGGAGTTCTATACGCCTTGGAAAATACTTTTAGTGTACTGTGGCTCGTAGCCATAGGGATATAGACATACCGCTGTGTTACTGTGATTTCCATCTGAATTGTGTTTCATTGTCCAGAAGTCTGGCCCTAACTACCAAAAACGCATATCAAAACACCGCACTCCGACATATGATGTATTGCCGCATATACGTCTCCAACAAGACAAACATTGGCTTTGCACTCTTTAGCCTTTTATAGTATAGGCCTTGCCAGAGAGCTAAAGAACCAGTGAAGACCATGGCAATGAATCTGAATAGTATCCTCTTGTGCAGTCATACTGTACTCTCCACTTTCAACACTTTTGATATCGAGCCAGCTGTGTTTTACCAACGTAATTCTGTTGTCTCATTGACCAGGGAATAAGGTGGTCGTCCGAAGCGTTAATCTAATTATGAAAGCGAAGGTACAGTGTGTTTTTTCACGTGTGCTGAGCCCATGATTGCTTACTCCACCCGTAACTCCCTAACCTCCACCCTTAGCTTCATACAGGACATATACATAAGGACTATATGTCCCTTCAAGCTCAAGAGAATATCCTTTATGAGTTTTATAGCATCCTGTGTCAATTCGTAAAAAGGAAAACAAGGATAAAAGTTCACCTTGGGCTCTTTAGCCTCAACCCCATGATCAGATATTGACTCATGTACATTTACTGTAAAGCCTGACCCACCGTGTCCCGTATTTTCATATGACTCAGCCTCTACCTTCCCCTTTGGCTTGGGAGAAATTGAGAGGTAAGCTTTATGTTGAACCCCAAAAACGAAGCGTTTTTTCTTTCTTTTCTTTTTTCTTTTTTTCCCCCCCTTTCTTGTTGGTGACTCACTGTCACTTAGTTTATGTAATTAATGAGTTCGGCGGTGGACTTATGCATTTGGGTGTGGGGAGTATGACTCGGGGTTGGGCTTCCATACGTTGTGGGGCCCGGTGAGGACTGGCTGCCGTCACAGCTCAGTGTGTTCTCTCCCCACCCTCCTTCTTTTGTACAGTAATAAAGATGCTGAGTTTCCTCAGCTGGAGAAGCCATGTGTTAGGGGCCTCTGAACACCATCTGTAGGCTCTGTGTGTGTGTGTGTGTGTGTTTGAGAGAGAGAGGGATAGAGAGAATGTGTGAGAAGTGTGTGTGTGTGTGTGTGTGTATTTGCACATTAAATGTCTGTTGGCATTTAATATATGTATGTGGGTGTTGGTTTAATATACAGTAGTATGTGGGTGTATGCGCGTGTGTTTGTGTGTGTGTGTGTGTGTGTGTGAGAGAGAGAGAGAGAAAAGAGAGTGTGTTTGCATAGTTGTATTGCTGTATGATGGTGTAGTATGTGTGTTTGTGAGAGAGTGTGTGTGTCTGGATGTTTGTCAGTGTGTGTGTGTGTGTGTGTGTGTGTGTGTAAGAGAGGGAGAGAGAGTGTATGTGTGTGAAAGAGACAAGAGTGTGGATGTGTGGTGTGTGTGCGTGTACATCATGTTTGTCTGTGTGTGTGTGTGTGTGTGTGTGTGTGACAAAGACAAAGCAGAGCAAGGCAGAGGTCCATATAAAGTGCGTGACCTCCCTGCCCTGCACCCCTGTCACTCATGCTTGTAAAAACATCCTGGTGGGACCAGGACCACACATGGCTTCAGCCACCTCCTTATCCCCTCCTATGTGCTATCAGTGCCTCAGAGCTGCTGGGCATAATTGGAGGCCCCCAAATTAAGATCTTGACTAGAAAGCTCCGCCATGGGAGTTATCTACCATGTGTGTCGCCTTATCGGTCAGAGGCCATGAAAGGAAAGTCCTAGAAGAGACAGAGAGGAACGCTTTAAGGGTCCGAGGACTGTTGAGTGGACTTGTGTATATAGTAGATACCCTGATAATGGTTAGGTCAAAGTGAGCATGGCTAGATCATCAATCTATCAAACTTTTGTGTATTTAGGTGCAGTCATGTCTGGAGGTGAGATAAATAGATAGAATAGAATAGAAGACAATGAACTTTGCTGCCTAGATGAGCAATTTCTGTTAAAAGATGTAGCCACAACCCTTATTGTTTAACATGTGACGTACAACAGCCACGTGCACTAACAGCACATGGTATTGATAAGTCTTGTCCTGAATATTATAAAGTGTCCTTCATCACCACTATATCAGCCTTTTTGCATTGCCCACACAGCCATGTAACCCACCTTTGTGCCTTTGATACATGACAAAGAGGGCACAGCAAGGCCCTTGAACACGAGGGGATGCACACACATGAGAGCATACTTACTTACACACACACTCACATATACACACACACATCCACATCCACACAGTGTCTCCCCTGCAAAGACAGCCCAAGGGACATTTCCACTGACAGTTGGGGAGGGTTCTGGGCCCTTTTTCCTTCCTTTTTTTTCCAAATCACTTTTCTCTTTTTTTGTGGTGAAGTCCGGATCCTGTACACTATAGTCCATAGTAATGGTCTTTTTTTCTCTCTTCCTCTCTCTCTCTCTCTCTCTCCCTTTCTCTCTCTCTGCCTCCCTCCCTCTCTCTCTCTGTCTCTCTCTCGCTCTTTTCTCTGAGCTCTCGGAGAGGAGAGGGGGGGAGTGGCCCCGTGCAGGGCTTCAATAAAAAGGCTCTTGTGTGGACCTGTGTGGAACCCAAACTTCCCCCCACTTGGTACCACGCTCTTCTGCCGCTTGCCCGCTTGCCTGCCTGTCTGCCTGCTCGCCTGCTTCTCAAGTCCGCTGGCAACCACAAAAGAAAGAGCAAGGGCAGAGAGAGAGAGATAGAGAGACAGAGAGAGATAGAGATATACAAAGAGTGAGAGTGGCTTAGGTTGTGAGGCTGTGTGAACTTTTTCTTTTTAAAAGAGAAAGAAAAAGAGAGACATCTCTGTCTGCATTTGTTTCATATTTTCCCAGGGAAGAGGCCCGTGGAAAAGAAAAAGAAAAGAAAAGAAAGAAAGAAAGAAAAAGCAAAAGACAACCAGCCAGAAGAGAAGATGATTACTCTGCTTTCCCTGATGATGCTGGCCCTGAGCCTGACCAACGGCGTGCACGGACAGGCCGGCAGTGCTGTCTTCACCGCAGGTAAGAGCCTCTGCGCAGAGAGAGAGAGAGAGAGAGAGAGAGAGAGCAGCTGAGCTGAATGAGAGGATGAGAGTGCATCAGGCAAAGTGCATCTGTGTGTGAGAGAGACACAGCGTGTGAGAACTCTGTGAGAGTGAGAGATACACAGTGTGTGTGTGTGTGTGTGTGTGTGTGTGTGTGTCTATCAGAATGCTAATGAAGGTAAGAGACAAAGAAGGAGAGTGAAAGAGAGAGTGAATGAATGAGTGAGAGAGTGAGAGAGTCTTTGCTCATGAAAATGTGATTCTTGTGATTCCATTCATTCTGCAAAGTGCAAAAGCTCCACTTGAAAGATTTACCGGGGAGGGGCGGGGTGGGATGGGGGTAGGGGGTTCTTCTCTGCCTCACTGTCTGTGCATAGTAACTAACACACTGTGGGTAATAAACCCCTCAGTCTCAGCCCTGGTAGCAGCTCTCCAATCAGCATTTATCCAAGCTCAACTATTTCCATTCTCCACTTTCTCACATTATCCAAACTCTTCATACACCCCCCACCGCCCTCCTCCCTCCACACACACACACACACACACAGACGCACACACACACACACACACACACACACACGCAGACGCACAACGCACAACACACATAACCACTTTTTTAGAGGAGAAACAGTAGCTCACTCCTTAATAGGAATCTTTTACTCACCTTTCCACTATGTATTGTGTGCACATGTTCACAACCTTCCTTGAGCAGCAGGGGGTTTTTATGAGTACAAAGCAAATAGTGACAGAAAGGCTGGGCAAAGAGGGGTTGGGTGTGTATGTGTGTGTGTGTGTGTGTGTGTGTGTGTGTGTGTGTGTGTGTGTGTGTGTGTGTGTGTGTGTGTGTGTGTGTGTGTGTGTGTGTGTGTGTGTGTGTGTGTGTGTGTGTGTGTATGCAGTACATCAGCTCAGCACATGTCTTTTAAGTGTTATGTCTATACCAGGCTCTCTTGGGGTTCTTTAATGGTCGTATGTTTGGGAATGGCAGACAGTTGTGAGAGATGGTTGCTCTCAGTAGGGGAGGGTCTTTTTCTTTTCCAGTGGCAGGAGCAGGAGCAAGAGCAGCAGCAGCAGCAGCAGCAGTGGCGGAAGTGGTGATGCTTGCAGTCGGTGGCTTGCAGACGTGATGCTTTCCTTCTGTGTAAACGTTTACGCTCCCCCTGTGGGCCGTGATGTCAGATGCTTGGCCGAGCGGGCTAGAGTGTGAATGTGTGTGTGCGTGTGTGTGTGTGAGTGTGTGTGTGCTAGTGTGTGAAGGGTGAGGAGGGTGTTGGTTGTACAGACTGCAGTGGTAGAGAGATAGGGGGAGGGGTGGGTGTATTGTAGGTTCTAGACAGTGGATCTTTATGTGCTCATGCTATATGGTGTGGTGTGTAGCGTGCGTGTGTGTGTGTGTGTGTGTGTGAGTGTGTGTGTGTGAGGTGAAACAAGTGGGGGGATGGGTGGTCTAAACGCGTCACCGGCGGAGCGCCTGCAAGCGAGACCCGGCGTCTCTGGCGCTGCCAGATCGCTCTGACTCACGGCAGGCAGAGCCTGTCCAAATTCTCTGAGGAGTTCTGTAGGGGCTTTTGACAGGAACAGCGTTGAGATTAACAGCCCCCTCGACCCCCTCCAACCCCCCCCTTCCAATCCTCGCATACACATACACATGGGGCGCCTAGGCCCACAGCTCCTATATGGCGTAGAGCGAGGGGGCTGTGAGTTGAGCTGAACTGGAGCCAAATGACTCTCCCTTTTCCTCTCTGAGGTAATGGTCTGCTCTGCTCGGCTGTTCGCTTCGTGGGCTTTTTCTGGGCAGGGTCCTGGGCCGGGGCTGGGGCTGGGGATGGGTTTGGGTTTGGGTTTGGGGCTGGTCTGGGCTCTGGAAGGGGAGGATGGGGGAGAGGGAGCCGGGCTTTATGGCTGTTTTAAATGAGCGCTCAAGACTGGTTCAGCAGAACACTGGCAGCAGCATAGGGCTCACATGGACTGCCAGGGCAGGGGTGTGTGTGTGTGTGTGTGTGTGTGTGTGTGTGTGTGTGTGTGTGTGTGTGTGTGTGTGTGTGTGTGTGTGTGTGTGTGTGTGTGTGCATTCTCTGCATTTCATTCCTTTAATTCATGAAACATCTTTATTTTTTCAAATTACTGTTTCTTTTATATGAACTTTCCTTTCCCCACTGTTTCCATCAGTTGATTCAGCGTTCAGAAATGTCTTGTTTGAAAACTCATCATCAAACTTTCTCTAAGTGTGCGTGCGTGTGTGTGTGTATGTATGTGTGTGTGTGTGTGTGTGTGAGTGTGTGTGTGTGTGTGTGTGTGTGTGTGTGTGTGTGTGTGTGTGTGTGTGTGTGTATGTGTGTGTGTGTGTGTGTGAGTGTGTGCGTGTGTGCGTGCGTGCGTGCGTGCGTGTGTATGTATGCATTTTCTTTCCTGTGCCCATGCCAGTGTGCTTATGTGTGCTCTAACAGCTCCAAGATTAATGTGTACATTGACTTATGCTTGCTAAGCAATGTTGTTGGAGAGAGTACAAAACCTACAGAAGGGAGATGTGAGCCAAGCTCAGTGGGTGTGGTGTGCTGTGGTGTGGTGTGTAGAGGATATGGTCCATAACACACAGTTAGTCACAGCACAACTGGACCCATTGTTGTCAATCCCTGTTGATTGTCATGGAGTCATTAGCGTATAATCAATTTATATAGCACTTTTTCCTGACAGCTCCTTGACAATGTCAATGTCACAATGCTTTCGGCTTGTGCCATAGAGACAGATGACGTGCTGGCAGCCGTAGAAAAGTGGGGAGAGTATTCATTGCGCTGCGTTCGCTGCCGTGTCGAATCCCAGCGTTACTGTTAATTTACTGCACTCTCTTCCGAACCCTCAAAGCAACAGATGTTTCTGATCACGCGCTTGTACTGCCTCTCTTTTACTGAGTGACAGAGAATTGTGTAGGATCGTAAAATGCCAGTAGGTCCTGGCAGCTACCAGTGCTGTGTTTTTTGTTTAGCTTTTTTTTTCTTTTTTTCTTTCTTTTATTTAATGTTCTGCACATGGGCTCATTTAAGCCGTATAGACTTAATCGTTACCCCCTCCCTTACCCAAACATTTCAGAGGGATGATTGCTGCCGGGGCTATAAGAACTGGTTCCTGTGGGTTTTGAGTTCAACAGTTAGAAACGGGCTCTTGACCTAATTTCAGTGGCGTTCCATAAACAAGCTACACTGTGACAAATTGAATCAGAAAGTAGGAAAATATTCCCTGATTTCTGCCTATATATGGTTAAAGGTAGAGGGCTTGGAGTCACTCCATTTCAGAACCTTATCTTAAATCGTTCACCATAAGGAGAGAGCACCCCCCAAACCCACGCACCCCAAATCTCCTTTCATCCACTTACTGCAGTGTAAAACAACTACTACACAGCGTTAAGACATTCATTGTGCTTAGATAACAGGGGTGTGTGTGTGTGTGTGTGTGTGTGTGTGTGTGTGTGTGTGTGTGTGTGTGTGTGTGTCTAGAGCCCGTTCTCAACCCCCTCCTCTTTCCCTCTGGCTCCCATAGAGCACTTATAAGACATCGCCCAGAGAAGGCAGCCATAAATGAAGACTCTGAGTTCTAGCAGTCTTATCTGTGGACAGCTCCTCTTAAAAAGCAGCAGGAGCGTGAAGCTCTGCGATGGTGTCACCTCTGGGTTGCTGCCCTCACACACACACACACACACACACACACACACACACACACACACACACACACACACACACACACACACACACACACACACACACACTGAGAGAGACAGACAGAGAGAGAGAGTGAATGCTCCCTTTGACAAGAGATTATGTCATAATGCAGCCGCCTTAACCATCGCCACCTCAGCGCATCGTCTTCCAGGCCCCAGTAGTTATTGGGCCTCAAGACAAGGTGACTCATGTGCTGATGCAAGTGGCTCGGGGCAGGGGCAGGGATGGGGACGGGTTGAGGGAGGGAGGGTGGGGTGGTTAAGGCAATCTGATCTGGGGCCTGGCTATAAATGAAGGGCTTCTTTCACTCCAAGGCCCCATTGTTTTTAATTACTACAAAGCGCAGTGGGATTTCTCATCGCTGCCTTACGGGTAGCCTTGACGTACAAGGGAGGAATACTGGATCCACATTGTATGTGTGTGTGTGTGTGTGTGTGTGTGTGTGTGTGTGTGTGTGTGTGTGTGTGTGTGTGTGTGTGTGTGTGTGTGTGTGTGTGTGTGTGTGTGTGTGTGTGGTTGTGTGAGTGTGTGTATCTGTATGCGTGTGTGTGTGTGTGTGTGTGGGTGTGTGTGTGTGTGTGTGTGTGTGTGTGTGTGTGTGTGTGTGTGTGTATGACTGTGATTTTGTTGGACTGTGTGCATGCGTGTGTGTATGCATTATGTTTGCATGTCTGTTCTACATCTACAAGGGAACGCTGCAGGGCTGGGGAGGAACAGGCTTCTGTTCATTAAGAGCCACAGCAGGGTGCAAGCAAGGAAAGAGCAACTCTGTGTCCACTGCACTCTGTTCTCTTGAGGAAATCTGGATAGTGAGCTAAGGACTATGAGGCATAGAGGATAGGGAAAGGGAGGTGTGTGTGTGTGTGTGTGTGTGTGTGTGTGTGTGTGTGTGTGTGTGTGTGTGTGTGTGCTGTGTGTGTGTGTGTGTGTGTGTGTGTGTGTGTGTGTGTGTGTGTGTGTGTGTGTATGAAGGGTTTGTTTAGGAAGGGGGGTCTAGTAAGGGGCGGTGATTGGGGCGGAAGGCGTAAAACCTGGAAGGCCTGGTAGTGATTCCTGTATCCGCTGCAACATATGGGAAAGGTTTTTAGCCCAGTGGAAGCGGAGAGCCAGCGGAACGTCGGAGCGACGCGGCGTGGCTTTGGTGTGGCCCTGGGAGCCTGTGGTTATGCTGCATCTGACTCCACTGAGCTCCCATAGGGAACACACTAGACAGATGCAGACCAGAGACAATGGCAAAGGGAGGGCTGAGAGAGGCAGAGAGAGAGAGAAAGAGAGAGGGAGGGAGAGAGAGAGAGAGAGAGAGAGAGAGAGAGAGAGAGAGAGAGAGAGAGAGAGAGAGGGAGGGGGCACAGAAAAAAGGGAAGAGAGAGAGAGAGAGAGAGAGAATAAAGAGAATAGAGAATAGGGGGTGAGACAGAAAAAAAGCAACTATGTGGAATAACGTCAAAACGACTGGTTCTGCACCAGAGAGATGTCAGCTGAGTCATTAAATACATAATAATGACAGTTTCTTACATAACAGATGGCTCAGTGCTGGCTGCGTGAGACAAGAACAGGACCAAGTTTAACTTTTGCAATTCTATGCAAATAAATGCTGTCTCAGCAATTTTGCCCAGTGACAAATGATGTTGAAACAATGTTTGTCCTCCGAAAATTGTTTAGTCTGCGCGCATAATTTTCTCCCATAACAAGAAAACGGTGCAAATAAATCCAATTCAAACGTCACATCTTGACAACGAGTATGTCTTGCTCAACTGACCCTGGGAAATGAAGTCTTTGGCTGGTTTACTGAAAATATATGTGGGCCATGAAATCCGCGAGACCCCCAAAGGTCAAGTAAAAACAACAGTGTAGCAGACGTGCTTAAGGAATAATGATTTGTAAGCCCATAAAATATAAAACAGCCTAGATGCTTTCCTCACATAAGGGAAATGCCTACACAGAAACCTAGCAGATCCATTCTGAACTGAAAAGGACGCTTTGTCTCCAGTAAGCCAAAGTTGCATTTTAAGTCACATTAAAAGATTTAATCCAACTTGATGATATAGTAGAAACTCTTATTTGAGGTGAAATCTTTTGTGTGGTAAGGGGGGAAAAAAGGACAGGCTGGTTCTTTGTCCACTCTGGAAGCTAAGATTTAAAGGAACTGACCAGAAGAGATGGGGGACGGGGGAGGGGGGGTCCTAATGGCTCATAAGAACTGAGCAGGGAACTTTGATGAAGGGGGTCTCACCATGTTTCCCTCTGAAAAAAAAAGCTGTTCTCTGAGGGGGAAAAAAGTAACATGATGCAAATCCCCTAGCCTGCGGGGCTTCTCACAGGTAACTGGGAGAACCTCCTCAGAGATAATTATGGGGGCTTTAACCACTTCCAGACGTTATAATTTCCCATAGCTTTCCAATAATGTGCACATGAGCAGACGGCACTATTTAGCCGGTTTTGTTTGTGGCTCTAGATCTGAAGATTTGGCTGGTCTGGCCGCCTTATGATTGGATTTATATGGCTTGCATCAGTCTCCTAGCATGCACAATGAGCCTTTTGTTCTGCTTTTGAACTGCTTTGTTCAATGAAAGACAAGAACATCTATTCTGCCATGCAGTCTGTATTGTGTTTTTCTTTTGTCTTTTTTTCTTTTTTTTTTATTTGTTGTGTTTGAGAAATTAGCCCTGGAAACCACAGTTGGCGGATGAGGAGTTTAGGTTGTAAATTACTCAAAAGTTTCTTGCCTCACAGCTCATCGTTTCTAACAATGGGTTATCTTATGTGTTCCAGAATCCAGCACCCCGGAGCTCAAGGTTGTGACTGATTCCCCCAACCTCATGGGCACCCGCAGGGGCAATCTGACCTTGCCCTGCCGTCTGCATCGCACCTTCAACTTTGGCTTCGGCAGCGCCGGCATGAGGGTGAAGTGGACCAAGTACAGCCCTGACCTCTCTCAGGAGAGTGACGTGTTTGTGTCCATGGGTTTCCACAAGAAGGCCTACGGAAGATACCAGGATCGCGTCTTCATGCGAGAGGCTGATGACAGCGACGCCTCCCTCATCATCACCAACATGGAACAGGATGACGCCGGCAAGTACAAGTGCGAGGTCATCGACGGCATGGATGACAACATTGTGGAGATGACCGTGGAGATGGAAAACACAATGGGTAAGTGGACCTCATTTTCTTCCCAACAAAAATTACATCTAAAACACTCCATAAGTAGTCATGTCATGTTATTATTCAACATGAACAATATCTGCTGACATTTCAATTAGAAACATTTTAGCTTAGCATATCCACAACACAACTGGATATTTTGACACTCAAAATGCAACTCCATATGAGATCACTAACAAAGGGCAGAAGGATAAAGAAAAAAGACTGATCCCATTTTAAAAGGAATCTGATTTGAAAAAAATTGAGCCATCATGAAAGATGGAAGAAGAAAAGATGTACTTTGGTCCAAAGCCTTATAAAGCAAACAAAAAAACACAAAAACAAAACAAAAATATGGCTAGCAAAAGTCATACTTCTTTCCATACACATCTATATTTACTTAACAGTAAAAAGCATACATCTTCTTTTATGAAAAACAGTAACAAATTCTTTTTTCTAAAAGCACATTGTAAGAGAATGTGGTTTCCATCCTCCATGTGGGCCAAGACCGCCCTTGCTGACTTGGCTTTAGGCTTACAAAGGGAGTCTATAACAGGAAGAATTTTGATTGCCAGGCATAATGAAAGCTGCCTGGCACAACTAGCCATTGTTAACATGAGATTGTTGTCCAGCACAATGGAAATCTCTGAAGCTGGTAGTTATTTGTTTGATGTAACTGAATCAAGTCCGTGTGTGTGTGTGTGTGTGTGTGTGTGTGTGTCTCACAGTGAAGCTAAAAAAGTGCTGAAGTGTTTGAAATAGTCTGCCGCCAACACAAAAGAAATGCAAAATTTTGCTACCATCCCGGTTCCCCAAACAAATCTTACCCTTGATACTAGAATAAGAATACACAATACAGCTTAGGGAATACATAAAGTCATGACTAACTTCATCATTGATTGTTTTGACAGTTCTTTGACCACATCAGCCACAACATTTGAATATATTTGGCACAAAGAGTTGTGTAGTCACACAAAATGGCTACTGGTAGCACACGCTTCACAGTCAATAAATAGGTGGTCTGCAGTTCCTCTGGAAAAGAATAATCTTTTCCTTTTTTCAGGTGTTGTGTTCCCGTACTACCCCCGCTTCGGCCGCTACAACTTGAACTTCCACGATGGTGAGAGGGCATGTATGGATCAGGACTCCGAGGTGGCCTCCTTCGACCAGCTGTACGAAGCTTGGCAGGATGGCCTTGACTGGTGCAATGCTGGCTGGCTGAACGACGGCTCCGTGCAGTACCCCATCACCAAGCCCCGTGAGCCCTGTGGTGGCAAGGCCAGTGCTGGCGTCAGGAACTACGGCAGACGTGACAAGTCCAACAGCCGCTTCGATGTATTCTGCTACCACGGACCCCTGACAGGTAGCATATCACCTCAAATGATAACTTGTGACCAAGAAGTTTGGTGTGGTAGAAATGTTGCAAAAATACCGGTAAATATGAATGGCTGGCTTGTGTTGTTAATCTTATGTCCACTGTAATCCAATGGATTTAGGATAAGTGTTCGGTGCTATTCTGTAACGCAGTGATGGTCTCCAAAACCATAACATGATAATGGTTATTTCATAAATGGGTACCTCATAAAATTTTGTAATAGTGTGATCCTCATAGTAAAGACATGCTAAGGCTATAAGTGTCTGATGACTTGTAATAATGCACAAACTCACTTTTTCCCTTATAATCACCAGGACGTTTCTACTGGTTGGTCCAGCCCGACAAGCTGACGTTCGATGAAGCCGTGCAAGCTTGCCGAAATGACAGCGCCGAGATTGCCAAAGTGGGTCACATGTACGCTGCTTGGAAGCTGGAGGGATATGACCGCTGCGATGCTGGCTGGTTGGCTGACGGTAGCGTGCGCTACCCCATCTCCAACCCCAGGAAGAACTGCAGCCCAACGGAGGCTGCGGTGCGTATGGTCGGATTCCCCGACAAGAAACAGAAGCTGTACGGTGTGTACTGCTACAAAGCCCAGTAAGAACTGGTAACACAGATTTGTCAAGGTTCTATCATAACAACCAAAGAGATAGAAGCAACAAAAAACACGTTTAAGTACACAATGGACTATTAGCATGAACTAGCATTATTCCACCAAAACTGTGATAACCTTTATATTATATATAAAAAACTGAGTAAACCTCAGATACTGTAAAAGATACATTATGTACTGAAACATTCCACACATATACATTTGCAAACAGCATCAAATTTAGTCTAAGTTCATGAATTTTTGATCAGTTTTAGAAAAAATTGGATGTTTTGTACAACTATGCAACTCAAATGGTAGAGGAAGAGATGATGGTAGAATGACACACATCAGGCTAGCTATGATTATTTTTTGTGAATGTGTCAGAGTAGTTCAGTGAAGCACATTTTATTTCTGTAAAGTCTAAAAAGCCACTGTTAGATTGGAATGACTGAAGTTCAAATTTTCCTTTTTCTTTTGTTTGGTCTGTATCTGTTTTTTTTTCTTTGTCACTCACAAGCCTCATGTCCATTTTCTTTTGACAGCTTTTCAGTGTACTTTAAAAAAAAATTATAAACTGTGATTATGTGTTTGATTTATCTGCTTGAAATATAAAAAAATGAATGTATGTGTCAGTCTGCCTATGTAAGGATGAGTAGATGTTTCCTCATCTTTTATGGTTAACCATCGTCAACTTATCCGTTTTATGCAAATTTAACTTTCCTTCCAGCTAACGATGTTAGAAAACTTACTCTGTATGGCTGTCTTTTTTATTTTTTGTTATTTTTTGTTTCTGTTTTTTGTTTTTCTCGTGTCCTTTGATTGTAATAATGTTTTGTATTGTGTAATTACATTTTTACATGTCCTCATACACAAACACGTACATGTATAAGGATAGCTGCCACATAAATGCTTTGTATGGACCCACACCCCAGTTAAATGGACTTCACAGTGGTTAGAGCCACCATTAGCTCTTCTCAGCAAATCATTAGATAAAACTTTACAATAGTTAAAATTTAGCTTTCATAACCTCCTCAGCTGCCATGAATTGACGTCTCATAGTTTGCATGTATAGCCGCCCATGACATAAAACTATGTATGTACAGAAAACAAAGAAACAGTTGCAGCTGTATCAACCTTGACACTGGACACTTGTTGCCAAGATAGGAAAATAATGCATTTCCAAATATTTTTCAGTTGTTTGCCCATGAGAAACTGCAGCATTGCATAGAGCTTTACTATGCACTTGGTAGTCACTTGAATTCTATCCAAGACGCAGTTGCTGAGGGGCAACAGTGCTTGAAGACTTTTGGGCTAAACCTCGTTGTTCACACCACATCAGTAATCAACTCATACCCCAGTTGCAGGAGACTCTCAGTAGTAACACAGAGCTTTTTTGCAAAGTGTCCCTTGGCTATCCATTGGACACTTCAAGTCAGTCTAAAGTTTACAACAAGAGGAAATGAAAGAAGGAGAAACGCGGAGTCTGACTGGGTCATGGGAATTAAAAAAGGAATTCTGTACATAACTCACAACACAGCACAACAACAAAAATATACAGTTCATAACAATTCATTAACATTTCTGAAATATTTTCTTTTCTTTAAGTATGTAAAAGGTTAAATAATCACTATAATGCAATGATGGACTTGTTGCTGCTAGCAACTACACAACAGTTTGGTTTGCGTCTTCACGAAAAAATGAAACGCTATCATAACTGTTTGAACTGACAATACATTAATGTCACCCTCTGAAATGGTCAAACACATCTCAAGAAACAATTTGATTCCAATATGCCTTTTTACCCACTTCATGTGATTGTTTGGTTTTAGTTTGAAAGCACTGTATTTTTTATCAATTTCAGATGTAAAGCCACAAGGATGTTTGATCATATAGATTTCACAGATTTTAGGTAGATTTCACATTATTTTGTGTGCACGAAACAGAAAAAACAAAATGCCATACAAATAATGTTGTCTTGAACCCAACTCCCAATGGAAAATAAAAGCCTTCAATTTTATTTGAGTTATGAAACCTTTTTTTTCCTCCACTTCTCCTCCCTCTTTAAAAATCATGACTGCATTTCCTCTGTGGCTAGCCCTACAGTATACTGCTACTCTATGCTCCAAATGCTTAGTGTGCAGAAAGTTTAAATCCTTTTCACGGTTGAAATAGTTGTTGGGTGGATATGCAGGGTAGTATGCCAGCAGGGTTGGTTGGAGGGGTCTAAGTTATGTGAGTATTATTGAGCGAGGGTGGTTTGACTGTCGATGCCGACTGGTAATTTCATGTTCCCGAACAAAGGATTTTTGGATGGTGTGCAAGGACTCAGTGTGTATCTGATGAGAACTTTTCACAGTATGAGACCTTAGCCGTGCCATGGTAGAATGTTTCAGAATGAAAACCAGAACAACTCTTGAGACCACCCTGTATAATTAGTTCAGTGTTCACACAACAAATCAGAGCAGTACCCAGGACATACTCATTCTTGAGCTCTGCCTCATCTTCTATGCAATGTTCTGTTCTGTTTATTTCTGTTCAAAATAAAATTCTAATGCATGTTATAGCCCTGAAAAAAGCACAAGAAGTAATGGCTGCTGAAATCATGGAAGAAATCCATTTTGTAACGGACTTCTCTAGTGGCGGAGAGCAGAAGAGAATTTTCCCTATCTGTAAAGTTTCAAGGGTGCCGAGTCACGCATTTTGAATTATCAGCGTTATTTACAATCCATTGGAAGAAAGGGAGAACACCTGCCTTCAGGGCAGTTCCTCATTAGCATGCTGTGCCCTCACTGACACCGCACTGTGAGTAGGTGACGCAAAGGCCTCAGAGAATCCGAGGCATTAGGAATTATTAAATAGAGGATTTCACGAGATGGGCTAATGTGGTGAGTGCCAACAACTTCACACAAGAGTTACAGTACAATAAAATTTCAACATTTTATGAATGCTTTTCTTGGAGAGTGAGTATAAGTTCCAGTGTGTGTGTGTGTGTGTGTGTGTGTGTGTGTCTGTGTGTTTCTACATGTTTCAGTGTGTGTGTGTGTGTGTGTGTGTGTGTGTTCCTGTATGTATGAGTGTGTGTATGTGTGTGTGTGTGTGTGTGTGTGTGTGTGTGTGTGTGTGTGTGTGTGTGTGTGTGTGTGTGTGTGTGTGTGTGCGCGTGCATTGGTGTGTTTGTGTTTGTGTGTGTGCGGGATGTAAACGTGCACACATCTGTTTGTGTGTTGGCATGTTTTAGTCATCAGGCGAGCCTGAACATTACACACACCTTTCATGTGGCAGCCCTTCACGGCGTGTTACATAATCCTCTTGTAAATCGCTTGCCCCTGAACAGTGGACAGCCCGTACACCGGTAAAGTGAGAACCCAGGTCCCCTAATGTGGAAAATATGTCAGGGCCTCCAAGACCTTGGAGCAGCAAATGCAGCCAGGGTCAATAGCCAACAAAAGATGTATGGCTTTCAAGAGGTTTTGTGGAGGTCTCTGTGTGCAGAGGGAGTCCTGAACCATGGTCAAGGATTATTTTTCTTTTCTGGTTACTCTTCAGCAGCTGGGGCTCAGCTATAACACCAGAGGGGAAACACGAAAAGGTGCTAAAAAACTGGCCTTTTTTTGCTGCTGGGAGAAAACCCATGGCTTTGACTGGGGTATTACCTCAAGTGTAACTAAGACTATAATCTTTTAAATGTGATCTTTTATTATCACATTTGGGAAGGAAATGATAAATCTGAGGGACCATTTCATCCCAGCATGGTTAAAAAAAAGGGAAGAGAGAGAGACCTAAATGTCTTAAGGATAATGTTAATAGCACTAGGGAGGTAGTAAAGGACCTACAGGCTACATGTGAATGCCAGAACAAAAGTACTGTCGTTTAATTTATGGTGTCATGTTTAAACTGTTAAGATTATTAAAGACATACAGAGTTCAAGTCTCAGTGACCCGAGACGTACAGTATGTTCAGTTTTTTTGTCAAACCACAACAGTGATAGGGGTGAATAATCATGTTTATCTAACTGCAAATGCTTCTAGGCTCAGCTGTGGCCTACAGAGTAAGGCAACAAAAGAAAATACAAATCATAGGAAAGAGCAGCCTAGAACTGTAGACGTACTCTAGCGTTAGAAAATTTAATTTACTCAGCGAGTACGTCTAGCTATCAGCCATAGGTTGTACTCAAACATCAGTCAGTGGTGTCTGAACTGTTTAAATCCAAAATCAACACTCTAGGTTGTATTCAGAGTTTGTGGTGTTTAGCCTATATCACAACGTTTTATCTGGACATGGAGTCAATGGCTTAGCTTTGTTTGAATCGGCTTGTAAGTTGCGCTCAGCTTTTAGCCGTCTTACTCGAGGGTCTATCATTTGTGGCCAGACTGTACATTTTATGTCATAGTCTGGCTTGTCAGGCTAAGGAGAGAGCAGAATATTTCAAAACTAGTCACATCCACTTGGAGTATTAATAGAGTGTACAGGTGTGTTGATGGTCATCATCTGTCCACTGTATGTTGAAAATATAATCCTTGCGAAAAAAAGCAGCTAGTCTTTTCTCAAGGATGCGTCCATGGCAATCATCTGGAGTGTGACATACAAATCATCCTTTGGTTTCAGTAAAACTCAGCCAATCTCTGCAAAACTAGAACCTTTAGTCATTTGGTTAATTATATATTGGATAAGTTTTAATTAACTTAATTAACAACATCTCTTTAGTCACCATTGGCCCTTTCCAGTTCCAGTGCTGCACAGTACAGAGTCATTTGAAGACTGCAATTCTTTTCATGAGTGTCTCACTGCATACTCTGATGAAGGCTGAATCCACGCCAAAACCCAGATCATTATTTATGGGTGTGGATCAGCAGACAACACCCATCCGTAGGGCGAGCCCCTTGAGTTTTTGGTGCCTTTCTTGAGAAATCATCCAGCCCCTTCATTGTTTTGATGAGTGTCCCCTGACACGCTGCCCATTTAACACGGCTATTAGTGGTCAGGAGCCGTTCTCAGGGAGAAATGAGAGGAGGTGGTTTCCCTGCAGATGGTTTCTTGCATTTGTGAGGTTCCTTCACTCAAAAGATGACGCAAAACCAAATGTGTAATTTGAAAGCCCATTAGCAAGTTGGGCACCCGCTTACCCACCAGAATGTCTTTTCACAATGTTTAATTTAATTAGCTTGCGTCAACCTGCTTGGTATCGTAGCCACCGAACCTACAGTATACTGGTTCTAGCACCCAAGCTACAGAGAGTGAGTCATTTGTTCCTGAAAGCATCCAGTAAAGGTATTGTTTTGCTCCAACAATGCCAAAGCAAGTGTTCTCATGAGGGTTACGCATGAAACATCTAATCCAGCAAAAGATTTAAGAGAGAAGTTCCAAATTGAAACATTATTTTAAATCAAAATCATGTTGGTTGCCTGTCAAGTCATACTGAGTCACAACCAACAGTCAGCCTCGCTTTAGAAAGCACTTGCACATTGCTTCCAGACCAGCATCCTGTTTTCTGATGATAAATGCCTCAACATTAGCTCTGTAGCTAATTGAGTTCCCACAGTCTATAACCCAATATATCCACAAAGTTCTCACACTCTCATGTACATTCAGAATGCTATATAACAAAAAAGTGCAAAATATGACACCACTCAACAGATGTGATGTGAATCTTGATGGTCAAATTTTGCATCGTTTGGGAGATGTAAAAAAAAAAAAGAGAAATCACCATAGAAATGTACCAGCAAATGTCTCTTCAATTCGTCATGAGTGCTTCCACATCCATGGCACAGCGCCAAGTGACACAAAGGCTATGTTCATTCTGGCCCCCAGCCAGCGATTGTATTGCACTGAGCGCCTATGCAGTGCATATGTTGTGGAGTTGGGTTGCTTTGCCAACAGCTTCCTGTGAATTCACACCATCTGCTGAACATACTGTGATGCCATTCTTCACCACATACTTCTCAGTGGATGCTGCTGTGTACACCGAAAAATCCCCTTTGAAAGCATCCAGGGAGCATGCATAAAATTACAAATGAGAGCTGCTAATTACAAGTGTCTGCTTTTGACACCTCTGCCCAACCGATTTCATTTTGTTTGAAATTGAAATTGTCTCAAGGTCCACAGACCTCAAGGTGTGATCTGAAACGGTTTACGATTAGACTCGACAGGTCATGTGTTTTTAGTTTATGCATATTAAATGACACATTGTTTTTTTTAATTTGTTTACAATGCATCGGTTGCATGAAGCACTTGTCATGATTACTCAAAAAGCATAATGCATTTGACATCTTTGTAATTGCTCTAAAAGAACTGGCTGTCTCTTTCTTCTGTCGAATACAACACTGTGTTGCTAAAGAAACCAATGAACACATTGGAATAATGTTAAATTGTTTATCAGTGCATGACTCCAAAATAAAAGGGACTCCCAATGAAACAAAATTGTTGTGTGAGTCTCATACAGCACATAATAACTGGGACACAGAGGTTGAATATAATGTAATAAACTTTGTTTCTTTGGTGACAAAAGGCATGTACAAAAAGTTCATTTTTTTCCTCAAATGACTCCCCAAAACATTCACATTGCATAATAAACAAGTAACTCTATAAATATGAAATTATGTTATGTGCACTCAAAAGATTAAAAACACACATGACAATCCAAGACAAACACTTACACACTCACTCGTCCTCTCTTTCTCTCACTAGCAAAATAAAGACAATACAATTAAATCAGAATCTGTTTTGGGGGTGGGGTGGGGTGGGTGTTGACCATCATTACACTGACTGAACACCACCAAATTAAAAATGTTGGTGATGCCAAGTTGTGTATATTGATTGCCTGTTTGGTCCATTGAACCACCCCAAGAGTAATGTTTATCTTTTGTGTTCCATCAGAGCTGCATACATCATTGCCATAACACTGATGAGAAGACTATGCCCCAAACCACACACTCCATCAATATTTTGATTTTTGTGACTGGGAGGCAAAGCAAAGCCAGAAGACAGCCTCTTCAGGGTAGAGAAAAGACAACAACAACAAAAAAAATAAAAAGCAGCTTGGAGAATAAATTACTTTCATCTCTCTCGCTTTTAAATGCATCTGTGCAAGTCGTTCTTCTTTCTGAATGTCCCACACAGTACATTCTCTTTTTAATTAAGTACACATTGTCCATAGCAAACATTTAGACTTGATTAACCTGCTGGCAGGAAATAAATTATCCAGTAAGCTGTGTATGTAAATCTATCAACCTGTAATGAGCAGATTACAAAAGAAAAGAAAAACGAGAAAAAAAAGTGCGAATTATGTATGAGAAAACAAACCATGCAAAATAGCTCCTTAGTTGGTACCTTCTTGGGTAACATTGACTGCAAAGGCACTTTGGTGGAACAACCAGCTTTGGCAAAGCATGTTCTTTACCATTCATTGTTGTTTCTAACATATTGCTGTATACATAAGCTTTAGTTCATGTCGGTTGCCTGCCAGACAAAACGCAAATGGACTGGATTGAGCCACTAGACTGAGCCATCTTCTGTCAGTTTTCAGTATTGCATAGCTGAGTCTTTTTCCAACTTCTGTGTGAGTTGTGCTGAAGGCCTGGGAGTGGCTGTTTGAAGGCTTTATCACAGCTCATACACAAGGGATCCGTGAGTCCCACAAGACACACGCCTTGTGCTCAATGTGCTGTACTCCATCATCATATGCTGATGCCACGGAACAGGCATCGTTTCTCTTTTTTTATGTAGAAACTTGTCTTACAAAACACCTGTCACCTTGCATCGTTGGGGTGTATTCAAATAAAAATGCACTAGAACGTAAAAATGCTTTGAATTTGAGGTCAGTCTTTCTCTCAGTATATGTAATACAGGAACAGTTGTTTTTTTTCCCTCCAGGTTGCTTTTAGAAAAATAGCATCTCTTTGTTAAAAATACTGCAAAAGGCCGAAGTCGCCTGTCGTTTCCTTGTCAATTTCTATATCATCAATATCTTTTGACATCCACATGAGCGTCCATCATGTGTTGTGAAGTAAAGGTACTTGGAGGCCTCTGCTGTCTATTTCCTAGTCCTGTTCCTTCTGCTGCCACCATGGCGGCGCTGTCGAGTCGATTCAGCAGACCTCTTCCGGTGATTGTTGTATATGCTGAACGTATTGTATCTCCTAAGGTATGTCCTCTGGTAGTGTGATGCTGTAAAATAAGACATAGACATTGGTTAATGCAACTGGCTTTGATAGATATAGTTGATTCTTTAATATGGACAAGTAATAGTGACTACAGGGATGTTGCACAGTATTTGAGCATTTTATCAATATTAATTATCAATACAAAAAAGTAATGTATTGTAATATTTTTATTGTTAATATTTGTTAATATAACATTCTTTTAGTATTTTTCTGTTGTATGCCACTTTGGATGAAAGCGTACACATTCACCTAAACAAAATGTGTAACGTGCGAAGTACACATTCACCTAAACAAAACATTTGTGGTCAAATGGATGGCACATCTCTAGCTCTGAGGCTGATTTAATAGACCTCTCTCTTGGAGACTTCTGTAATACCAACCCTCCTTTCTTTCAGTATTGACAAAGTGTCAAAAGTGTCAGACTGGAGACATGATAAATTGCTCTGCACTAATGTTCAGTGAGTGTGACGGCGGTGGATGAAGCTGGCAGTGGAATTAAAGTAACTATAGTGAAGGTAATGGACTTACGAGTCATGCAGGAGATTCTAGGCTGATCCCACCGTCCGTCCCCTCGACACCGTATGGTGGGCACGTGTCTCTGGATGAAGCCATTGTTGCACTGGTACCTCACCAGGGAGTTGATCTCGTAGCGTGGCTGCATACGTCCAAAGGTGTGTGCATTCATTACGGTTGGAGGCTGGCTACAGGAAACTGTGGACAAAAAAAAGAGTTGTTTAGTTAACAAACAGAAAATAAAATGTTTCAATCAATGCAGGGAATGTTCTGGTTTTGACAGAATATTGGCTGCATTTGGTTTGTGCAAGAAACTGGAATACGGCCAAACTGATTAATGTCAATCAGAATGAGGAGCTTACACGACTAGCACTTTTTAAAACCAGACTATTCTCTGCATATAATTGTGGCCATTGAGTTCTAATGAAAGACACTCAAGATAAAGTGCATACTGAATTAGGTGGAATTCCAATACTTATAATCTTAATCCTTGGAATCCTTTTGCTCACCTGTTCCTTTCTTGCAGGTGAAAGTCAGATGGTAGTTGCAGGGAACGTCATTCCACTGCCCATCCTCGTGCCATATCATGACCACACAGTCTTCACCAGAAGAAAAGAAACTGTCAGGCTGGTTGGGTCTCCAGTTCTCATATTGCTGCAGGGGGAAAAAATAAACAATTTTACTTTAGAATTTGTCATTTCAGGACAAGAAAAAAAATAACTGTAATGAAGGTCTTGTAATTTCACGCTTAAACAGCTTAAACAATGGAAAGCAAAAGTGAAAGAGTAATCAAAACACTCAAAGTTCAGTCTTCTTTGACAGAAAAAACAAGCAATGAATAAAACAATACAAACAATACAATTTTGCAAATGTATAGCTGACCTTCAAACACTATACTGTCAGGCCTTCACTCTCTATAAACAACATAGTGCAATACAATATTAACCCACATGGTGGAGCTAGTTCTCTGCTTCTGAGAGAATCACTTGACAAGTTGAAGCCCATAGCACAAAAAACACAAATAAATAAACAAACAAACAAACAAACAAACAAAAAATACCCATTTATTTAATCCTGCCAATTATAACCTAATATGTTATAATGTTCATACACCAATACTGACTTTATGCTTGGCTTTATGCCTATGTCTGTGTACATTCCATGATCTCGCTCATTTTGTACTCTATACTATACATTTAAAGGCATTATTTCACTTCAGAGATCAAATAATGTCATTCATTTAAAGCTGCAGAGTACACCACACATTTTCCTAATTCATGTAAGACAATGTTTCCATTGCAGAATATCTGAAGGGCAGGTCAGCAATGACTTACAGTCTGACCAACTCTCGAGAGACCTTGAAGGGTGTCTGTTTGTTGGCCAGGCCAAATGTACTGGCTTTGGCCCATAGTAAATATTAATTCAGCGCCCTAACACTGACTGTTCATGTAAAGGGCTAATCAAGGCGGGCTATTACAAGAAGGCTTCTATCTGTTTGTCATCCAGCCAGATCAGTCTGCAGAAAAGACAGTGGGTCTGTACCCAGCCATCATCCCCAATATTGTGTCCATGGTCACCTCAATACCTAGGAATGCTGACACAATCAGACACGCAGCCTTGGAATGAAAGAACCCTGGCCTGTGAAAATGACTGTCCACTGCAAGAGAGACTACATAAGAAAGAGTAAATTTTGTTGAACTCAGTGCTCCTAGGCTGGCCAGAGTAAACAATTCTATTCGATCCACTCACGTTTTGCGGTGACAGTTTCAGGAAGACATAATCTAGGCCTACCTCTCTTGCCAAGTGTATACTGGCAACCCAGCCCACATATACTCCACAACCACGTTAAACCTGGACAACTCCACTCTTACAAACAGTTTACAAAACGCTTTAACAAATACCGGTACAGGAACCCTTCATTTGGTGGCTGCTGTCACTTAATAAGCCCTGCACACTAAATCACACACAGAAGAGACAAACTGCATTATTTCTCAACATCTGCTCATGCATCATGCTTTGCAAGGTGGCTGTTGGAACAAGACAGCCATCTGTGTTCTCAGGTTGTCAACTGTGTGTGATTTTCTTCTGATCATAGCGGCCATCTTTCACTGCTGGGCTATCATCGTAATGCTGACAGTAGGGTCCTTCAACCCAACTCCCTCTGTGTAGACCCATGGGCCGGCAGCCACCAGCTCCCTATCATTAAATTCAACTCCTCCACCACCTACTGCTTATTGTGTAGCTTGGGGTAAATACAGTTGGGGTAAATACTGTAAGTCTCTTTCACATGGACTCCATGGTTCTCTATCTCTCACATGCGCATTCCCATACACACACTCTCATAAACACACACACACACACACACACACACACACACACACACACACACACACACACACACACACACACACAAACAAACAAAAACACACACACACACACACACACACACACACACACACACACACACACACACACACCGCACTCTGGCCTCTAGGCTCCTGCTCGTCTGCATCTGTCACTGGCTCCTCTCGTCTGTGTAAACGGCTCTCAAACGCTTCCTGAACAGGAACAAGAACCTGTCCACACCCGTCAGCTCTCTCTCTCTCTCTCTCTCTCCCTCTCTCTATCCCTCTTTCTCCTCCTCTCTCACCCTGCTCCTGTCTTCGTGCATAAAAGACCTCAGTAGACAAACACAGAATCTTTCCTTCACCCTAAGGCCTTGCTCTCCCCTCCCCCACGCCTCACCTAGCATAAGGTTATCTTTTGAAGTCCTTGTCCGCACCAGAAGACTCCAAAGCAACAATTAGCTTTTCCTGTCAACTGACAAAAGCTACACTGGCTGTACTCACAATACTTACTTCCCACAACTGATACAGTATATTAAGATTTTGAAACTGCCAGCATCAAACTCCACTGCTTCATTTATGAGAACTCCGCTATGCAACCAAGTATCAATCCTATAACGTAATACATTTTTATGCCAATAATTGTCAAAATACATAAGTGCAGCAGATGATTTTTCTCATGGATATTATCAGACTCAACCGTCTGATGATAATATGCATGAAGAAAATTAGTCAGTGCTCCCTCCCCCTGCCCCAACCTAAAAAAAGAGAAAAATCTGAGCAAGCAACTCACCAGAGACGTGCCGTCTGTCCAGCGGAAGTCATTCGCAAACATCTTGTCGTTGAGTCCGATCCACTGGTAGTCATGTCCAAGGCCTGTGATAACAGAATGAAACATTGTTTAAAAAGCTGGAAGAGTTCCTTATTCGGTCATCCAAGCCACTCTGGGAAAAGGAGAGACATTTAGTCTCATTGCATCACAGAAGAGTAGCTGGATTCCCAGGCTGCCTTGTGTTCTTGTTCATAAAAAAAAGATAACCTCAGAAATATGAACTTATTTAGTCAGTCTAGACTATGTGGATAGATTTTCCTAAACCCATTTTTCCGGCTGTGATTATGAATTCTTTAGCATACTCCCCTTTTTTAAATCGTGTCTGTGTGTAAGTGGAGTTTAGTGAGAGGTGCAGACCCCCGCTGACATGTGGATCAGTGGGAGGCAGCTCTTAAGCTCTCTGTAAGCCTAGGATCCTGTCAAAATCACTACAACTGTAATTACACAAAGTCAGCTCAAGGCCTGTTCTTTTTGTGTGTGTTTTGTATTTCTCTCTCTCTCTCTCTCTCTCTCTCTCTCTCTCTCTCTCTCTCTCTCTGTGTGTGTGTGTGTGTGTGTGTGTGTGTGTGTGTGTGTGTGTGTGTGTGTGTGTGCGTATTGTGTGCACGTGTGTGCAAGCAATAACATTTCTGCATGGATAAAGGTCTACAGGTCTGATGAATTCAAAGACATCAGCGCTTACGGTTGACAAACTGCTGCTCCTCACGAGTGATGATGCTAGCCAGGTGGGCCCCCTGCACACGACACTCCCGCTCAGCTGTCTCCCAGTTGCGGCGGTGGGGAAAGTACTTGTAGCAGTGGCCCTGGAACTTGTGCCAGCCATAGTTACAAACCTCTGTGTCTGAGGGAGATGATGAAGGAAAATGGATATGAAAACACCAAAAATGATTTAAACAGAACAAATTTCGAATAACATTTTCAGCAATTTCTCACTGATTCTGAGACATTAGACATTCTGAGACGTAATATATCAAATATTTTCACCAATCTGTTTTTCAGCACTTCATTAAAGGTGATAATATTTAAACAAAT
This sequence comes from Sardinella longiceps, assembly GCA_027497455.2. Classification (NCBI taxonomy): domain Eukaryota; kingdom Metazoa; phylum Chordata; class Actinopteri; order Clupeiformes; family Clupeidae; genus Sardinella; species Sardinella longiceps. The sequence goes on from JAODXP020000019.1 coordinate 20,240,533, forward strand.
CATTCTCAATGTGAACTCTACTGAAACTCTACTGACCTCTGTTCACGCTATATTACTTTATAATCACATTTTAGAAGAATGTGCTCTTCTGCCTCAGTAGCCCTTCTCCCATTCTCAGAACAAAGGCTGCACCTATGTGTTGCTTGGGGCACCTGATGTTATCTCCCCTCCATGCTAATCTCACAAAGCTCGCCCCATAGCAAACAGACGTCATTTGTCAGACTCAAAGAAAAAGAGTGGCGCTAATTTCCCAATAAAAGGAGGGATGCCCCATTTACCAGACATTTCTAGGGTTTCTTGTGATCTATAATGTCCTTAGGGACTGTTGAGACTCCTTAAATAAATACTGTAGATAGTTTAATGTCACACTAGTCATCCTTATGCGAATCACTATAAATCATCTGTAGTTTGTGCAGTTTTAAAATAGCAAAAAACTGACGCATACACTGTTGTTAAATACACTATATAAAAAGTGATTCAACTAGACTGTTTAGAGTGAGTGGGTGAAGTAAGGTCTGCTCTCAGACTTGCCTCGGCAAAGGCTGCGTCTTGAGTGAGTGACTCACATCGTCTGGAGAGAATTACAGCTGCTTAGACGTAAACGGGTGACCCCCCCCCCCCCCCCCACGTCAGATAAAAGTCTAATAGCAGCATCTTGTCATCAATCACACAGATGTTTGCACCTTAGCTAGCCAGGGCAGGCGCTCTCACACTGCTGATACAGAGAGGCCTTTCAAAGTCAGTGAACTAACTTGTTACGTGCATTTTGTAGGGCACTGGGCCCTCTGAAAGGAATTTGTCTGAGTCAGATTCTCTTGCATTCCTCACTCAGACACACACTGTCTGTTTCCCAAGGTGATGTGTGGAACAAATGCTCTAATGTAATGTGGAAGATATTTTATGGGTGCTGTCAGTTCCTTTGTCAGAGCAGTATATCTCTTGTCATGTCATTCAAGTGGCTTATCTTACTGCAATGATAGCATAAGACCTTTTCTTTCCTCTGTGCCTCACTTCTATATCCCCAGGAATTACAGTAAGACACTTACAGTATTGTCACAATGTAAGAATCACTGAAGCGCTTAAAGTTTGATTGGCCTATGAGAGGTGAGTACATAACAGATTCATGGCAACGGTCTTAAACTGCTTACAAGGCATTTGTGAAACTTCTATCAGGCACAACTTAAGATTCATACCCAACCTATCATAAATGTGGAAGACATTATCAAAATAAAAGTCCAATGGTCTCAAAGCAAAATTATTTCTGTTTACTGCATGTACTCACCCAACAAGTATTACCTATACCTGACTTAAATATAAACATGACTAATTTAGTGGCAAATTTGCAGACATTACACCTGTGCAGTCTGTACCACAAAACATAACCTCAGGGCCTCCACTTCAGACATCGAAGTCAGTGTATCATATTCAAGTCTAAGACAACAGTGGCCTAGTCTACTGTAAGTGAGAACACTTGTAGTGATTACTGTACTGTATATTGCACAGTTTGACGGAGATAGCATTTATAATACATAGGCATAGTCTTTGTCATAGTCATGTTCATTTACATATAGCAGAATTTAATGTAGAGTTAGCATACATGTATATATACTGTATATATATATATATATATATATTTGTGTGTGTGCGCGCGCGCGTGTGTGTGTGTGTGTGTGTGTGTGTGTGTGTGTTCATAAATATAAGGCTTACCTTCTTCACAAAGTGCTCCTGCATAACTAGGCAAGCAAACACAGGAAAATGAGTTCAGCCCGTCCACACATGTGCCACCATTGCGGCAAGGATTTGAATGACACTCATCGATATCTGGCAAATAAGAAAAGGGAAAATGAAATAAATTAACAAATTAATGAATTATAATATTCATCATCTTCCATTTAATTAAGCATGCATTATTTTGACGAATCACTTACCTATTTCACAGAGCTCGCCTCCATAGCCTGCCATGCAGTTGCAAGTGTTGACATTGCCTACTTTCCAACAGGAGCCTCCATTTAGGCAAGGGTTCTCAAGACAAGAATGAACACCTATGCCAAGAAATAAGCAAAGTTACATAAATTATTGTAACCTCTGTAGAATCAAAAGAATACTGTATAACCTAATTTAATGATAATAAGAAACACAATGCGAGGGTGGCAAGATGTCAGTACCTTCGATGTCCAGAGACTCAACAATATCTGGATGCCCCAGGTCTCTTGGGATTGGGGTTGTGGTTTCTGTCACAGCACTGGGAACTGTGGTCTCAGACTGAGGAAGATCATCTTCAACTTTGACTTTGTCGGTGGGTGGGTGGACAGTGGAAGAGCCAGAGGGTGTGGGGTGGACCACATGCTCCACCTCTCCTGTGGCCTGCTGCACCTGGTTGGTGCTGTCTGGGCTCAAGAGCAGAGCCGGGATGGTTACGGTGGAAATATTTACAAACTGAACTTCAGCTGATGGCGTAGTCGCGTCTTCCATTGACGTCTTCCCTGTGACCACTGTTTGTTGTGTGGTTGCCACATCCTCTACATTGCTCTCTGCGCTACCTGAGCTGTAGGCTGACCCCTCTTTCTCAGGTGGTGTTGTGGTCTCAGTGTCAACCTCAACCTTATTGGCATCAGGAGTAGTCTTCTGGTCAGTATCCGCTCCCTTTGACGAACTTGAATGAGAAGTCTCGGTACTAGTCTCCAAAGCATTAGCATCAGGTATCATGTCACCATCACTGACAGGGGCAGATGTGGACATAAGAGGCACAAGTGTACCACTCAATTCTGATCTAGCTGTTGGCACTACAGTTGTTGCTTCTTCTGAGCTGCTCTCAGAGCTGCTGGAACTGGAGGTTGAACCCTCCACACTGGTCTCCCCCTGACTTGTGGGAGATGCACCGCTGTGATCAGCTCCAGGTTCCTCAGATGAGCTTGAATCCTGACTAGTAGATGCTGAAGTGCCACTGATCTCAGCTGTTAATGTTGAGTCAGTAGGCTTCTCAATGGAACCTGTAGACACAGCCACATTCTCAACTGTGCTTTCTGTACTTGCAGTGAGTAGAGGACTTTCGGGTTTCTGCTCTGTCTCTGGCCATGCACTAGGTATAGCATAGACCTGGTCAGGATTTGGATCCTCATAGTCAATGCCCATATCATAGTCTGATGGTGGGATACGAGTGCTGAAAATACCAGAGGTGGAGAGTCTGGTTGTCATCACATCTGGACTTACTGCTGTAGGGTTTTGTCCATCACCTGAAGGCATGTCAGATACATCTTCGACACTCGGGGTGTCTTGGTCACCATCAATGATGGATGTTAGGGAAGGAATAGGGGCATATGTACTTTTCAGATCTGACTCAGATATCACAGTAGAGTCATTTGTGTTTTCAGCCAAAGCTTGCTGATAATTTCCATTACGTTGTCGAAACTTCTTGAGGGACAAAAGTTGTGACCAAATGAACAACCACATCGGCATCTGAGGATGATGTGGTTGGGTTTACACTGGTTGCTGAATCAATAGATGTGCTTGTTACTGGGGCAGCAGACATCAAAGAGGGTCTGGAGGTCTGTGTGTCAAAGCTTTCATCAGCAGAGCCTTTTTCCGATGAACTTGTATGTTCTTCATTGAATGTCGTCGTCAAAGGTTTTACAGTAGATAATATAGTTACAGCACTCTGGATAGGGGATGTTGGACTCAGGGCATCTGGGGAGAAGCCTGAGCCCCTGTCACCAGTGAAAGGAGAAACTGTGCTGTCATTTTCTGTGATAATGACAAATGCCGGTACAGTGCTAGACTCTGCTTTGTCAGTAGACTCCTCTGTGGATTCTGTCTCCTCTGAAGAGGCTGAGCTTGTAGTTGAAGACAGAGTTACTGCAAAACCTGAGCCCTCAACATCATCAGTCGTATCGGTGAAAGGAGAAACTGTGCTGTCTTTTTCAGTGATGATGATAAATGGCTGCCCAGTGCTAGATTCTGTTTTTTTAGTAGAGACTTCTGTAGACTCTGTGTCTATCTCTTCTGAAGATGGTGAGCTCCTAGTTGAAGTATGAGTTACTGAAGGCATTGAGGTTATAGACAAGGGGGGCACAGAGGACCAGATCTCTGAAGTGGAACCTGATTCCTCATCAAGATCACTAAAAGGAGAAACTGTGCTATCTGTTTCAGTGATAATGACAAATGGCTGCGCAGTGCTATATTTTGTATAGGTTTCTGAGGTCAAGGTTGCAGGAATTGAAGTTACAGATGAAGGAGGAATTGAGGATGGGATCAAAGTCTCAGGAGTGAATCCTGAACTCTCCTCCACTGTACCTGAAGAAGTTGGATCATCTTTCTCTGTGATTATAACAAATGGCTGTACCGTGCTAGATGTTTCTGGTCCTTTTGTTTCATCTCTGTTGTCTGCTTCCATCATCTTTGCAGTGCTGGTCAGATGAGGAGCCACTGTTGTGGCCTCACTGATTGTCTCAGGCTTTTCTTCAACGGTTGAAAGAGTCACACTTGCAGAAGATACATGTGTTATTTCAGCCTCTTCAGATGAGGTGGTCTGCATTGTGGTGGAACTAATGAAGATAGGGATTATCGACGAATCTGTACCAGAACCTTCCTCGCCTATTGTGCTTGATAACTCTATAACAGTTGATACTGAGGGCACCTTCTCAGAGGATGAATCAATTGGCTGAAGCATACTTGACACAGGAGGTGACAGAGTAGAGTCTTTTAAAGGAGAGGGAGTTTGACTACTCAGCTCCTTAGAGTCTAATTCTGGCACTGTTTCTGGAGACAGGGTAGACAAAGGTGACAATGAATCATGAAGCTGAGTCTTTGGAGTTGTGGTATATACATCAAACTTTGTTTTCAAGGTCGATACTATTATTGGAGGCAAAGTGGTAGATGTTGCTTCTGTGATAGCAGAAATGGGTTCTGTCAGGGAAGGCTTTTCTGTGTACGATATAAACTCCTTCCTGGATGTTGAGTATTGTAGTGTTGTGTCCATTGCAGATCCCTCTGGCTCCTCTGTCATGATGATAGAGAAAGGTGTTAGAGTTGCTGTCATACCACCTGCCTCCTGTGTTTGGATGGTGGGAGAATATGGTGAAGATGGTTCTGAAAATGGAATTGTGTCTGCATCAATTATGTCAACACTGGATGGAACCGATCTCGGGACTTCTGTTACTTTTAGGTATTCACTTTCAGTGGTTGAAGACATTGCAGCTGAATAAGGAGTTGTGGACTGCCCAAACTGGGGGAAAGTTGTAGTTGTCTGAACAACTGATTTTGGTTCAAGTGTTCCCGGAAATCCAAGGCCTGAGTCTCTCTCAGTGAAGACAGAGGGGGAGTCTGTTGAGGGTAAAATGGAAGTGGCCAGTGGTGAACTTGTGCTACCGATGGAATCTCCATGACTTTGATTTGTACTCTCGGATTCTGATGTGATATTGTTTTCTTGAGAAACCGTGCTGTCCAATAGAAATGCTGTTGTTGTTGTGTGCACGCCATGACTGACTGTACTAGATGTAAGGGGAGCTACAGTTTGAGTAGGTGACAAAGAAGAGACTGGGCTGAGAGTGTCAACACCTGAACCATCATCTCCCGAACCATCAGGACCCATTCCAGAACCATCTGTCATCTCGCCACTTCCAAGGTCTTGAGTGGACAATGGCACTGATGGCTGAGTGCCAAAAGATTGTGGGCTTTGGGATGACTCTGTATATGTATGGAATGGAGTGGATGGTGTAGAGACTTCAATGCTTGAAACCACTGATGAGCTTTCCATTTCCTTGATTTCCGCTTCATCTGTTGCTACACTGAAATCGTAGTGTTGGGTTGTGCTCTGTGTCAAAGTGATGTCCCCACCAGAACCCTCTTGTAATGTTGACATTTGGTCACCTTCTTTGGCTACAGAGAAGACTTGGTCGGTTTCAGAGACTGTTGATGCCATAATTGATTCATCTGTAACTGACACCCCATATGTAGTTGTGATGTGAGTTGTTGCCTCAGTAGGTTCTGCTCCAGGAAGAGGTGGTTGAGATGGGGGAGTTGCAAAAACAAGGGGGGGCTGACTGGACAAACCATAGTCAGGATATTCAGGTTCCTCTTTAAAGTCTTTTGAGGTCTCCTCTGAGGTAACTCCAGAGCCTTCTGTGTAAGGGTATACAGAGGTACTCCATAATAACCCCAGTGTCTTTCCAATAAGTTCAGTGACATGTTCAGTAATAGTTTGTGGTGTTGTGAAAGAGCTGACAGTCTCAGGGGGTGAAGTCTCTTTAGCTGGTTGTAAGGTGCTTGAAACTGCAGTGTCTGTACTCTCCACTGAAGGAGTATTTGCTCTAAGTTTATTTGTGGAAACTGAAACAGTTTGGGCTGGTGTTGTGTCTATGGTGACAGCACCAGAACCCTCATCTGTGACAACAGATGATGGTATGGTTGTTTTTCTTGTAGGTACAACAGGCAGTAACTCTGAACTTGTGCCCTCTTCACTAGATGTGGATAGTGTTGATGTGGATTCAGTCTGCTGGCCTGAGCCTCCCTCATCTGTTTGGGTAGATTCAGTAAATAACTTTGGTGAAGTTTTCACAGCAACTGTTGGCATAATTGTAGTCTTAGTCGTGTAGTACTCTGTGGATTTCTCCTCTGAGGTTTGGGTAGAACTGGAGCGTCCAATCTCACCAGAAGAAGTAATCTCCCGTGGCAGGGATGTGGTAGTATGTACATGAACTGAACTATCATCTGTTTGATCTTGAGATGACGAAGTAGCTGGTTTCTCTGTGATTGACACAACTGACAAAAATTCTGAGCTCACTGTCTGCTCAGCAGACACATCTTTTACTGTTACAGTAAGAGACCCACTGGTGACAAGTTCTGTTGTCTGAGGCCCAGAGGGTGTTTCCTCTGAAGAAGTAAATAAGTTGTCTGAAGCGTCAAGAATTGGCACAGTTGATGGTTTCTCAGATATGCCTTCTGTAGCTATGCTATGGTGAGGAGTGTGGGTTGTGGTGGTAAATATATCAAGACCTGAACCCTCGATATCTTTGTATGTTGTTGTGGGGAAGGATGTTGTTTGCCTTGTGGATGTGTCTACTTTCACACTGACAGTCTCTTTTGAAGATGTAATGTCCCCAAGTGGATGTGTTGTTGTGATAAGCAGGTCAGCACTTGAAGTTGTGTGTGCTGGAACAGTTGTGGTTATAATTTGTATAGGTAATTCAGAAATACCTGAACCTTCCGCTGTCGAAAGATCAGTTGATGGTGATGTTGTTGAGTGTGGAGTATGAGCTGTTGTGGAAAGCATATGATGGGTCTGCTGTCCTGAACCCTCCTCGACTGATATAGTTTCCACAGATGTTGGCACTGTTATTAGTTTGTCAGTAGAAATTGAGGTGCCCATGTTTTCTGTACTTGAAGACTGGCTAGCAACATCTCCTGAACCTTCATCAGTTGGATGGGGGGGCAATGAAGGTGTTTGTGTACTTGTACCAACTGACAGAAACTCAGTGCTTGTTTTCTCAGTAGACACCGGTCCAGCAGAGGGTGGAAGAGACTCAACAGTGAAGATTGCACTTCCCGTAAATACATCCTCTGTTGAGGTAAACATGGACTCTGAAGAATCTGTCATAGGAACAATTGTTGGAGATTCTGTTGTAAAGTTCAGAAGTTTTTCTTCCATTGTGGATGAGGGAACAAATGATGCTGTTGATGAATGCTCTTGCGTGGCTGCACTGTAGCTAGGAGAAGGACCTCTTGTTGTGAACATCTCCGCAGTCAGTCCAGAGCCCTCATCTGCTACTGTTGATGTCTCTTCAGATGACCTTGTTGGAGATGTCTCTCTGGATTGATCTTCTGTGCTTTCTTGGTATGTCTTGTCCAAAAGATCCTGTGTTGTGGTGGGATGTATGCCAACTTTAAATGTTGTGAAAATTGGAGCTGTTGTAGTAATAAATTGTGCAGTGGAAACTGTTGTTGGGACATCACCTGAGCTTTCTTCTGTTTGATTGAGAGATGTTGATGTGGTTGGCACAACTGACAGCAATTCTGAGCTCATTGTCTGCTCAGCAGACACATCTTTTACTGTTACAGTAAGAGACCCACTGGTGACAGGTTCTGTTGTCTGAGGCCCAGAGGGTGTTTCCTCTGAAGAAGTAAATAAGTTGTCTGAAGCGTCAAGAATTGGCACAGTTGATGGTTTCTCAGATAGGCCTTCTGTAGCTATGCTATGGTGAGGAGTGTGGGTTGTGGTGGTAAATATATCAAGACCTGAGCCCTCGCTATCTTTGTATGTTGTGCTGGGGAAGGACGTTGTTTGCCCTGTGGATATGTCTGCTTTCACACTGCTGGTCTCTTTTGAAGATGTAATGTCCACAAGTGGATGTGTTGTTGTGATGAGCAGGTCAGCACTTGAAGTTGTGTGTGTTGGAACAGTTGTGGTAATAGTTTGTATAGGTAATTCAGAAATACCTGAACCTTCCGCTGTCGAAAGATCAGTTGATGGTGATGTTGTTGAGTGTGGAGTATGAGCTGTTGTGAAAAGCATATGATGAGTCTGCTGTCCTGAACCTTCCTCAACTGATATAGTTTCCACAGATGTTGGCACTGTTATTACTTTGTGAGTAGAAATTGAGGTGCCCAAGTGTTCTGTACTTGAAGACTGGCTAGCGACATCTCCTGAACCTTCGTCAGTTGGATGGGGGGGCATTGAAGGTGTTTGTGTACTTGTACCAACTGACAGAACCTCAGTGCTTGTTTTCTCAGTAGACACCGGTCCAGCAGAGGGTGGAAGAGATTCAACAGTGAAGATTGCACTCCCTGTAAATATATCCTCTGTTGAGGTAAACATGGACTCAGAAGAATCTGTCATAGGAACAATTGTGGAAGATTCTATTGTTGAGGTCTGACGTTTTTCTTCCATTGTGGATGAGGGAACAAAAAATACAGTTGGTGAATGCTCTTGCGTGGCTGTGCTGTAGCTAGGAGAAGGACTTCTTGTTGCGAACATCTCCGGAATCAGTCCAGAACCCTCATCTGCTACTGTTGATGTCTCTTCGGATGACCTTGTTGGAGATGTCTCTCTGGATTGATCTTCTGTGCTTTCTTGGTATGTCTTGTCCAAAAGATGCTGAGTTGTGGTGGGATGTATGCCAACTGTAAATGTTGTGGAAATTGGAGCTGTTGTAGTAATAAATTGTGCAGTGGAAACTGTTGTTTGGACATCACCTGAGCTTTCTTCTGTTTGATTGAGAGATGTTGATGTGGTGGGCACAACTGACAGCAATTCTGAGCTCACTGTCTGCTCAGCAGACACATCTGTTATTGTTACAGTAAGAGACCCACTGGTGACAAGTTCTGTTGTCTGAGGCCCAGAGGGTGTTTCCTCCGAAGAAGTAAATAAGTTGTCTGAAGCGTCAAGAATTGGCACAGTTGATGGTTTCTCAGATATGCCTTCTGTAGCTATGCTATGGTGAGGAGTGTGGGTTGTGGTGGTAAATATATCAAAACCTGAGCCCTCGCTATCTTTGTATGTTGTGGTGGGGAAGGAGGTTGTTTGTCCTGTGGATATGTCTGCTTTCACACTGCCGGTCTCTTTTGAAGATGCAATGTCCACAAGTGGATGTGTTGTCGTGATAAGCAGGTCAGCACTTGAAGTTGTGTGTGTTGGAACAGTTGTGGTAATGGTTTGTACAGCTTGTTCAGAAGTATAAATACCTGAACCTTCCACTGTCGAAAGATCAATTGATGGTGATGTTGTATAGAGTGGAGTATGAGTTGTTTTGGAAAGCGTATGATGAGTCTGCTGTCCTGAACCCTCATCATCTGATGTAGTTTCAATGGGAGATGTTGGTGCTGTTATTAGTTTCTCAGTTGACAACAGAGAAGGAGCAGAAGTGCCCATTTGTTCTGTACTTGAAGACTGGCTAGCAACATCTCCTGAACCTTCATCAGTTGGATGGGGGGCAATGAAGGTGCTTGTGTACTTGTACCAACTGACAGAAACTCAGTGCTTGTTTTCTCAGTAGACACCGGTCCAGCTGAAGGTGGAAGAGATTCAACAGTGAAGATTGTACTTCCTGTAAATACATCCTCTGTTGAGGTAAACATGGACTCTGAATAATCTGTCATAGGAACAATTGTTGGAGTTTCTGTTGTCAAGTTCTGAAGTTTTTCTTCCATTGTGGATGAGGGAACAAACAATACTGTTGATGAATGTTCTTGCGTGGCTGCACTGTAGCTAGGAGAAGGACCTCTTGTTGTGAACATCTCCGGAGTCAGTCCAGAGCCCTCATCTGCTACTGTTGATGTCTCTTCGGATGACCTTGTTGGAGATGTCTCTCTGGATTGATCTTCTGTGCTTTCTTGGTATGTTTTGTCCAAAAGATGCTGTGTTGTGGTGGGATGTTTGCCAACTGTAAATGTTGTGGAAATTGGAGATGTTGTAGTAATAAATTGTGCAGTGGAAACTTTTGTTGGGACATCACCTGAGCTTTCTTCTGTTTGATTGAGAGATGTTGATGTAGTGGGCACAACTGTCAGCAATTCTGAGCTCACTGTCTGCTCAGCAGACACATCTTTTACTGTTACAATAAGAGACCCACTGGTGACAAGTTCTGTTGTCTGAGGCCCAGAGGGTGTTTCCTCCGAAGAAGTAAATAAGTTGTCTGAAGCGTCAAGAATTGGCACAGTTGATGGTTTCTCATTCGTGCCGTCTGTAGCTATGCTATGGTGAGGAGTGTGGGTTGTGGTGGTAAATATATCAAAACCTGAGCCCTCGCTATCTTTGTATGTTGTGGTGGGGAAGGAGGTTGTTTGCCCTGTGGATATGTCTGCTTTCACACTGCTGGTCTCTTGTGTAGATGTAATGTCCACAAGTGGATGTGTTGTCGTGATAAGCAGGTCAGCACTTGAAGTTGTGTGTGTTGGAACAGTTGTGGTAATGGTTTGTACAGCTTGTTCAGAAGTATAAATACCTGAACCTTCCACTGTCGAAAGATCAATTGATGGTGATGTTGTATAGAGTGGAGTATGAGTTGTTTTGGAAAGCGTATGATGAGTCTGCTGTCCTGAACCCTCATCATCTGATGTAGTTTCAATGGGAGATGTTGGTGCTGTTATTAGTTTCTCAGTTGACAACAGTGAAGGAGCAGAAGTGCCCATTTGTTCTGTACTTGCAGACTGGCTAGCAACATCTCCTGAACCTTCATCAGTTGGATGGGGGGCAATGAAGGTGTTTGTGTACTTGTACCAACTGACAGAAACTCAGTGCTTGTTTTCTCAGTAGACACCGGTCCAGCTGAAGGTGGAAGAGATTCAACAGTGAAGATTGTACTTCCTGTAAATACATCCTCTGTTGAGGTAAACATGGACTCTGAATAATCTGTCATAGGAACAATTGTTGGAGTTTCTGTTGTCAAGTTCTGAAGTTTTTCTTCCATTGTGGATGAGGGAACAAACAATACTGTTGATGAATGTTCTTGCGTGGCTGCACTGTAGCTAGGAGAAGGACCTCTTGTTGTGAACATCTCCAGAGTCAGTCCAGAGCCCTCATCTGCTACTGTTGATGTCTCTTCGGATGACCTTGTTGGAGAAGTCTCTCTGGATTGATCTTCTGTGCTTTCTTGGTATGTCTTGTCCAAAAGATGCTGTGTTGTGGTGGGATGTATGCCAACTGTAAATGTTGTGGAAATTGGAGCTGTTGTAGTAATAAATTGTGCAGTGGAAACTGTTGTTGGGACATCACCTGAGCTTTCTTCTGTTTGATTGAGAGATGTTGATGTGGTGGGCACAACTGACAGCAATTCTGAGCTCACTGTCTGCTCAGCAGACACATCTTTTACTGTTACAGTAAGAGACCCACTGGTGACAAGTTCTGTTGTCTGAGGCCCAGAGGGTGTTTCCTCTGAAGAAGTAAATAAGTTGTCTGAAGCGTCAAGAATTGGCACAGTTGATGGTTTCTCAGATGTGCCTTCTGTAGCTATGCTATGGTGAGGAGTGTGGGTTGTGGTGGTAAATATATCAAAACCTGAGCCCTCGCTATCTTTGTATGTTGTGGTGGGGAAGGAGGTTGTTTGCCCTGTGGATATGTCTGCTTTCACACTGCTGGTCTCTTGTGTAGATGTAATGTCCACAAGTGGATGTGTTGTCGTGATAAGCAGGTCAGCACTTGAAGTTGTGTGTGTTGGAACAGTTGTGGTAATGGTTTGTACAGCTTGTTCAGAAGTATAAATACCTGAACCTTCCACTGTCGAAAGATCAATTGATGGTGATGTTGTATAGAGTGGAGTATGAGTTGTTTTGGAAAGCGTATGATGAGTCTGCTGTCCTGAACCCTCATCATCTGATGTAGTTTCAATGGGAGATGTTGGTGCTGTTATTAGTTTCTCAGTTGACAACAGTGAAGGAGCAGAAGTGCCCATTTGTTCTGTACTTGAAGACTGGCTAGCAACATCTCCTGAACCTTCATCAGTTGAATGGGGGGGCAATGAAGGTGTTTGTGTACTTGTACCAACTGACAGAAACTCAGTGCTTGTTTTCTCAGTAGACACCGGTCCAGCTGAAGGTGGAAGAGATTCAACAGTGAAGATTGTACTTCCTGTAAATACATCCTCTGTTGAGGTAAACATGGACTCTGAATAATCTGTCATAGGAACAATTGTTGGAGTTTCTGTTGTCAAGTTCTGAAGTCTTTCTTCCATTGTGGATGAGGGAACAAACAATACTGTTGATGAATGTTCTTGCGTGGCTGCACTGTAGCTAGGAGAAGGAGCTCTTGTTGTGAACATCTCCGGAGTCAGTCCAGAGCCCTCATCTGCTACTGTTGATGTCTCTTCGGATGACCTTGTTGGAGAAGTCTCTCTGGATTGATCTTCTGTGCTTTCTTGGTATGTCTTGTCCAAAAGATGCTGTGTTGTGGTGGGATGTATGCCAACTGTAAATGTTGTGGAAATTGGAGCTGTTGTAGTAATAAATTGTGCAATGGAAACTGTTGTTGGGACATCACCTGAGCTTTCTTCTGTTTGATTGAGAGATGTTGATGTAGTGGGCACAACTGTCAGCAATTCTGAGCTCACTGTCTGCTCAGCAGACACATCTTTTACTGTTACAGTAAGAGACCCACTGGTGACAAGTTCTGTTGTCTGAGGCCCAGAGGGTGTTTCCTCTGAAGAAGTAAATAAGTTGTCTGAAGCGTCAAGAATTGGCACAGTTGATGGTTTCTCAGATATGCCTTCTGTAGCTATGCTATGGTGAGGAGTGTGGGTTGTGGTGGTAAATATATCAAAACCTGAGCCCTCGCTATCTTTGTATGTTGTGGTGGGGAAGGAGGTTGTTTGCCCTGTGGATATGTCTGCTTTCACACTGCTGGTCTCTTGTGTAGATGTAATGTCCACAAGTGGATGTGTTGTCGTGATAAGCAGGTCAGCACTTGAAGTTGTGTGTGTTGGAACAGTTGTGGTAATGGTTTGTACAGCTTGTTCAGAAGTATAAATACCTGAACCTTCCACTGTCGAAAGATCAATTGATGGTGATGTTGTATAGAGTGGAGTATGAGTTGTTTTGGAAAGCGTATGATGAGTCTGCTGTCCTGAACCCTCATCATCTGATGTAGTTTCAATGGGAGATGTTGGTGCTGTTATTAGTTTCTCAGTTGACAACAGTGAAGGAGCAGAAGTGCCCATTTGTTCTGTACTTGCAGACTGGCTAGCAACATCTCCTGAACCTTCATCAGTTGGATGGGGGGCAATGAAGGTGTTTGTGTACTTGTACCAACTGACAGAAACTCAGTGCTTGTTTTCTCAGTAGACACCGGTCCAGCTGAAGGTGGAAGAGATTCAACAGTGAAGATTGTACTTCCTGTAAATACATCCTCTGTTGAGGTAAACATGGACTCTGAATAATCTGTCATAGGAACAATTGTTGGAGTTTCTGTTGTCAAGTTCTGAAGTTTTTCTTCCATTGTGGATGAGGGAACAAACAATACTGTTGATGAATGTTCTTGCGTGGCTGCACTGTAGCTAGGAGAAGGAGCTCTTGTTGTGAACATCTCCAGAGTCAGTCCAGAGCCCTCATCTGCTACTGTTGATGTCTCTTCGGATGACCTTGTTGGAGAAGTCTCTCTGGATTGATCTTCTGTGCTTTCTTGGTATGTCTTGTCCAAAAGATGCTGTGTTGTGGTGGGATGTATGCCAACTGTAAATGTTGTGGAAATTGGAGCTGTTGTAGTAATAAATTGTGCAATGGAAACTGTTGTTGGGACATCACCTGAGCTTTCTTCTGTTTGATTGAGAGATGTTGATGTGGTGGGCACAACTGACAGCAATTCTGAGCTCACTGTCTGCTCAGCAGACACATCTTTTACTGTTACAGTAAGAGACCCACTGGTGACAAGTTCTGTTGTCTGAGGCCCAGAGGGTGTTTCCTCTGAAGAAGTAAATAAGTTGTCTGAAGCGTCAAGAATTGGCACAGTTGATGGTTTCTCAGATGTGCCTTCTGTAACTATGCTATGGTGAGGAGTGTGGGTTGTGGTGGTAAATATATCAAAACCTGAGCCCTCGCTATCTTTGTATGTTGTGGTGGAGAAGGAGGTTGTTTGCCCTGTGGATATGTCTGCTTTCACACTGCTGGTCTCTTGTGTAGATGTAATGTCCACAAGTGGATGTGTTGTCGTGATAAGCAGGTCAGCACTTGAAGTTGTGTGTGTTGGAACAGTTGTGGTAATGGTTTGTACAGCTTGTTCAGAAGTATAAATACCTGAACCTTCCACTGTCGAAAGATCAATTGATGGTGATGTTGTATAGAGTGGAGTATGAGTTGTTTTGGAAAGCGTATGATGAGTCTGCTGTCCTGAACCCTCACCATCTGATGTAGTTTCAATGGGAGATGTTGGTGCTGTTATTAATTTCTCAGTTGACAACAGTGAAGGAGCAGAAGTGCCCATTTGTTCTGTACTTGAAGACTGGCTAGCAACATCTCCTGAACCTTCATCAGTTGGATGGGGGGCAATGAAGGTGTTTGTGTACTTGTACCAACTGACAGAAACTCAGTGCTTGTTTTCTCAGTAGACACCGGTCCAGCTGAAGGTGGAAGAGATTCAACAGTGAAGATTGTACTTCCTGTAAATACATCCTCTGTTGAGGTAAACATGGACTCTGAATAATCTGTCATAGGAACAATTGTTGGAGTTTCTGTTGTCAAGTTCTGAAGTTTTTCTTCCATTGTGGATGAGGGAACAAACAATACTGTTGATGAATGTTCTTGCGTGGCTGCACTGTAGCTAGGAGAAGGAGCTCTTGTTGTGAACATCTCCGGAGTCAGTCCAGAGCCCTCATCTGTTACTGTTGATGTCTCTTCGGATGACCTTGTTGGAGATGTCTCTCTGGATTGATCTTCTGTGCTTTCTTGGTATGTCTTGTCCAAAAGATGCTGTGTTGTGGTGGGATGTATGCCAACAGTAAATGTTGTGGAAATTGGAGCTGTTGTAGTAATAAATTGTGCAATGGAAACTGTTGTTGGGACATCACCTGAGCTTTCTTCTGTTTGATTGAGAGATGTTGATGTGGTGGGCACAACTGACAGCAATTCTGAGCTCACTGTCTGCTCAGCAGACACATCTTTTACTGTTACAGTAAGAGACCCACTGGTGACAAGTTCTGTTGTCTGAGGCCCAGAGGGTGTTTCCTCTGAAGAAGTAAATAAGTTGTCTGAAGCGTCAAGAATTGGCACAGTTGATGGTTTCTCAGATATGCCTTCTGTAGCTATGCTATGGTGAGGAGTGTGGGTTGTGGTGGTAAATATATCAAAACCTGAGCCCTCGCTATCTTTGTATGTTGTGGTGGGGAAGGAGGTTGTTTGCCCTGTGGATATGTCTGCTTTCACACTGCTGGTCTCTTTTGAAGATGTAATGTCCATAAGTGGATGTGTTGTCGTGATAAGCAGGTCAGCACTTGAAGTTGTGTGTGTTGGAACAGTTGTGGTAATGGTTTGTACAGCTTGTTCAGAAGTATAAATACCTGAACCTTCCACTGTCGAAAGATCAATTGATGGTGATGTTGTATAGAGTGGAGTATGAGTTGTTTTGGAAAGAGTATGATGAGTCTGCTGTCCTGAACCCTCGCCATCTGATGTAGTTTCAATGGGAGATGTTGGTGCTGTTATTAATTTCTCAGTTGACAACAGTGAAGGAGCAGAAGTGCCCATTTGTTCTGTACTTGAAGACTGGCTAGCAACATCTCCTGAACCTTCATCAGTTGGATGGGGGGGCAATGAAGGTGCTTGTGTACTTGTACCAACTGACAGAAACTCAGTGCTTGTTTTCTCAGTAGACACCGGTCCAGCTGAAGGTGGAAGAGATTCAACAGTGAAGATTGTACTTCCTGTAAATACATCCTCTGTTGAGGTAAACATGGACTCTGAAGAATCTGTCATAGGATCAATTGTTGGAGTTTCTGTTGTCAAGTTCTGAAGTTTTTCTTCCATGGTGGATGAGGGAACAAACAATACTGTTGATGAATGTTCTTGCGTGGCTGCACTGTAGCTAGGAGAAGGAGCTCTTGTTGTGAACATCTCCGGAGTCAGTCCAGAGCCCTCATCTGTTACTGTTGATGTCTCTTCGGATGACCTTGTTGGAGATGTCTCTCTGGATTGATCTTCTGCGCTTTCTTGGTATGTCTTGTCCAAAAGATGCTGTGTTGTGGTGGGATGTATACCAACTGTAAATGTTGTGGAAATTGGAGCTGTTGTAGTAATAAATTGTGCAGTGGAAACTGTTGTTGGGACATCACCTGAGCTTTCTTCTGTTTGATTGAGAGATGTTGATGTGGTGGGCACAACTGACAGCAATTCTGAGCTCACTGTCTGCTCAGCAGACACATCTTTTACTGTTACAGTAAGAGACCCACTGGTGACAAGTTCTGTTGTCTGAGGCCCAGAGGGTGTTTCCTCTGAAGAAGTAAATAAGTTGTCTGAAGCGTCAAGAATTGGCACAGTTGATGGTTTCTCAGATGTGCCTTCTGTAACTATGCTATGGTGAGGAGTGTGGGTTGTGGTGGTAAATATATCAAAACCTGAGCCCTCGCTATCTTTGTATGTTGTGGTGGAGAAGGAGGTTGTTTGCCCTGTGGATATGTCTGCTTTCACACTGCTGGTCTCTTTTGAAGATGTAATGTCCACAAGTGGATGTGTTGTCGTGATAAGCAGGTCAGCACTTGAAGTTGTGTGTGTTGGAACAGTTGTGGTAATGGTTTGTACAGCTTGTTCAGAAGTATAAATACCTGAACCTTCCAGTGTTGAAAGATCAATTGATGGTGATGTTGTATAGTGTGAAGTATGAGTTGTTTTGGAAAGTGTATGATGAGTCTGCTGTCCTGAACCCTCACCATCTGATGTAGTTTCAATGGCAGATGTTGGTGCTGTTATTAGTTTCTCAGTTGACAACAGTGAAGGAGCAGAAGTGCCCATTTGTTCTGTACTTGAAGACTGGCTAGCAACATCTCCTGAACCTTCATCAGTTGGATGGGGGGGCAATGAAGGTGTTTGTGTACTTGTACCAACTGACAAAAACTCAGTGCTTGTTTTCTCAGTAGACACCGGTCCAGCTGAAGGTGGAAGAGATTCAACAGTGAAGATTGTACTTCCTGTAAATACATCCTCTGTTGAGGTAAACATGGACTCTGAAGAATCTGTCATAGGATCAATTGTTGGAGTTTCTGTTGTCAAGTTCTGAAGTTTTTCTTCCAATGTGGATGAGGGAACAAACAATACTGTTGATGAATGTTCTTGCGTGGCTGCACTGTAGCTAGGAGAAGGAGCTCTTGTTGTGAACATCTCCGGAGTCAGTCCAGAGCCCTCATCTGTTACTGTTGATGTCTCTTCGGATGACCTTGTTGGAGATGTCTCTCTGGATTGATCTTCTGTGCTTTCTTGGTATGTCTTGTCCAAAAGATGCTGTGTTGTGGTGGGATGTATGCCAACAGTAAATGTTGTGGAAATTGGAGCTGTTGTAGTAATAAATTGTGCAATGGAAACTGTTGTTGGGACATCACCTGAGCTTTCTTCTGTTTGATTGAGAGATGTTGACGTGGTGGGCACAACTGACAGCAATTCTGAGCTCACTGTCTGCTCAGCAGACACATCTTTTACTGTTACAGTAAGAGACCCACTGGTGACAAGTTCTGTTGTCTGAGGCCCAGAGGGTGTTTCCTCTGAAGAAGTAAATAAGTTGTCTGAAGCATCAAGAATTGGCACAGTTGATGGTTTCTCAGATGTGCCTTCTGTAGCTATGCTATGGTGAGGAGTGTGGGTTGTGGTAATAGTTTGTATAGGTAATTCAGAAATACCTGAACCTTCAACTGTTGAAAGATAAGATGATGGCGATATTGTAGAGTGTGGAGTATGAGTTGTTGTAGAAAGCGTATGATGAATTTGCTTTCCTGAACTCTCCTCATCCATGGGAGATGTTGGTGCTGTTAATAGTTTTTCAGTTGAAAACAGTGAAGGAGTAGTGGCCATATGTTCTGTACTTGAAGACTGACTGGTAGAAACTCCTGAACCTTCATCAGTAGGATGAGAGGAGAATGTAGTTTCCACTGAAAATGATGGCAGAGTTGTTAGTTTCTCAGTTGAAAGCAGTATGGGAGCAGAGGTGGCCATTTCCACTGTGCTTGATGACTGGAAAGTAAAATCTCCTGAACCATCACCGGTTGCTAGGATGGAGGGCGAAAGGTTTTGTGTATTTGTAGCAACTGACAGAGGCTCTTTGCTTGTTGTCTCTTCAGATGTTGGTCCAGTTGATGGTGGAAGAGATTCAACAGTAAAAATATGAGTTACATCCCCAGTGGAGGTAAAAATAGTCTCTAGGGAATCTGTAATAGATACAGCAAATGGTGTCTCCGTTGTGGAAGCCTGTAGTTTTTCTTCCCTTGTGGGTGATGGAACATGTGATATTGTTGAAACATCTTGATGTCCAGCTGTGTTGTAGCTAGGAGAAGGACCACTTGTGGTGAACATATCAATAGGCTGCTGAGCAGAACCTTCATCTCCCGTTAATATAGATGTCACTTCCATCTCAGGAGTAGCTTGTTCTGAAGCTAATGGCATCACTGTTGATCCTATGGTTGCAGACTGTGTTGATTCCTCTGACGGCGTATGGACAGCACCTAACAATGCTGTGGATGCTCCATCTTTACTCTCTGTAATTGTAGTTTGAGTGGAAGTCAACAGCAGAAGTGATGATACTGTGGTGTGTGGTTCTGGGCTTTGCTCCTCAGAAGTGCCTTCATTTGTGAATGTGGGCATTGACACTGTTATTCCTTTGGATGTTTGTGATTGCTCTTCAGTGTTTTTCACATCCTCCTCACTATCTGTAAAATCCCTCTCAGCTGTTGTCCCTTGAGTCAATACTTCAGTTGAAGCAGGACTGGTTATAGCTTCTTCTTCAACTCCTTGGGTGAAAGCTGTGACTGTTTCTCTCTCACCAGTGAAGGGAGTGTTGGTCTCCAAAGTGGATGACTCATCTGTGATTGATGGAGATGTTTTTTCAGATGATGTGTGCACTGTGGTCATGTGCAACTCTGGCTTTGCAGAGGAAAACAAAGGTGGTGTCGTGGAGATTTTTGTTGTTGCCTTCGAGGTGAACATTGTTGGCATATCATCACCAGAGAAATCATCCTCTGGAGGTGTAGGAGAAGAATGATCAGGCATGTATGTGCTTGGCACAACTGATATTAATTCAGAGCTTGACATGTCCTGATCAATTACTGATGTTACTGTTGTAATGTGGGGTGCATGAGTGACTATTTCTGAGGTCTTAACTTCGGCTATGGTTTCCACTGTTGAAGGAAATAATGTTTCTGATGTATCAATAATTGAGATAGTTGAAGAGCCTTCTGAATTAGATGTTTCAGGTGTAGTTGGTACTGAAGTCGACACTGTAGATTCTGTGATGGATGTTTCTGTGGTCTCTTCCTCTGAGACATCTTTGGGTGTATAGAATGGAACTGCAGTTGTCCCTGGCACAGATGCTTCTACAGTGGCAGTAGGGAAATCTGTGATTGTAATTACAGCACTTCCTTCAGTCGAATCCTCTGTTGAAGATAATGTTGTCACTATTTTGTCATCCAGAGTTGAGGAAACAGCTGTCATTGTTACTTTAGTATCAGATGTAGTGGAGTAAATGGTAATGTCACCTGAGCTCTCCTCTGGAGTCATAGTGTAAGGTGTAACTGGTTTGTGTGTACTTGATTCAACAGACATGGAATCTGAGCTTGTTGTTGATAAAGTGGACTGAGTAGTTGCAGTCAGCACAGAGGACGATGTTGACACTGCATCTGACATTGGGACAGCTGTTGAAAAAGACTCTTTGGACAGCATTACTGTGGTAAAATCACCAGAGGTTTCTGCCTCAGAAGAATCCGAAAGAGGTGTCACTGGTTTATCAGTACTGGGCTTAACTGAACTTGTTTGTTGCCCAGATGGGGACGACAATGTTAAAGTTTCAGGTGTAGTTGGTGCTGAAGTCGACACTGTAGATTCTGTGATGGATGTTTCTGTGGTCTCTTCCTCTGAGACATCTTTGGGTGTATAGAATGGAACTGCAGTTGTCCCTGGCACAGATGCTTCTACAGTGGCAGTAGGGAAATCTGTGATTGTAATTACAGCACTTCCTTCAGTCGAATCCTCTGTTGAAGATAATGTTGTCACTATTTTGTCATCCAGAGTTGAGGAAACAGCTGTCATTGTTACTATTGTATCAGATGTAGTAGAGTAAATGGTAATGTCACCTGAGCTCTCCTCTGGAGTCATAGTGTAAGGTGTAACTGGTTTGTGTGTACTTGATTCAACAGATATGGAATCTGAGCTTGTTGTTGATAAAGTGGACTGAGTAGTTGCAGCCAGCACAGAGGATGATGTCGCCACTGTATCTGACATTGGGACAGCTGTTGAAAAAGACTCTTTGGGCAGCATTACTGTGGTAAAATCACCAGAGGTTTCTGCCTCAGAAGAATCTGATAGAGGTGTCACTGGTTTATCAGTACTGGGCTTAACTGAACTTGTTTGTTGCCCAGATGGGGACGACAGTGTTAATGTTTCAGGTGTAGTTGGTGCTGAAGTCGACATTTTAGATTCTGTGATGGATGTTTCTGTGGACTCTTCCTCTGAGACATCTTTGGGTGTATAGAATGGAACTGCAGTTGTCCCTGGCACAGATGCTTCTACAGTGGCAGTAGGGAAATCTGTGATTGTAATTACAGCACTTCCTTCAGTTGAATCCTCTGTTGAAGATAATGTTGTCACTGTTTTGTCATCCAGAGTTGAGGAAACAGCTGTCATTGTTACTATAGTATCAGATGTATTGGAGTAAATGGTAATGTCACCTGAGCTCTTCTCTGGAGTCATAGTGTAAGGTGTAACTGGTTTGTGTGTACTTGATTCAACAGATATGGAATCTGAGCTTGTTGTTGATAAAGTGGACTGAGTAGTTGCAGCCAGCACAGAGGATGATGTCGCCACTGTATCTGACATTGGGACAGCTGTTGAAAAAGACTCTTTGGGCAGCATTACTGTGGTAAAATCACCAGAGGTTTCTGCCTCAGAAGAATCTGATAGAGGTGTCACTGGTTTATCAGTACTGGGCTTAACTGAACTTGTTTGTTGCCCAGATGGGGACGACAGTGTTAATGTTTCAGGTGTAGTTGGTGCTGAAGTCGACATTTTAGATTCTGTGATGGATGTTTCTGTGGTCTCTTCCTCTGAGACATCTCTGGGTGTATAGAATGGAACTGCAGTTGTCCCTGGCACAGATGCTTCTACAGTGGCAGTACGGAAATCTGTGATTGTAATTACAGCACTTCCTTCAGTCGAATCCTCTGTTGAAGATAATGTTGTCACTGTTTTGTCATCCAGAGTTGAGGAAACAGCTGTCATTGTTACTATTGTATCAGATGTAGTAGAGTAAATGGTAATGTCACCTGAGCTCTCCTCTGGAGTCATAGTGTAAGGTGTGACAGGTTTGTGTGTACTTGATTCAACAGATATGGAATCTGAGCTTGCTGTTAATAAGGTGGACTGAGTAGTTGCAGCCTGTGCAGAGGATGATGACACTGCTGTATCTGTCATATGGTGTTCTGATGTTACCTTCAGGGTAGATGTGGGAATTGATCCAGTTTCAAATGTGGATGGTTGATCTGAATCTGCATCTTCTGATGAACTTTGAGTTCCATCTGTTGGTTTTTCTGTACTTGGCAAAACTGTTTCAGAGGTGAATGTCTGTTCATCAGGTGAGACTGTAGACAATTTTTCTGAAACATCAGCAATGGTGGATATCTCATCTGTTTTTGTCATCTGTTCTTGTGTTTGGCTATGGCTGTCTGTACTATAGAGAGATGTGGGTCTTAGTGTTGTAAACATATCAGTCGTCTGCTGACCTGAACCATCATCATCTATTGGGGTGGATACCACAAAAGTCTTGGGAGTAGAGTACATTGAAAATGAGGGCATTATTGTTGATTGCGTAGCCTTCTCTGAGGTATCTGTGTATGTCGTTGTTGGGACTGACTGAGTGACTTCTGATGATGTGCTGTCTGTGCTACCCTCCACAGGAGCTATAACGTCTGAGGATGACTCTGTGAATTGTGTGATGGAGACATTTTCTATCCTCACAGTGGGTGGCTGAGACACAGTTGTATTAAGAATGACTGAGGTTGCCCTTGTCTCTTCTGTGGGAGTTATGGATGTGATATCTATGCTGATTGATTCCACTGACTGTGTCTGGCCTTGTGTAAGTGTAGGCGAAAGCACAGTGACTGTTCCCGTGAGAGAATCTGAGATGTCAGTAACTGGTGTGCCCTTTAAGCTCTCTGAACTATCTGCAGTGTGCAATAGTTCTGTTGTTAGGGAAATGGGCTTTTCGGTTTCAGTTGCTGGACTGGTGGTGACGCTTCCTTGGGAAACACCTAAACCATCGTCTGTGTATGTGTCTATGGAAGGGCTTGATGACTGTAGCACTGGTTTCTCAGTGAATGTGGAGGTAGGTCTTCTCAGTGTTGTTGGTGATGCAGATGATCTTAAAGCCTGTGTAACAGTCTCTGTGGTTCCTTCATCTATGAGGGTTTCGTTTTCTGGTAGACTCAAAGGTGGAGATGGAGGAGTTGACTCTACAAAGGGAACAATGCTATCGTAGTCAGGCGCCAGAGTTGTGGTGGAGAACACCGGTGGAGTATCATCTGGGAAAGAGGGAATATCAATAAGGTCGTAATCAAATGTTTTGTTCTCAATGTAGTCTGGGGTTGGCCTGGCAAACTGGTCTCCTCTGCCCCCTTTAGGTAGGGAGGTTATTGTTGGGGTGAAGGGGGCAGCAGGTGAGGACACATCCAAATGTTTGCTGGCTGATTCCTCAGTTCCCTCTGGAGAAGACACAACTGGAAATTGGGTTCCTGAAGACTGAGACTCCCCTGTCGGAGCTGCAGGAAAGAAAAGATAAAAAAACATATTGCCTGAATGTGTTTAGCTGTGAGCAAATGAGCACTTGATCAGCAGTGCTGGACCAAGACAGCAGGAGCTAATGAATAATGAATGTGAGTAAAACATACTCTTAAACAGTCAATGGAGGTTATTGGAAGCAGAAACAGAAGGCTATTGTAATTTTGTCATCCATCAAATATGTTCTCAGACAGTGACATCATTCAAAGCAGCATAAATGCATTGCCAAAGCAAGCCACTGAATATCAATTTATCTAACGCACAAGCTCACAACTTACAGTATATTCAATTTATTTTCAACAATGTTTTCCTTTATTTGTTCAACAATAAACACTAAATGGGAATAAAACATTATTCATAAATAAAATGATTGCTCAATCTTTTAAAAAAAATAATCTCCTAATGTCATTTCAAATATTAAACATTTAACATCTTAAACAAGAGTGACCCTAGGTGCTAACATCTATTACAAAAAATCCTAATAAACAGGACCACAGACCTATCAAAAGATTACCCTATTAATCCACTAGCTTGTCAATACAGGTCTTTCACAATTAGTACACTGTAGCTTTAGCAGTCAGGAGACCAGATAGGATGAGGATTCTACTCCTCACAGTCAAGCTGGTATACAAAAGGTACAAAGGCAGGATTAACAGCAAGGGCCCTCGGGGCTTAGTCATCCACAGCCTGCACGGCCCTCTATTGAGTTTATTGTCCCATTACCTTCACAACTGGGACAGATTACATAGTGAGTCACAGGCATTTCCTCACAGCTAAGTATGTGACGAGTGTGTATAGAAATAGAGCCATTTGTTAGAGAGTTTATCAGCCACTGTCACCTACAGAGGAAAATTTATGAAATGGTCTCTCTTTCTCTCTCTTACTCCCTCTCTTTTCTCTCCTTTAATTACACGGTGTGTTCCCACCTCAGGCAAGGAAGAAGAAGAAGAAGAAAAAAAAAAAAAAAACACATGTCCACGTATCTACCCACTGAAACTCAAACAAAGGCAATCTGACAAGGGAAATGCATGCTCATCTTGGTCACTGTGTTCACAAGATGCCTCTGATGTACTACGAAACTCCCAAATGTTCCCTAGGGGCTCATTATTTGACTTGTAAAAAATATTTTTATACAAATACAAATTTCATACAAATCCAAACAGTTGCTCAGATGAACCCAGATGCTCCAACAATACAAAGCTTGTGATCTGCGGAGCAAATCAGCAACAGCTAACAGCTAATAAACAGCTAATAATAATAAAACACACACACTCACACACACACACACACACACACAATTGTACATTTTGGCTAGAAAACCAGCTTTTCCCACAAAGCTATTTCTCTTCCAGATTAGTGGCTGAGAGAGGCAGCAACACCTGCATGGACAGAGCTGTGCAGGCATGAACACCTGTTACACACCATGACACCATGGGAAGACAACACTCTGCAAGCCTAACAGCATATACTTCTCTCCTGCCACCTCCTTAGCCAGCACAGTGCCCAGGTTTCCAGTGGTCATAGCACACGTGATTTGTAATAAACTAACATCCCACATGAGCTGTAATAAAAACACACCACATGGCTCCTACTTGTTGCAGAGCCAAATAGACTTGACTCATTAGCTGTTGAAAAGACACAAGGACACCACTATGTGTAAATCATTACGTTTGCCACTCAACGCCATCTCAAAACGCATCTCCAGACCCAACATGAAAAATTGGATTTCTCTTACAACATACTATGTTATATGGTCATAAGTTATATGGTAATTGAATGAAATTGTTCCTGACTCATAAAGAATTGTACAAGAAGGCAGCACATATTTTAGTCATTAATGTACAACAAAACAACATGCTAACAGATGTAAATATGCAAACTATTTTTGTAAAAGAAATTATAACATGCATAAAAAATAATCCATGATATATTCATTTTTCAATCCAATGATTTAAGATCAAACTTTTCATTTTGAAGACTAAATTTTATGGTTAATCTTAGAAGTCAGAGCCTTTGTTATGCCGTGCCAACAAGCTGCACTGCTGAAAACCCAAAATCAGTCAGTCAGTCAGTCTACACTGGACTCTCAGCCAGCCACCAGCCAGCCTGCCTGCCTGCCTCTGGCTGCTCAGCTGTCTCTACAAAGTGGGAGACTTTACACTGCTGATGACATCACCCTCACAGAGGCGTCCAGTAACCAGTGCGCTAATAGGCATCTGTGTTTGTTCAGGTAGCAGGCCAGTTCTGCTCTCAACCAGGCTCACGGACACCTCAGATTAAAAAAAAAAAGAAGAAGAAGAAGAAGCAAATCCAGGAGCATCCAGGGAAAGGGTATGTTTACATGTAGATTATTATTAAGATCAACTGTGGAATACACTGTATAGTGACTGTTCTAAAATAGTCGTATGACAGGCATATAGATTAATCAAGGGAGATATTTTCTTATGAGGAAAAAAAAATGAATTTGCATGTAGACATTACTCAGTTGACTTAATTAATTACATCGATCACAGAGTGATCTCAATGTTATTCCACAAGCACATCCCAGTCTGACTCACAGCAAGCCAGCATCATGAAAAGCAATCAGGATCTAAACTGTCAGCCTCGCTAAGAAAGCCATTGGAACATGTTGGATCATCCATAGAAAATCACCCCATTCACCTCCTCCTCATGACTATAAATGGCTTCATTGACTCTCAGTCAGTTTTCCCCCCTTTAAAAACACATAACTGTGAGATGAGTATGTGAAGCGATAGTAAGTGTTTGTTAAAACAAAATCAGCATTTTAATTTCATCTCATCAGTTTTATCTCTACAGGTCAAGCATAAGCAGACCCAAAGATAAAACACCACCAGCAAAATACTGGAAGATTCTAAAGTTGGCTTGTGGACTTCACACAAGGAAATAAGTTAACATTGACCCCTGGATACAGATGTTCCTTCATCTTTGCACTTCAGATCTGTAATTCACACCACAGCTGCTGGAGTATGCAGTAGAGTTTTAATCTGGCCACTGTTGTGTGGATGTGGTTTTCTGAAGAATAACTTAGAGAAGGAAAGCCAAATGTACAAAACAAGATTACCACACAGACATAGAGGCTAGGGGTCATAATTATATGATTTATCCACAATGTTTCAGATGGATAAACTTAACAAATGAGAACTTAACGACAATGAAACAACACACTTTTAAGTGCATGATCAGTTCTCACAGATGGGGTTTTGTCACAGCAGATGCATCTCTTCAAAGTGTGTTAGTGCTCAACAGCCTAGAGGAGTCTCAAAATGGGAAGTTGGTCAGTCAAAACACTTCTTGTATCAGGGTTGCCTCTTTGGATCTCTGACAGTTGGATCCAGCTGGGTGGGAATGTGACAGGTTTTTGTCCTGAAAGCCAAGCCTGAGCAGTAGCATGGGTAATCTCAGCGCTTGGACCAATGGCAACTCAATATGCGGGTGAATGCCTCAGAAACTCCATGCCTACAGCTCAAAACAAACACTAAGTGCTTGACTCTGAAATTCCCCACTTGAGCTTGGTCAAGCTCTTTTCCTTTTACCGGTGCACAGAACAAGACCGCTATTTCAAATTACTGTGACTGACTAGAAAAACGGGTGTTAAAAAGCAGGCCAGATTTTAATAAACCAAGATTGTAGTCCATAAAACAATGTCTATGCATACAACAAGACTTCAATATCAATCAAAGTCTGGAAAAAATCTGATGCATTAGAGAAACTGCCACTATACCAGCCTTAGTGTGCAACTGTTTCCACACAGTCTATACATTATATCTGGCAGAGAATGTAAGTTCAGCACCCTGGACAGCAGAAACATACAGAGCGTACAATGATCCTTCTGACCATATGTAGCTGGATGAGTAATGTATGTACAGAATCTACAGTCTTATCCACAGCAATACACAGACGATGCCACATTTGAACTAATCCCTTTTTGATGCTATTTTCAATAACTATGGTATGTAACAAAAATAACAGAATCCTTACCAGAAGCATTTTCCAGAAGACGGTCAACATCATCCGCAGTGACTTTCTCTACAGGCACTGTTGTCTCGAGCACAGCAGAAGCCATGGAGGGAGATGGCACATGTTTGTCAGTAGTAGAATCTGTGCCTGTGAGTGTCTCCTTGTCCTCGGTCACTGGCACTGACGAAGGCTCCGTTACGCCTGAAATCGGTACTTCTGTGGACCTGTCGACATCCACCACGGCCGTTGTTTCAGATTTCTCTGACGCAGAAGTGACTCCTGTTGATTCCACATCCTCAGGTGCTGTTCCCACAGTACTTGTTAATTCTGTCTCACCCTCAACTGCATGAGACGTGGCACTTTCCTCTTCACGAGAAGAGAGGGTAGTTTCTTGCATTGGTTCAGTTGTGGCTGAGGCGGTTGAACCAGGAGTGTCTGTGTCACATACAATTGTTGTGAAGGTAGAAAGCTCTGTGACCGGTGCGGACGTGAATGTGTCCGTCTGCTCCGTTGACTCTGCTGTAGAGGTTGCTTCTTTGGATGCCTCCAAATCAGGCTGCTGAGGTGGTGTTGACTCAACGAGGCCTGGAGTCCCGGAGTCTATGCCATAGTCAGGTGGTCCATAATCTGGATAATCAGAGGCTTCTGGAGCTGGCAAAATGGTAGACGTGGATGACTCAGGCACACCAGTGCTTTGGTCTGTGCCTGCTGTGTGGTCCTCAACAGGCTCAAGTGACACATCTACTGAGAGTTCAGTGTTCGGTGAGACACTGGAAGACAAATCACTGTCCCCTGTGGTGGCATCTATTTCCGAAGAAGTCATCAAATCAGACTGAGCGAAGACAGTGTTTACCTCAAAGTCCGTCACTTGTTCTGAGGTGGCAGTTCCCATATCAGGTGTACTGGCTGTAACAGCCTCCTCTGCAGAGTGAGTGCCGGTTCCTTCAAGGTCGGAGGTCGTCTCCGTGGTGAAGCCTGTCAGGATGGTCTCCTCTGTTTTTCCCTCTGCAAATTTGGGTTCTGTCGGGGAGGCGGTGAGGAGGACGTCGGGCAGAATGGTAACCACGGCGATTGTTTCCTCGTCACCATTTGACTCTGAGTCAGTGACCCCTTGTTCCTCTTGTGAGGGTGTGGCCGTCTCGCCCGCTGAGGGCTCTTGAGGGAACACATCGCCACGAGGTGGTGGGGTCGCCTCTCTCTGTTTCAGGTCTTCCCCCAAAAAGTCTGTAATGTCAAAGACTACAGGTGTTGTCACAACCGCATCTTCAGTATCATCTGACTCGCTTGGTTCTGTTGGTGTCACCTCCAACTCCAGCTCACCATCTGGAATATCATCAACAGTGGGTGGTGCCATGCTAGCAGAGAACATTGAGGGGGGTTCTGTGAAAATTCCTCCAAGGTCCTTCAGGTGATCTGCACTGACTGCAGCCTCTGTTGGAGCAGCCTCATCTGTGCTGGCTTCCAGGTGGAAAGGGGCTGAGGTGGTTTGGCTGAAGGTTGGAGTCAGGGTGGGAGTAGCGGTTGTGCTAAACACGGTCACATCCACAAACGATGTTTGGTTCATCTCTGTTCTACCTGTAAGATCACACAGACAAGGAGATGCAATTAAACAAAGATTGTTTATTCATGTATTTTATTTTATTCTTTTTTTTTTAGCACAGTCTTATTATTTAACCAGTGTGGTTGAAGAAGTTTTGCATTGATTCAATGGAATGCATATTCTGTGCATAAGAGAGCTGCAAAACATTTCAGTATATCAAAGTGGAATATGTCATTCAAATAAAACTGAATCTGTCAACTGGGTAAACAGAATCCCAGAGAGATTTCTTTGCTGAGAGGAAATTATCATACTAAATCTATGGTTGACACATGTTTATAACTATAAATCCAGTTTAGGAGAGAAATTATTCAACGGTCTTGGAGATATGCAGTATTATTATGTAGCTCTTATGAAACATTACTCATGCATTGTCTCTTGAAACCAAATCATTGAGTTGTGGTTTCTGCGCACCACTTTTAGAGCCTGACAATGAGGGAAGAAACATGTTTTGATTGTGAAATGTCATCTAAAGTTCGTCCACTGTGACGTTTTTCCCCCCCTGCCAATTATTTTTGCCCTTTCACTTATAAGTCAGAGTAATAACTACCAAAGTAAATACAATGAAATAAAAAGAACAAAAAAAAAGATTGAGTCACTTCACTCACTAATCTTTTATATTCAATTTTCCTGCTTTTTCCCAGGGTTATATTTGTGGATTAACAGTGGGCGAAACTAACATACTGTAAGTGCTGAAAATATCACGCCAAGTCCTGGCATGTCCTTGACTGATGTTATTTATGCATGCACTTTCTTCAAGAAAAAAGTTCCAGAAATGAATATTTTTTACACAATATATACATTGTCTTTATGAAATCATAGCCTCTAGGGCTTCCAGCTTTTTAAGACTATACTAATTCTAAATGAAACACGACATAAACACACAGTTATCCTAGGAGAAGCACATGCAAAAGCATGGGAGGGAGACCATTTAGAAAGTCCACTCTGCCCCACCCAACTCTGAGCAGTCACAAAGCACGTACATATACACATTGACACACAGTACACACACCCTTCACTGAGAAACAAACATCCTTTGGTTGGAGTGTGTGTGTGTTTGTGTGTGTGTGTGTGTGTGTGTGTGTGTGTGTGTGTGTGTTTGTGTGACAGCTTAAAGAGCCTCTCCTCTGTCTGGCGCAGCACGACACCACGTGGAGTGACTCCAGCTGTTCTGCATTATGCACATGGCCCTTTCGCCTGCCCTCCCCTGCTATCTCTGATGTAAGGTGTGACACACTTTTTTCCTCTGTCCAAAAAAAGACCCCCCCCCCCTCCTCCTCTTCCTACAATCTGGGAGAATGCTGGATTACACTGATGTGTCTTAGCAGTTGTTTGGTTCACAAAGCAGGACTGTGGTATCAAGCACTTAAAAAAAGCATATCCCCTCACTTTCTGCCAATGGCTTCTTCACTATCAGCTTCACTGATAAGCCGGAAAATAAGTAGAAAATACCCCAGGAGTACAAAAATGGCTACTTAAAAAGTACTTAGGGGGAAGTGGAGTGTCAGTGCATAGACCTGAAATAGACCATATAAGCCAGAGGGGGTTACCAAGTCATGTATGCTTGACCCCTCTTGCGGCATGACTTATCAGTGAGGGGGTGTAGCTTAGTCCTGAGCGCTTGGCCCTGGAGGGGGGGCAAGCTATCAGAAAGAGCTGATAGGCCATTGGGACAGGGTCAAAGGTCACTGGAGCTGGTTGGTTTTAGGGCTCTGGAGGCAGAAGCCTTCTCGACAGTTACCCTAGCCGTTTGCACTGATAAAAGCTAAGTGATAGTGTCAGAACGGGAGAACGGCACTAGCGGAAACTGTGAGTGACGTGACAAAGTGGAGAAGGGGTGGAGGGGGGTTCTGAGCCCACGGATGGTGGGGGGATTGGGGGGGGGGGGTGATGCTACCTCAGCACTTCCCCGAAAACCTGAATGGGCCTGGGGCCAGGGGATACGGGAACAAGCCAGTAACAGTGGACAATAAAACACAACTGCATTTATCTTGTGTATATACATTTAAAAGCTAATATTTGTAATGGTTTACTCATGTCAGCTGATTTACGTAGTTGGTGAGTTCACAATGACTCCCTTTCATGGTGGCAGTGTGTAAAATTTGGGTCCTGTCTTGTAACCACGATGAGGTCATCGGTGACTATGGATACTGATTTAGTTAAAAAAACAAATTGCTCATGTGAAGTCTAAATTGACAGAAAACATCAGGCAAGACCATTAACAACGTTTGATGACAACTGAATTAACCCTCTGACAAGGAATAGATTTGAAATAACGCGTAAAAGACTACAGTTTAGTTTTACTGCTTGCCAAGCTCTATTTGGCTGCTGAGGAAATGGGTGTGAGGCAAAAAATGAAATGAAAGTGAGGTCAAGGAATCACTGGAGAATTAGCAAGACTGTGTAACAAAACCCCTGTAAAAGTTTCCATGCCCATTAGATTCAACTCATGTGAACTCTTACAGTAAAATCAACACCAAACACAACAAAGAAAAGACTACACAAACTAAGGGGACTTACATATACAGTGACAAAGTGATTAAAGCAAGTTAGGGGCATCTCACCATATATGGGATATGTTTGTGTTTATGGGCTATTGAGAGATGTTGTGTCTACGTGAAGCTTACAAAGTGCAGTGAGGTCATGCCTAATGGGCGGTGAAGGAGGGGGTTTACTGTTTACAAGGGGGGGAGGGGAGAGGGGACTGGGGGCACAGCCACTATGATCTGGGATAAATACACCAAAGTTACATAAAGTTTACACGCAAACCCTTACCTTTGAAGCAGTATGCTCCCAGCTTCTGTGTGGGCTCCGGGTAGCCCGTCTGGTTTGTGAAGCGGTACATGGTGCGCACGCCAAGCAGGCCGCCACCGCACTGCACCCTGGGCCTGGACACTGGGTGGCGGGCGCTCCCATCGGACAGCCAGCCGTAGTCACATCTGTCCAGCCCCCTCCTCCATGCGGCATGCAGTTGCCCCGGAGAGGCCAGGACGGCATCTCGTTTCTTGCACTCCTCGTGGGCCTCTTCGAGGGTCATTTTAGTGGTGGTGGGTGCGTAGTAGACGTCACCTGGAACGGCACAAGCAAGCACGCATCTGGTCAGCAATTTGGCTGGGTGTCAGCTCCTGAATCATCAGCCTTTGCTCTGTTATGAATACATGCTTTGTAGAATGCAGGGTGAGAACATGATTTAATTACCTGACATGCTAGACTTTGGCTTTGCCATCGTTAACATAAAAGAGTATTCATGGACACATGGAAAGCCTGTCTCAATATGTACCTCATCATGTGTCTCTATGGATTTTCAATAGTCCCTACAAGTATTTTAATACACTACACTGAAACATGCTGGTATTTACACTGAATTACATACGGCATATGAGTCAACAGGGAGGGAAGCACATGTTTAGCTCTAACTTGGGTGTGACATTGGAAGGTTTTAGTGTTCTCCAGATTCATAGCCCTGTGACGAGGATGTTTAAAACACCTCTGAAAAGAATTTCATCCCAATGATATTCAGTCCCATACAACTTACAATTAAACTAGTGACACAGGTGAAAAGTCTCAATAATTGAAGTGAAGCGTTAAGTATAAAGATGTTCTGTAGGATCTCTATCAGATTTATTACGAAGACACTGCTTCTAGCCTTCTACGTCATTGTG
The DNA here is from genome assembly GCA_027497455.2 of Sardinella longiceps. Lineage (NCBI taxonomy): Eukaryota > Metazoa > Chordata > Actinopteri > Clupeiformes > Clupeidae > Sardinella > Sardinella longiceps. The sequence goes on from JAODXP020000019.1 coordinate 20,273,206, forward strand.
CCAAAAGTATTAGACATCGATTATCACATATTTTCTGGTGTCGCTTAATTACTTAATTAAACTCTGGAATGTCAAATAAGGATTCACTGCCTGTGTTGAAAAAGTTTCAGCGTAGCCCATGTCTAAGTCTAAACCACAAAAGGTCACACCACAGAACTGTAATTATGTTTTCAAGATGGGTGTTTCCTTTATTTCACAACGTACTCTTCAACACATATATTATATGTATACATGTTTATTTGTTGGTGAGACATAAAAATTCTTACCATCTAGTTTGTCCACAAAACAGTACACATCATAGGTCTCAGCTGGTTTCCTCAAGCCATATGTTCTCACACCAGGTTTGGAGTTGAGATTGCCATAGCAACCTGGTCTTGGTTTGGTGATGGGGTATCTGGACACAGCACAATCCACAATTACACACTAGGATAGTGACAACATACTGTACAGAATACAGTACATGTACTGTTGTTTCCACATTTACACAATATAAATCAAAATCCAACCTTCAGTCTGTTTTTGCTGTAAGTGGGATGTAAGCTGTAAGTTGGTTCTCACCTTACTGTTTGATCGGCGATCCAGCCAGCATCACAGTGGTCAAATCCGTCCTCGAATGCTGATTTAAGTTGGTCAGGTGTGGCAATGGTGGCCCCTATGCCCTGGCATGCTTGGACGGCTTTGTCATAAGTGAGGGTGTACCTGCTCGTCTTTGCCCGATAATGGAATACAACACCTGTGGGTCAACAGCATGCAGAGATAAATATCACAGTTGGTCCAGACTAATATCTCTATGTGCTAATCCATAATGGTCAGGACAAGAAAGAGCTAAAAGATGAGCAACTACATGCAACTCAAACTGCTAACCATTTACACATTCAGCATATTAAGACTGCTATATTGACATGCAAACATCCTGTATGTTGTATACCGAAAGCACAGCTGTGTCTACTGAAGTAACACTAGAAGAGAATGTGGTAAGAATTACGCATGGTTATAATTTTGGGTCTGTGTGGTAATTGACACATTTACAAATGCACTCACACACACACACACACACACACACACACACACACACACACACACACACACACACACACACACACACACACACACACACAAACCTCAGAATCACATTTTTTTGACCACCAAATCTGGCAATCTGCTGGTCAGTCATATGACACAGGTCAATTCCATCACTTTAAACACTAGAACTGTCTTTAACTCATCCACGAGAAAGCAAGGGGGTCAAACATAAGCAAAGTAAAACTCACCGTCGACATTCAGAGAGACCATGTCCTGTGTGTCCTCAATGCCATACATGACCTCACAACGGTATGTTCCAGCATCACTGGCACGTAGCTTGGAAATGACCATGGAGGCATCACCCACATCCTCTGGGTGGCTTTGTACCGACACGCGGCCCCGGTAACCTCGGCCAATCTTTATCACGCCATTCTGGGCAACCAGCACTATCGTCTCACTATCACCCACCACCTTGGTCCACTTGATACGCAGGTAGTCTTGGCCACCAGCGGGGGTGCTGGGTTTGCTGTCAGTGATGGCGGGTGCACCGGTGGGTGCAGTGGAGAAGTGGCATGGCAGAGACACTCGGCCGGAGAGCGAGCCGCTTACGGGCCTCATGACCACAAGACTTGAGGAGACTGAAAGCAATTAAGAAAATTGATTCAATCAATTATTATTTATATCATACAGTCACAACTTTTCAGGTGATGTATTTATCTCGCATTTAATTAGAAATTAATTTCAACAAGAACAAAACACGATCAAAGTAAAACAAATATGACGTATTCCACTGTTGTTGTCATTTATGTTTGACCAAAATTTTGATGACAAAATTTATCAGTATTCATTCACTGTGGTTGAACAATATTTCACTTGTAGCACTTCTCACCTAGACTGTCTACATGAAATAACGCAAATGGCGTCCTCTTATTTCCAAGCCAGCATGTTGAATCACTACATTGCCCACAGCATGGAAACAACTAGACAAGATAGGATGACTGAACAGCCAGGGTAAGGAATGCTTTGGACAGGTGGGAAAGACCCTGGGGCAACATGGAGCAGCAAAGGTGGCTCTTGAACTTTAGGTAGAGACCATCTGGTTTGCCCAGACAGTGAGCCATACCTAATTGAATGGTCCACAGTGGGGTCTGGGAAACACACTCAGGCTCCCACGACTAGCTCACTTAACTTCATCATCAAATCATCAGGTGTACATTTACATGTACAAACTTCATAAACTGTATCGTGCCACAAACCTGCAAGCCCCACTGATTAAAATTTGGACATGTATGCAGAGCTTTATACCACCATGCATGTCCACTACACATCATATTTATCCCTCTATAGAGTAACTCAAGGCCAGACATGGCAGTCAGTAAGGCAACAAACACACACATAGTATCTTATCCCCCACATTATAAATCGTATACTGAATATAATAACACAAATTTCAGAAAGTAGTTGACCAATCTACTTACCAAAAACGATTGTGTGAGATATGCAGAGTAACCACAGGATATGTTTTATGTTCAATAACATCTTTGATCTATAAAACAAACAAACAATCATTTGAAATAGGACAGACGTATCTCATGAGCATCACAGAAGTTCATACCACCCTACATCTGGATGTCCGTGGACCTGCATAGAACTGTCTGATTACTATGAACCAGTGACCACCCGGTCGCTCCACACGCAGAGAAGTACTGTGAAAGATGTGGTCTGACCCCTTCGCCCTGGTGGTCTGGGGGGCAATTTGTCCGACACAACACTTCCTTCGAGAACCTGGGTGGTGAAACTGAATATTCAGTTGTTGTAACCCCCCGTGGGCTCAAGTCACAAATGTGTGGATGCTAGGTGACAAGGAAATCAGCGCGAGCGGACAGGGCGAAACCTGTCAAAATAGTGCGGTAGGTAAGCAAACACACATGCAAACCAGCACATTTCATTCAAACTAGGACTTTTGGAATAGGATTGATTTAAAAACTAGAGATTCCACCTGGATCTTGAAGTTACTGCTTAACTGCAAGGATGCAGTAAAGTTAATGACAGCTAAGAAAGTGGGCTATATTCACCTCATTTAACCTTTTGAGGAGCAAGTTAATTCCTCCATATTAGGCTACAATTCTGACCGGATTGTAGCCTAATAATAAAAATGTAGCCGGCTATTCAGTAGCCTATATTTAAAAGTGAGTCACAATAAGCTAAGACACATCCTATAACACGGTTTACTTTTATAATTTTCTTGTATCATTTATTTTATTAATATGTGCCATACCCTTATATGGAACAAGCCAGCGCAAATCAATCCAGTGTCTAAATGTCATTTACCGATGAATGGGAAAAGTTGGTCTGAAAAGTCTGAGAAACTGAAAAGCATTAATCAAAAAGGTTAGGCAGTATCCTCCTCGCAGTGCGGCGCATCAGCCATCTCCATCATCCTCTCCATTGGTAGTACGGGTATTATGAAATGTCACTTTGTAATGGTTTGTATCTAACAAACTTTGTCAGACAGGGACTGGCATACTCAACTTCAAGAGCATTATGGGCTTTTATTTGCATATAGCCTAATGTTTTAGGCTAACTAATGTGGTAACTATATTGTGCAATATTAGCAGTTGCCCATTTGGTACGTTATAACAATACTGGATGCTATTGTGGACAAGCATTATCAGTCCTCTTGCTGCAGTGTATTACCAATAACTTTAATGAGGTCTATTAATAATTAAAAAAAGCCATACCTTGACTATGTTTGTAATTCCACATAAATTGAAATGAGGAGTTCTCCCTTTAAATCCAGTACATCCCACTGTAAAGAGGTGTTTAAGTGTTGTCTGTAAGTCCCCTGTCTGCCGAATAGTTCTCAGTTCCCGGCTTCACTCTTCTGTGCCCCCTGTGCTTGTTGGTCCTGTATGAGTGCCCGAGCCGGTGTGTTGCTTGGGATGCTCCTGACAAGAAGACTAAGATGTGTAAGCTGACTACAAGTTCAAATCCGACATTGACGATACACCCACATTTTTTTTTCGTCAGTAGGCTAGAGGAGGGGCACACATGCTGTCCATCCAAAATGTGTGTGGACACCAGTTGGAGAAATTGGGTAGGCTAATTAGACACGTGTCACAGGTGAGGCGCTACATTTAGAGGCGACTTTCCAACTTAGAAACCACTCATGTTTTCTTAGTGGTAAGGTGAGAAATACACTACCTACATTTTAAAACATGTTGTGTTTTCAAACCTACGTAGGCTACACATAGCTTAGATGTGTTGGAAGAATTTAGAGAGAAATAAGTTGTTTATGGTTAATAATGCTAAATTATTGACAGTTTCAGACATGGTCCTCCACTTTTAAACAATACCATTTTAAACTGTAGCCTACTCTTAACCGTGTTGTCTCTTTGCTTTTGCATAGTGCATTGAAAATATATTGCTGTAATTAATTAATTCACATTTTCCTCCACACGAGGGAGAAGCCAGGCCGTAGAGAGTTAACACTGATGGGGGTGTCTTCTCCTAGTAGAGGAGTCACTGAGGTATCATCCTCATTTCAAGCTCTTTCTGAAACACTGAATGACCGAATAGCCCGCTTTAATAAGTGAATACTTTCATAAATGAACAAATCGATACCAAAATAAGTTAGTTAATACAAATGTATAAAGTATTAATCTTTCATTCACTATCAATGTATTTCATTCTGAGTGTTTGTTACAAAAGTGATATTTAAAACACTGATAATCACTGAGAATCCTTTAATGTATAGGCTATAGCATAGGTCCATGGATCTACAACTCGTCTTCATCCAGATGATTCAGTCTTTTATTCAACATAAATGAATTATTCATTTTATAGACAAGTGTAGGCTTTTTGTAGAGTAGATATAGCCTATATGCAACATCAGAGGATGCTTCTCCCAGAGAGCTGGTCCACTGGCTTGTAGCTGACTGAGTGGTCAAAGAGATGTCTGTAAGCAGATAAAGTAGGTAACAAGAAGGGGCTGAACCATCTCTGTGGCTGTCCTGTCGCTTTTCCCTGCCACACCTCTTCTTGCTGCCCTCAGACACATGCCAAGACCTGTTCAAGTAATAGGACACTTATCTGAGCCCTGATTTCCTATGGAAATTACGGTTGTTACCCTCAGTCGTTCCTCAGACAGATTCTGTGTCTGATAAAGATTATATCGTAAATAAAGTACACAACCGTACCTGACAGGTCTTTGGGATATTTGATTTAATGTTACAAATAGTGCTTTTTAGTCACCCTCCTTAAGATATTGTATTAAATACATGGCATGCCAATTAAAATTTTATAGGCTACATAACAAAATAACATTGATAAAAGCTTACCACACCATTCACCTCTGAGATCACTGCCTCTTATGCCCACTTGTGACCACACTTTGTAAACATGCAGACATTTGCAAAGGCAGCTCAACAAAAGCCTTAAGGGATTGTCATCAACAGGGCTTAGCCTTCATCACACAACTAATTATCTAGCTAATTAGTGAATGGTTATGACTTTATTGAGGCTGTTTGTGAGTGACATGTACTGCCATAATGCTTCTTTTTCTCCAACCTGAATTAACCCTACATGAAAGTGGCTTCCTAACATGTTTCGCCTTAACCATTTAACATAAGAGGTTGAAAAGTCTGGAATAGCCCTCTGTTATACCAAACTACTGTCTGTTAGAATGGTAAATTGTTAAGCACCATCTTAAAGAGACAAAAAACATTGTCTCTTTTAATAACCCTGAAGTGGGTCCAGATGCAATAACCAGAAAATGTGGGAAAGTGGTCTTACCAGCCACTAATCTAGGTCAACTCTTACCCATTATCCCCTGAAGTCATGGATCATCATTTTGACCACCCTCAACTGAATCCAGGGGTTTCAGGGATTTGGCTACAGGCCTAACATATTTTCTCTGTGAAGATATTAAACCAGTCTCAAAATCATCCTGGAGCAAAAATCAGGGGTTACCTTAAACCATCCAAAGCACAAGGCTGTATGAGAACATTTTAAACGGGCACATTATTCAGTCGGTATGATCAGTGGGTCACCACATTATAAAGTTTATAAGGTTTCCCTCATTCCATTTATTCTACTAGAACTGCAGGAATAAGTTCTTTCAATAAACCATCAATAAATTGTTATGTGGACTTGCTATTATGGGATAATGCATATAACATGTAAAAACAGTAACAGAAAGTCATTAAAAAAAAAAAAAACATCAAAAGTCATAAAAATAGTCTGTCCAGAGTGAGTTTGTCATTAATATGCTCATTTCCTCTTTTTCTGACCAATGTAAACATAATTAATAGGGGACAGAAATGAGCCTTGCAGCCTTGAAGACCAACCAGGTGTCACCTTTATGAGAAGACCGGATGCTTCTCAGGAATCAGCTACCAGTACAGGTACAACTACACAAATACATGTCAATTACAAATGCAGCAAGATACCATACTGTATCAGAGAGTATTACAAGGTGAAAAAAATAAGAGGAAACTCTTTGGCAGGTTTCTTGACATGTTCAGACAGATTTAAGGAGATTCTACAGCTTGTTCACATAGTGACTCAGACCATCTTCTGATTAGAAAAATGCAAATGACCTGCATGCATGGCCTTAAAAAAGGCACATAACACATAAAATATTTTTGGCATTACACTTCAATGCTAGACTAGGACATCAAAGCTGAACTGGCATCATGAGCAAGCCACTGAGTTGACCAGTTGCTAAGCCGTGGCCAAACATGAGGCTTATTGGAATGGAACGTGATGCAATTATAAAACTGAAGTATTAGTGAAGCAGCATTATACCCAGTAATTTAAAAGTTTTGCTGAGCATTTCAAACAGGATACAGTACATAGACCACATCCCGTAACTCAAATTATTGAATATTTAGGGAACTTGTTTTTTTTCTGTCCACAATTAAGTGAGAAGTGTAACCGACACTGTCAGAGCAAGTTCAGACGTATGAGTCTGGAGATGAGTTTCGGGATTTGCTCCGGGCCAGCAGTGGATGGGCAATAGTCCCCTTATGTAGATATCACAAAAAAATAGGACACCACTGGAGTGAAAAAAATTGTAGCATTTTTGTCCCTAATAAAATAAGATTTGGTGTCAATTCATAATATTAATCAAATAATATTCACTACTACTATAAGAGCCTGGAGCAACAATAAAAGACAGAAAGGAGCAGAGACCTTGATTGGGGATGGCATGTGGAAGGTCACAAGGGCAACATGTAAGGGTTAATTGGGCTATACACCCTTTGATTGCCTTATAATGTTAGATAATGTTGAGTAGTCAAGAAGCCTGACCTATTAGAGAAATATATTGTCCTTTAGTGAAGCAGTTATAACTAAGTTATACATAAGTAGAAGTTATTGTCTGACTGGCTCTACTGGATATAGCTTACAATAGCAGTGCCTGCCTAATAGATGACGATTTTGGCTTGTAAACATTCAGATGTTAACCAAGCAACACGCTGTCAGAACAACTCCTAATTAATTTGTTAATCTCATATAGAATGACTGTAATTGTAATTATGTTTTTTTTTATCTTCATCTTCTTATATTCTCTAAAGATATTACATTTTATTTGGCAATACATTTTGCAACATCGGTGATACAGTGTAGGCCTATCATGTCTAGCCTTACATATTTTGCATAACACCATCTAATACTGTAGGCTAATGCTACAGCTTTTAGAGCTTTCTCCTTAAACTAATAGGTTCAAATACTTTTTGATTACATTGATACTTATAACATGTTGCATTAAAGACTAATGTATTTATAGTGTAGCCTAATAATCAATTGGTGCCTCTCCCAATGAAACATTCAGTAAAATTACACATCTCGTTTTGGTGTCTTCATAAATGTTTGGGTCCCTGTTGCGTTTCTTTACATTCCATTCCATGCAGTTTTGCTATACTGTACATTCCACCAGTGGGAAGGGTTCTCCTTATCCTCACACACAAATGAGCATTGATGGCGACACTAGCACGTCATAAGCAATCATAAACAGTTCTCCATATGAAAAGGGTTGTTGATTTACTGTGTGCTTGTGGGATTCTGCGTGTGTGCTCGCTGTCATCAGGGGAAATGGAGGCATAATTCAAAAAATGTCTCCCGTCTCCCTAAGACACCCTTGCGTTAGTCATTCTCATAAAAACAGTGTAAAAGCGAGAGGGAAAAGGAAAGGGAAAACGTCCATAGTCGAGATTCAGTATGTTATCTGCATCCGCATCCCCCATTCCCATAGAGCATTTGATCCCTGTATAAGGGAAGATAGGGGAGGCCCATGATAACTCAGATCTACACAATCCTGCCAATATTCTATATAAGTATGAGAGCTCAACAGCTAGTCTTGAGACTGTTTAAACAAAACCCCCTACGACACAAGGGATTGTCTGCACATTAAATTACATGTGAAAACATACACTCCTAATCTAATCTGCTTTCATCTACCTCACACATTGATAGAGTTAACACCACCGCCATCTCTCTCTCTCTCTCTCTCTCTCTCTCTCTCTCTCTCTCTCTCTCTCTCTCTCTCTCTCTCTGTCCTACAGGCAGACATACACACAAACCTACACATGCACATATGCATGAGATGCTTGCAGACTCACATGGATTTTATAATTCATATAATTTTGGGTAAATCTGATAAATGTGAGTGTCACTCTTAATTGACAATACTTAAATTTGAACAATTATTCTGCATCTACGTTTTTCTTCACGGGAATGGACAAGGAGTTAGTAACTTGATCACTGCCCCACTGGATGTGGACTGGAGTGGAGGCCGTTTCATCCTTTTGAAGTAAGACCATTAAGTCAAGTTTTAACAGAGGGCTCTAATACATCAATAAAAATGCAGTTCCTTGACCCCAGCTGAGCTGCCAATTGAGACAGTCTGTGTGAAATATAAAAGGTGCATTTATCAGGGCTCATAGTCTCGACATTAAACCTTAACCCCCAACAGGCTTGGCCCTCTCCCACAGAGACAATAATGCACTCCTGGAGTCAGTAAAATCTCTCAAGGACACGTGTTTAATCTGTAGGTTATTCCATGATTCTGCCTCCTTGCAGAAGGATTGGAAGGAGACTCTTAGTTTTTGCTAGGGTGTAAATGCACTCAGGGATAAAGGCACAAAAAGGACCAGATGATCTTTATAAAGCTATTTTAGCCATTTGGTCAATTTCTAGTTGAAGAATCTAGTCACCTGTGATTGACAGAGTGCATCAGCATCTTTAGGATGAATGTGTATTGTTTTGATGTTTTGTGCTTTCTCCTGTGTCATTTGAATTGCTTGATGAATTTGGAGCCAATATTTTGAGGCACTGCCCTTTCATATGCAAGAGGTGCTGTTTTAAAATGTAAATGGTTTATCTAATATTTTCCAATCATCCCTTTGTGATGATTTGCAATTGAGGTACTAAAAGGTACAGCTCTCAGCAGAATAATGTAGATTTAATGTTTTTGTGTGATGTTAACCTTTTCCATCATATCCTGGGGAGGTTGCTCTTTTTTCCATGACATGATATCATGTGTTGAAGAATCCTCTGGATAGGAAATAGCTTACCTGATGTAGCAGCTGTGTATCACATGTTCCAGCAGGAGACTAATGCAAGGTGGCTGTGAGGAGGCTCCTGCCCAGCCAGTTCAAAGAGCACCCACAGGAAGGCCCATTGCCACGCTCGCATCGCTCCAAAACCCACACGGCCATTTTATAATGGCCAACCTGCTGCTTTACTCACATACCTTCACTGCTCCCGGTGTGAAGAGAGGAGCAGGGCGCTGCAGGCCAGTAGCCTGACAGCTAATCCAGTCTGACATCTCAGAGGCCAATAAAGCCAATTAAATCTCATGAAAGGGAAGATAAGTGGTCTAAAGTAGCAGGGAGAATCATCCTTGTCAGGAGGTGGAGGTTGCAAAAGAGAGAGAGGGAGAGTGAGAGAGAGAGAGAGAGAGAGAGAGAGAGAGAGAGAGAGAGAGAGAGTTTATTTTATTCCCAAGGAACCATCCTTGTCAGGAGGTGGAGGGTGCAAAAGAGAGAGAGAGAGAGAGAGAGAGAGAGAGAGAGAGAGAGAGAGTTTAGTTTATTCCCAAGTATATCAAGGTAGGTACACTAAAAGGATAGTAGGTTAAAACATACTGTTATTACCAGATGAGGTGGTTTAGACAGGTGCCCACATACAGTTGTGAAGACTAGTGAATTTATAACAGTGACACAAGAATGATAGACAGACCAGCTCAGCCCATGAGATCAGCATTACTATGGGATATTGGTATTCAGATTGCAATGTTTCATTTGTGCCAGTGTGGGCCTCCAGTGAAGCCAGGCTCTCATTCCAGACATCCTCACTACCCCCTGGGGCTAAAGAGGAAAGAGAAGTCCTGTGAATGACCCTTCATTTTAAGGAAGAACTGACTGTCTCATCATGCCTTTCATCCACCGGTCTGACTCAAAGCTGAAAAATGTTATAGCCCAGCTGACAAGATTGTTTGACAAAATATGAGTTTTGACAAAAAAAATTATGAAGAGAGAAAAATTGTGTCTGCTTGAGCGCCAGGTTGTCTGTTGAAGCTCTGGTTACAGCACAGGTGTTCTGTAACTCTTGAAAAATTTGTCAGCAGATATGGCAGCAGTGGCTGACAAACTGAAAGATTAAGCCTAAAATGCCCAAATAAGCAATTTGTCAAGAGATACTTGGGCATTTGTCACCTTTGTAGAATATATGTATCTTAAAGAGAAGCGAGAGAGGAAGCGTACAGAAGACAGGTCTGGATTCATGTTGCCTTTGAGCACTCAAACTATGACATACTGTAGTACAAGATAAGACAAGGCCATAAAAAGGCTACTAAGTAAAAGTCTGGATTACCAATGGGTCTAGATTTACCAATTGCTCCATTCGCATTTACACAGTACTCAAGCATGCATTTTTTTTTCCTCTCACCTTTTCCTCACACCATCAATTGTCTTGGCAGCTACAGGCTAAAGGGAAGTTATTTAAGATGAAGCATCATCAGCATCATGAAACACCATCAACACCACTATGGCTGGTTTCTACCCATGCAACAACTGCACGGTAAGCACCTGACCACAACCATTTTCATTATGGTACGTTAGATGCTTTTTTTTCCCCCCGAGATAGATCTTTCCCCTCCAGCCAAACATAGACTTAGGCTGCCTTTTGTAATGCTTAGTATGCATTGCATACTGTAGTTTTTGGTTATTTGCCATTTTTAGCTAGCCTAGAACTCTAGACGTACCCCTAGCGGTAGCAAATTTGAATTTGCACGGAGGATACGTCTAGAGGCCACTGATAGAAACCCGTTGTATTCTTCCTCTGGCGGCGGATAACCAATCACAGCGTGGTATGTGTACAGGAAATCGTAAGGCGGGCTTTGTACGATGACGACAGCCCTGCTCAAACCAGAGCAGAATCGTCTTTGGCTTTAGTTTTGGACGAATTGCACTTGTCATTTTCTTTGAAAGTGAAACAAGAAAGTGCACTGAAGTTTTTCGTTCTCAAAAAGATGTCTTTGCCGTGTTACCGACGGGCTACGGGAAAAGTTTGATATACCAGCTGGTACCACTGGCCGGAACGCTAGCCTATTACGTGGAGAGGCAGTTTGAAAGACAACGCAATCACCCGCCCCTCCATTGAGGTACAGTCTATCAGTGGTCTTCAGACTATACATTCTTATGATATAGTCTGACGTGTCAGGCTAATTTTTAGCCATTTTTAATGCTCTCTTATAACACAGTCTACAGTGTTTTTTGATTATTTTTTTGTCTTGTTTTGTTTTGGCTTTTCAAAAATGAAAACACAAATGCAGCGCGTTGCTCATGTTTGCTCGTGTGTGAGGTTATGGGGCAGTGAGTAATGAGAGTTTCCTGACTGCACACATTAAGGCATTCATCGGCCCTGCAACCAAACCACTTGCAGTGGAATGCCTCTTAGCACCAGGGGGTCAGGGTTCAGTGGCTGATAGTAAACTGAGGTGTGTTTCTGAATTGGCTCATTACATGGTTAACTGGAGACCTTTGGGTGTGAGGACAGAAAGATGAGGGGGATAATTGTGAAGATGAGAAGATGAAGGTAGGTGAAGTCTGGCTGGAAAAAAAGAAATTCCTCTAGCCGATTAGGGGGAAAATCTCCAACTTGAGATCCTGTTGGCTGTTAAGTGTCTAGAAATCATGAAGGCCTAATGGGGTCCAGTAATGGGTGGACATTATGTTGTCCACTGAGAATTGGATGAGTCAGGTTGAATTGCCTGTTTGCAGCACCTTCTGAGCAACCCAACTGTTTGTTCTGGCAGAGTGAATGCAACAACAAATTATGCTTCCTCTGCTAGAGTACCTTTGGGGGCTGTGGCTTTCAAAGCCATGGATTGTGGAAATGGAAATCAAGAGAGCCTCTCAAGTCATAATTTGGGCTCTCTTTGACGCTGTGTTACGAGATGTCTAAATGCTTCAAGATGTTAAGGATGGTAAGGGTTTGCAGAATTGCAGAAATTAAAGTGCTGTTAAGTAGAATGAATCTCAAAATTAGGATGAAGTTAAGCTTCTGAGTCTTTGATTTATTGTTTTATGTATGGTCTTGCCCTTGCCCTTAAGAGTGATCAAAAATGGGCGTATGATCATCCCTCTCTCTCTTCAAAAAGTATTCTCTCCAAAAATTTGAACATTACACACATACACACCCACAAACAGTGAATTACCCTCTCATTTACAAACGTTGCATGGCCTTACATTTCCATTTTGGCAAAACATCTAACCACGCCACATCCACTGAAACGCCAAATCCGCAGCATCCTCTGAGACAGTTTTCAATTATGGACAGTCTCTTTAGACAGCCACAGCTTATTTAGGCCCAATGCATCAGTGATTTGGCACAGCAGCTGCATCAAGGCTAACAATGTTGGTCCAGTTGTGTCCATCTCATTGCCCAGTGAAGCATGCTTGTTTTGTGTCACTTAGGTCGTAAAGCGATTAGCAGGCCATGAAGAGGTCATGGTGTGGGTGGGCAAGGTAAGACCAAACCAAAATCCCCAGTGACGAGAAAATCTTATCTTAGAGATAAATCCCTCCAATGTTACTACTGCTTACTCCATTTTTTTCTGCACTTTTAAAGCTTTACATGGTCTTTGAGTAATATGGTTAATCTTTTACTTTAACCTATAAGTACAAGAAGCAAACTGTTTCAGAAGACACGCCAATTCATCTCATAACATTGCTTATTTTTTTTTTGTTTGTTTGTTTTCAGTGAAATAACTAACACAGACCCAAAGTGTCCCCACACACCTCTGCAGATTTCCGGGAAAACTGTGATTGTCCCTTGACTGAAGCATTGCCCAGGAGAGTCACTAAGAGTGAGTGACCCCAGATAACCCTGTTGTCTGTCTGTGACCCAGGTCAAACCCAGTTTGGTAGCCCCAGGATTGGGATTACCACCTTTTCCATAGAGGTAGAATCAAAGACAGTGCCTTACCAGAAGTTTTGGCATTTAATATTGCATATCAATCTGGAAAAGGCCTAAATTCTCAGGAATGTGTAGGAATGTAATGCATTCCAAACATTCTAAAGACCTTATCAGTTCACACAGCAGATATAAGATAGCAGAGTATGGTATCATATCATATATGGTTCAGACAAAAAAAAAACAGAACCCGTATTAAAGGTATTATCCGGAGTTAATCAACATGTAGCCCTGCTGTTTTATAGTGCTATCGATAGCCACCTCAATAATGGAATTTCATGCAAGGTAAACCAAGTTTGCGAAACGGCAGCTAGCATTAACATTAACAGAATGAGGCATGTCAAAAAGAAACCTAATCAATTTGGTTTCGTTTTGACATGCCCCATTCTGTTACCGTCAGCTGCCATTTCGCTAACTCAGCCTGCATCGGATGGAATTCAGTCATTGAGGTGGGTATCAATAGCGCTTGGCACTATAAAACAGCAGGGCTACGTGTTGATTCCTTTAACACATACGAGTGACAATGTGTTGGCACTCAATTGCTTTGTAATTCCCATTCTCAAAGGAACAAATAAACTGCTTGTTTCTATTGGCCGCCAGAAGGGGTACACCCTGTGACTCTGAATTTGACGCAAGGCAAAAGCTGCAAACATCAGCCCATTCTGCACACACATGCAATCACATTCACACATTCTCTCTCTCTCTCTCTCTCTCTCTCTCTCTCTCTCTCTCTCTCTCTCTCTCTCTCTCTCTCTCTCAGAGAAAGAAGAGTTGTTTGCAAACAGCACATTAACAGCACATACATTCATTATCCATTGCCTGTCCTATTGTCACAACAGCAACAAGCTGTGTCTGCCTTTCCAAGCTAACAGTTTTTCCAGCAAAAAAGAACCCTGAGACTGTGTGTGTGTGTGTGTGTGTGTGTGTGTGTGTGTGTGTGTGTGTGTTTGGGGGGGTACAATATGTGTGCAGTGCCATTACTCACCTTACGGGAGTACTGATGGTCACCCATCATGGCGACAATGTGTAGGGGAAGAACATGATGATGAGGGAATGGAAGTGTGGACCAGGGTCTGGCATGACTGAAAAAGCATGACTGAAACTTAAAGGCAAAATATTTAGACTATATTACTGATATACATCCTAGCATGATTTTAACCTTATGCTTCAGGGACAGTTCCTCTATCCGCTCAGGACTAATGCTAGCACTTAAATCTCTGAATAACAACAAAAGTCTGCTAGAGAGGGCAATATCAGTAATTATTAAATATCATTAGGCTTCATTTTTTTTCTAACATTGTGCATGATCCCGTAAGTTAAAAACAAATTCCCACTTTAACGGTATCTAGCAAAAGTCCAGCATGAACCTGCATTCTGACAAAAAAAGGTGTTCATCTTTACATGAAAGAGAGCTTAAATGGGTAGAACATGGAGGAGTTCCCTCTTTAGATTCAAGCTCTGTTTTAGACTTCAGCTCTGGCAAAACTGAGCACAAACTCAGGACAGGGCACATGTTATGACACAATATGTTACACCCAGCTAGTGTTGTGTAAACACACAGGGAGCTCAGAAACATAGACATACAAGCATGCACACACACACACACACACACACACACACACACACACACACACACACAGAGAGAGAGAGAGAGAGAGAGAGAGAGAGAGAGAGAGAGAGAGAGAGAACATTTTCTAAGATGTCACTAAGAAAAAGGAGGAGGGTAATTGTGGGGAAAATAGAAGGATATTAATAACAAGTAGAAGAAAGAGTGGAACTGAGCAGGGTGTGCTTGTTTACAGTGCAATGTAATTGGATTATTGTGCACACAGTGGTTTGGTGTGTTCCTCAGTGAATGGGATACAATGAGAAGCAATAACACAGTAAATTATGTTATAGAGACCAGGGTTAGCTGTATTTTCTGGGGAATTCATAACTGATGTATAACTGAATGTATAACTGACTATGATGAGTATATGCATTCACCAAAACAACTACAAAAAAGTGCTATAGGAGAGTGCAGACCTCCGCCAAGTCAATGTGGACACAGACGCAATACAAATACCAGATCACTACCAAAATTTATTCAGTCGCTACTTGTGCCAATACACACGTATCCAAATCCGTGCAGTACTTTATGAGTTATTCTGTACACAGACAGACAGACTCACATAACCTCCTTGGCGTAGGTAATAACTAATCACAGATGATTGTAAGCAGTGCGGCTGGAGGTAACTTTATGCTGATTGAATTACTGAATACAGTAATGTATTATTGTTCACATTTCATTTATCATTACTGTTACTGCTCGCTCTCTCCCTCTGTCCGTCTGTCTGTCTGTCCGTCTCTGAAGGGACGAAAAAAGAAATTGTACGAATATGTTGACTCATCGTCTCAACTTAATGTCTCACATTTTGATGTTTTGTTATTGTTTAACATGACAGTAGGGTATGCAAATGTCAGCCTCACTGGAAGTCTGACCTGATATGGTTTTACCCAAGCTAAGAAGAGACATAGTTGTAAATAATAATAGAAATGAAATAAAACAACAAATGCAAATATAAAGAGATTTTCAGGCTATAAAAACAGCCACTTATTTGTAATCAACTTAGCTCACACAAACAAATGAATAACTCAAGCATATTTTCTTGTGGCCATGGGTCATAAACACAAGCATCAATCAGGCATTTGTAGTTGTTCCATAGTATTACTGCAACATAACATCTGTGACTGGTGCGTCATCAGAGTTTTATTGTAATCAACAAGTTTACATAAAGAAGTATTTAGATGGTTTAAAAAACACATTACTTATGTCATCACCCAAGGATCATCAAATGCTTGGGAAAATTAATTGAAAGTCTCTCAGGCATGTCAGTCGGAGCGCATTTCTCAGTGTAGTCATTTTCTGTGTCCCCTTCTGCCAGCTCAGTTTATTTTGGCATCTGTCAGTTTGCAACAACAATTTACAACAGATGTATGAGCCAATAAATAATTGCACCCGTAGTCTAAATTACTTTGTGTAGCTGATCCACTCCATGACAACTGGCAGCAGATTTCTTAGCAACATGCACATCAACAGGTGTGAGAGTAGTTGTTGAGTTTGATGTGAATGTATTCAAAATGCAGTAAAACACACCAATAGCAAAATCAATCATTATTAACAGCTTGTCAGGTTTTTACAAACATTGGTTGAAATGGTTTGTATGACACAAGGATGACGTAAGGAATCACTACCATGATGGATTCTTGGAAATACCACTTTTGGTGCTCTCACAAGGGTTCAATTTGTTTGTACCAGGGAGAGATAAATGAGTGTGTGTGTGTGTGTGTGTGTGTGTGTGTGTGTGTGTGTGTGTGTGTGTGTGTGTGTGTGTGTGTGTGTTGAGTGTGTAAATACAAAAAGAACACTTTCTAAAGACAATTATTTCTCAGCATTCTGAATGGGAAATTTTTGGCTTGATTTCTTCTGTGGATGCAGTAAAAATGTGATTGTGTTGGTCCCTATAACAGCACTTGGTCAGGGATGGGGGAAGGAGTGGAGTCTGTCTTTGCGTTATTTCCAAGAACTGCCCAAACACTGGGAAGGGCCGGCTGACGTGGGTGCCGTCTAATGATGTCACGTTTGACTAGCTGTAGATCGGCCCAGATTGACTTTGTGTTAGGGAGGGAAGCCACAGGAATTAATGGCTGAAATTACACATCTGGTGGATTTTACATGCACACACATATATAAAGTCTCTCTCTCTCTCTCTCTCTCTCTCTCTCTCTCTCTCTCTCTCTCTCTCTCTCTCTCTCTCCCTCGCTCACACACACACACACACACACACACACACACACACACACACTCTCTTGCACTCAGTGAGATCAGAAATAAATTCTATGACTATCAGGGTCATAACTAAAAAAAAAGAAAATGAAAAACACACATATATATATACACTCATGAGATGCTGTGGAATGCCTCTGTTCATGTGACATAAAGTAAGATGTTTCCATTTGTTGAAGATAAACCTTCAGACCTGATATGTGAATCGGTTGGCATTTTTTCATCTGTTGATTCATTATGAAAAATAAGTTAACCTTTAGTTTAGGAAGAGCAACATCTGTCAAATTTGAGGTCATGTATTCATTCACATCATCATTAATATCTCAATAACAGAGTTCTTTCTTTGCAGTTACTAACTACAAACTAAACTTGCTAAACAAAATTAATGGAAAAGAGCTATAACATTTCTGAGAATGTAATTGTATAAACCTGAGATAGAGTACTCTTATCAGGATTTAACTTGATACACTACAGAACAAGAGGTCAAATTTTGACATTTACCAAAGTAGTAGAGAGTTTCCAGGATGTGTTCCATCAACAAGATGTGCTTAACAAAAATTAGGGAGGAGCTCTTTGGCCCTGTGACCATGCTCCACCTCAGGAGTCATCAATAGTGGACTTTCCCAAATCCGTCTCTGTTAGGTCAAACCACAAGACTCTCATGTCTGGAGACATGGACGATCCATGACAATGTGGCATGTGACTGAAAAGTCACACAAACCCCACCTGATTGGTCTACATTTACTGTACCTATGGATTTCTTAAATTGCACAGTATGAACACTATATATGGCTACTGAGAGAAGGATCATGTGGCAAAGAGCTGTCAAGATGATTTATATAAGCCATATGTTTGAGTGACACTTTTGGCAAACATTATGAGTAATGGGTCTGTTTATGTATTTCCCTGGCTCGTCAAACCCCGCCGCTAATCTTTTAATTGTGACTAACGTAAATGCGATCATGCAAACACTAACCGTGAGATGAACTGTGAGCAAGTGAAAATGACTTTTACAATTTAAGATTACATATGCTATAGTTTATACTAAGGCTGTAGTCTATGGACATACGTCTGTGAAATATGTTTGAAGTAACAGTCTGCTGCAGTGTATGAGTATGTGTTTGTGATGGGCTGGATGTGTATGATATGTTCCTGCTGCTCTTGTTTGAGTCTCAGAGTACACCAACCAAAATGATTACCAAATTATGTTCACCATTTTCAGTAACATCCAATTAAAATGTTCTTGTGTCAAGTGTGTTGACCAGTCCAGTCCAGAGTACTGCCACCACTGCTGCTGTTTTTGTTGTTCGTCCTGTGTTTGAGACAGTGATCTCAGCCTGACACACAAGCAAGGCCCCCTTTGAAACACCTCATGTCTTAGGACAGCACCCTGCAGCCTCCCCTGTCATAGGAACCCAGTCTGTGAAAGGGAAATGAAGTCAACGCGCTCAGACGCACAGACAGGGTGGGAAACTACTTGAGTCATATTAGAAGCTTGTATTTTTGTCTCATTTTTTAACGTTTAATAGTCACAGACAGATTTTTATAATTTCTTACCTGGTGCTTTAAGTCAAGGGCTCGGCTGTTCACGGTTGGAGATTTGTTGCCGGTGGTGTTTGAACAGGTTCCTCATTAAATTGTTAATGGGGTGATGTCAGAGACTCGAGGCCTTCAGCAAAGCGTTCATTTCAGCTCCTCATGAAGCTCTTGCCGAATCAAGAAGATGGTTCTTGATAGAATTGTTTTAAGCAGAATAGATGTGCAATTTCTTGAAAATGTTTGCTGTCCAGTATCTCACAATAGTGATCAGAATGAAAAGGCCTTAATTGCTGGCACACAGCAATTACTCACACACATATGATGGCAATTTATTTATAAAGCACTTTATACACAACTGCAGATGACCAAAGGGCTGTAAAATACAACAAACAAAAAGAATATAAAGAAAACAAGAGACAATAATTAACTACAATTGACAAAAATAAAACTTAATGTAACTTAATCTAACCTTATCACTATTTTTGCTATCAATGAGAAAACTACAAATAAACAGTCCAACTTAGGAGTACCTTCTTTTTTTGTTTTATTTTTTTAGAAGACTGCAATCTAGAAATCTAGAATATAGGCATAAATGAAACTTAATATAACTTAATATAATGAAACTTAATATAACTTTTATATACAATTGTATATTTTTATAACTAAAAAACCTTAATTTAATATGATGCATTTAGAGTTTTAGGATGAGTCTTTGCCGTTGAACATGGAAAAAGAGAGGAACCACCCCATGTTCCCATTTGTCGTTCTCACAGATGTTTAGCCATTAGCCAGTTACCTCACCCCCATACCACTCCACCCTCCCCATACCACTCCACCCTCAGAATGACCAGTAGAACCATCAAACCTTCTCAGCAGCGGTGGAAGGGTGGAATGATCAGTTCCTATGGCATCATTTCCTGTGAACTTTACTGAGCATTTGGCAAGAAACTTAAGGAATAGGACTACTGGCGCTCAGTATGCATATATAATTGTAAAGTAACTGGTGTGAACCTCTGAAATGATAGCAAAAACTTCATGGCAACTGCATAGCAAGCCTGATGTCCTGCTGCATTGGTAGAGCTAGGGCTACTTTAATCTGGTCTCTGTGTTGTCAGTGAGGGCTGTGTTGTCGGTTATTGGGCTTATTCCATATATGATCACATTGAAATTATGCTTACACGTTTGCATGAGTCACTCAATGAATTTTCTGTTCACATTAACATGCCACACAGCATAGTCTAATTAACAACTAGCAGAGATGGTTCATCAAAGTTCTGAAGAATATTTTCATCATTCAGCATTGCTTCCATGGAATATTAATGTAAACACACTCAATGATGCTTGTTTCACGTTAAATACAATCTGCTGGGATTTTATTTAAGTATGAAATATGCTGAAGCTCAAAGTGTTTGAGAGTTTGAGGATTTCCAAGCTTGCTTAATTACTGTACCACTCTATGTGACTCAGAGAGCAGGAGTTCTGGATATGTGAATGATAACTGTGGCTGCTGTATCACTGGTGGGTATTAGCATCTGTGTCAACACAAAATAATAAGTCATCTCCACTATCTATGCGGATGATCCACTCCCTGTCTGTAGAGCCTTTGTTCCTCTTTGTTGTTCTATCTGAGAAGAAGAATTAGAAGACTGTTAGTCATGATAGACTGTGGCAGTGTGGCTAGACTATTGTCTGGGTATCCTGATGTTAAAGATTACTGAGCATTCAGACAGCAGGAGACGAAGGCAACAAGAGCGACGGAAGTAATTAAATTTGTATGGTGACGGGCAACAAAAGCAACAAGTGTGGTGATCAATGAAACTTGGCCATTTGCGATTGGATACCACATGAAGTAAAGCCTCATACCTTCTTTGCCTAAGCTAAATCCAGACTGGTTAGATAAATGAAGGTCAAAGTTTAGTTTGCTTATGCAAGTGAAGCAGCTGTGGCAGTTTTTAATTTACAAATTTCCTTTTTTTTCCAGTTAGATGAGGTGGGATGGGGAAATGTCTGCAAGTCTTAACCCTTGTCCCCATGAGCATCCAGACCTCAATGCCAGACCCTGCAGCCGCTCGAACCCTCATGGCTGAACCTGAGTTTTCTAACGAAAAAGAAGGTATGCAATGATGTGTTCCTATAATTGCAGTTTGTGCAAGAGACTAAGCTTTTGAATTACTTCACTTCTAAATTGAAGTATATCTATGAAATATTATGTAGCATTTTAAGAATTGTTTCTCCTGCTCAAGCTGATGATGCTTATTTCCTTAAGAGACAAAGAAAGCTTCTGTCAGCAGAATTTCACCTTCACGTTTCTTCAAACATGACTGTTATGAGTTGTGATTACGTGGCCACTGTTGGCCCTTTCTCCCCTTCCCTGAATAACTGTGGCCCGTTAGCCAGGCTCGACGAAGCCTTTCTCTCTAATGACAGCCCTGGAAACCAGACGGTGGCACAGCATTAAATCTTCATTAGGTTAGCAGAAGGGTCGTGGACCCATGATGGACAAGTCACGGCTTCAAACACACGCCTCTAAATACCTGTCACAGCACACACTGTCCCGGCAGGCTGCACACACCTGGTACAAAGAGAGGCTGGCTACACGATAGTCTTTCTTTGCTTCTCCTCTCTCTTCTTCCCTTCTCCTCTCTTCATTGCTCTCTTGCCCTTTGGCCATGTTGGCCACAGTTTCTCTGTGCCCTCTGAACTAGAGTACTTCATCCACACCAACAGTATGAGTGACCACTAAAAGGGTGATGGGTTACTTAAAACCCACAGACATATCCCATAGGTGACTTTAGGTTCAAAAAGCATCTGGTAAAAGTAAAGGTGAAGTAGAGGTAAGTTGCACCAGCTGAGCGCAAGTTCCAAATTAGCTTAGTTCTAGCGTAAATTGCCCTTATAGGCCCATTCATACTCAACGTAAAGTACGGATACGGATACGTGTGGAGTTTTTCACACGAACTTTACGTCAATTTCGTCCGGAGTTTGACACGAAAATGGGGAGCTTACGATTACGGACGAAACGGGTGAAATTCATTAGGAATAATGGGACGGGGGCGGGGTTTAGCACTTGCAAACATAAAATACGTACGGAGGTATGAAGAGACAGAATTTCAGACGTAAGGACAAACGTTGAGTATGAATGGGCCTTATGACGGACTTTAGGAGCTACTAAACTTTAACGGGTTGCACCAAGCAAATAAGTTCCAATGTAACACTAAGTTATGCCCTAAGTTATTCCCAAAGTTACACCACCGCAGCAGTAGGCGTAAAGCCCATCTTAAGACATTTGTTAACATGTTTATTTCATTTAAATGGCATGTAGGCTAAGTTCAGAGGTGGGAAAAAGTACAGAAAAATTGTAACTAAGTAAAAGTATCTTTACTTTGCTTAAATTCTACTCAAGTAAAACTAAAAGTAACCAACAAAAAATCTACTCAAGTAAAAGTAAAAATTACTTCATTTAAAATTTACTTAAAGTACAAGTTACTTAGTTACTTTAAATTATTTGATTTAAAAAAAAAAAAAAAAAATCATAATCAAAAGCAATGCTAGGGTGTTGCTTGGTTGCTTTAGCAACCCCAAGAATTCATAAACCACCTGCTCAGTAACCACAATCAAACTCGTTATGAATGAATGAATGACTGAATGAATGAATTAATGAATGAATGAATGTTTGGTCAATGACATTACAGTAACCAAAGGGTAGTGGCTGTGTAAAGCCCCCCTTCTCACTTTCTAAAAAAAAAACAAATGTGTACGTACAGTGTTATTTACAAGTAATACAACAGCTACTGTAGATATCATGACTGAGAGAGCACTTACATTGGCCTACATGCCAATCACAATTCATTAGGTTTTCCGTTTTTTTAGATAAGAAATGTATTCAATCCTAGGAGTTGTAAGTTAGGTATCAAACTTTAATCTCATTCTGACCAGGCAACCGATCCAGATAACAGTGACAGTAATCAGCCCAGCCAGTTCACATGATCTTATGGCGTGATTTGTTAATTTTGGCATCTTGAGAGTGCTAGAATAAGGTAGCCGACTAGCTTTGAGATCTTACATATTATATACCCTAACCACAAATACTGAACATCTACCTACCGTTAGCACACAGATGTCACAGCTTTTAATGTTGATGAAGTTAGCGGCATCAAAGGAAGATAACTGCTTGTGTTAACATCATATTTACCTCTCAGACAACCGTTTAACCACTTCGGTAAGCTTAGAATCGTAACTGAAGTATTGAAGTATAGCGACAGTAGTATTAGTATTAATTGTAATTTTATTTAATACAACACAAAAACAACTGCTAAAGAGGTTACGTTTCAACTTACACCAAAACCATGCTGCGTTCTATGAGTTGCTTCTAAATCATGTAACGACAATATTGATTGGTTGTCAACAGTAACTATGGTGACAACCGTGACAACGTCATGTTTTGCGACAGAAAATTTGATTTAGTAGCTACTTACTACGGTGCAACATAACAAGCTATGGTGCAACTGGAGTAGAATGCAGCTTTAGTTTTAACTAGTTTCACCGTAAGGTTTACGACGTGACTTACACCAAACCTTACGATCAAACCTACGCTCAGCTGGTGCAACCGGCTGCTGGAGAACTTACATCAGAGCTTACATCAAGTCTGGAGGGTTTTTTTGTTTGTTTGTTTTTTACTGGCACAGTGACATGATAACAAGCCCAGACCAGGCCTGTATGCAAGATTATCAATGTAGGTCCCTATACAATGCATAATAGAGGAGTGTCCACAAATACTATTAACAGGCTATTAAAGTATATCAGGTATAGAAATATTGAAGTTGATTGAAATTGAAAGAAGAATGCTAGTCTTAGCCTGGGCCCGCCCATACTTCCTATCACTGCATGAAATTTCGCGATCAAGTCAGTATGGCCAAGGAGCAATTTCCTCAGCTCTTGAGCCCAGAAAAATCAGGACCCAATGAGAAACGAGCAGGCTGAAGGAGGCAAGTTTAAGATGACTCTGTCCAACTCTGTCCAATAAGTAAGGGATAACGGCCGACGAGGTGACCAGTTATTCATTAATAATTGGCGAGGTGGAAACTAGAACTCCGGCGACGCGCGGAGACAGAGTTATTCCGCCAAGCCAATTATCAATGAATAACTGGTCACCTCGGAGGTCGTTATCCCGCTTATCTCCCGTATCTATCTATCTCTCGTATATTTGAAGAAGCGTATAAAACGTAAAAGAAATATTAAGCAACTCAAATTTAAAAGAAGCTAACCTGTTCGGTTTGGGTACTACTTTCAGTTGTAAGTAGATCTACAAGGTTGCTTATTGCATTCATATGGAACGGTAATCAGTTATTAGATGAGTTATTTTTTGGAACTACTTCCAAAGTAGCCAGTTATCTGGAAATAATGGTCACCTAGCAGCCAATCAGAGAAGAGAATGGCGTTCTGAAGGGAGATAACACTGATAGAAGTTTGATAGCATTTTATAGACATTTAGATTAATCCCTCCTCGGAATTCCCTGCTTTCCCAGACCATAGTTAATTTCTGAATGTGATAGCACAAGCCAGGCTACACATACATGTTGTTTATGATGAGTAAAAGGGTAAAATAGTTAATATAATGAAAACTGATGTGGGCTATTAGAAATAAAAGAAAAAAGAATGCATCTAGTAATCATCCGTAAAACAATGGAGCACATTTAACAGTAAATTGTTGTTAAAGGGATACTCTGCAAGTAGCTTAACTGAAGAAGTCAGGCACTGGTCAGCTTTATGTTTTTACATCTGGCCTGAAGGGCCACCCACATTTTCACACGACAGCTTCCACACTCCAATACAAACACAAACACCTGCCACACGCACACACACACACACAAACATACACACTAACACTCTCTCACACACACAATACAATGCTAAAACTAGTGCTGAGGCATCAATAATGTAATAGACATAAAAATATTTGAACTTTGGGAGTCAACCACAACTGTGAAATAAATTGTGAAATAAAGATAAGATAAGGAAGTCTAAATAAGATCAAGAAACAGCAACAGATGATGTCTCTTTTTTAATCAGAATCATCTAGGGCAGATAGAGGCATTCTTCAAAGTGTTTTGTCTTTTGGTCTTATTTGCACTCTTGAAAACATGTATTGACTTGATGACAGAGCCTGACTAAATTACAGTAGAATACCTTTCCTAAAATATCAATGACAATATGTAAAACAGAATACAACTTTTCACTTTAGCATATTACAACATAAATATAAAAACTTTTGTAGTATTGTTGCATCATGAAACACTAACACACATAAGACACACAACAGCACTTATATTTTAATTATAACCCACATCATAATGATTTTATTTATGACCACCATTTTAAAAGGGCAGGGTGAGGCTATACACAGAGAGACAGAGCGTGAGAGAGAGCGAGTGAGAGAGAGAAATAGAGGAAGTGAAGTGACTAATCGGAGGCTTTGTGTCTTCAGTGATTTAAACAAAGTCAAATGTGTTTATTGCATGCAGCCTCCTCCCTCTACACTGGCCCACAGATGAATACACATTCTCTTACAGTAACTGGGATTAGCTAGATTTTTGCTTCTGCGTAAAGTGCCTAAGATGAATACACATTTGCTTACAGTCCATGGCTTTAGCTAGATTTTTGCTTCTGTGTAAACAGTGGTGTAGTGGGGATTTCTGAAGTGGGGGTACGCTACGGGTACAGAGGGTGGCAGAACTCAGTTGCGACCGAGGGTGTTTGAGTGTGTGTGTGTATGCGTGTGTGCGTGCCCCTGTATTCCCCTGGCCCTGTTCATTGGTTTGAAATGTCTAGTCAGTGTAG
Source organism: Sardinella longiceps (assembly GCA_027497455.2). Taxonomy (NCBI): domain Eukaryota; kingdom Metazoa; phylum Chordata; class Actinopteri; order Clupeiformes; family Clupeidae; genus Sardinella; species Sardinella longiceps. The sequence goes on from JAODXP020000019.1 coordinate 20,298,911, forward strand.
GCTATGCTATGCATGTTGCTTTCACCCTTGCGTCCAGCACCCACCCTACAAATTCATTATGTTCACCATTGCCAATGGATGTGGATTATAGGCTTTTTAATTTAAAAAAAAAAAATCACGTGAGAAGTGGGTGGACGGCGTACACGCACGTTCCACGCCCACTACACCCCTGTGTGTAAAGTACCTAAGATGAATACACATTCACTTACAGTACATGGCTTTAGATAGGTTTTTGCTTCTGTGTAAACAGCTCTATGCATATGAATACACATTGGGCCTCAAATCAGGCACTTGAACACTATGTTTCAGTGCATAGTGCATTCACACTGACAGCCACATCTTCTACATATTAGCCTAGTACATATTAGCCTGGGCCCATACTTTCTGTCGCTGCATGAAATTTCGTGATCAAGTCAATATGGTCAAGGAGGCAATTTACTCAACTCTCGAGCCCAGAAAAATCAGGACCTACTGAGAAATGAGCAGGCTGAAGGAGGTGAGCTTACGACCGTCCAGCTCTGTCTCATAACATTGATAGAAATTTGATAGCATTTGATAGATGTTTAAATTAATCCCGCCCGGAATTCTTGGGCAATGCTAGCTTTGCCACACCACAGTTCATTTCTGAATGTGGTCGCGCAGGCCAGGCTAATGCCCTGTCCCATTACTACCACTTCCCCTCCATTTTAGCCCTAACACTCGGTTTTGCGCATTCTCGTGTAAGTGTAGTGTCTCCCAATACTTTCAGGACCGAGGGATAGAGGCTTTCAGCCCTTCAAATCGCCCCTTCAAACGGAGGGAGGTCGGGTGCAAACTTCGTTTTTACGTGAAGTGCTGTCCCATTTATTAGTGGAAGATCTGCACTACACAGTCGAGGGGTGTCTCATCTTGGAGGGAAATCGAAAACAAGTGCTAGTGTTAGGGAAGAGAAATGGGACTGGTCCTAAGTATATATGACTGTGTAGATAGGTTTTGCTTCTGCATAAAGCCTACTACGCAGATGACTACACATTCTCTTACAATGGGGTGGTGGAGTAGCCGGTGGCAGTCCGCACTGCACACGGGTCTCGAACCCGCCACCCCGCAAGCTACAAACTCCCAGCGTGGGAGTGGGGCGCTCTAACCAACTGAGCTAAAAGCTCGAGCTTCTAACTCAGCTGTTAGAAGCGCCCATGGAATTGGGCGATGAGGATTTACACGTACTGCCGCCAAGCTAGCTGAGCTAGCTGGCCTCCGTTACAGTGGCATAGTGGTTAAAGAGACACCAGACAGGACAGCCGTTTTCTATCTTCGGAACCCCACCTACAGGCGCCAAATTTTAGAAAAAATAGCAACTACATTGTACATTCCCATCAATTGATGTGAATTTATTTGCAAACCGAAGAGTGCAAACCAAAGACAGTAATTTTTGTGCATTACGTTGCCTGATAAGCCGATAATAAATGCGAATTTCGTTTATATCCACTTTCGGTTTCAATTTCACCGACCCTATACCCCAGATCCTGCAAGGGTGATACCTATGAAACCCAGGGTGGTGGCGGCCATGAGAGCCATCACTCATCCCGTAATGAGCCATTTACTCGTCAAGGTGACTTTGAGGCTGGTAAATTAACAGTACTATGTACACAGCACATGACAAATCTTGGAAAGGTTAATGAGTCCGTCAATACAATTGTGTGTGTTTGTAAGTTGTAGCAGAGTTATAGAAGTATAGTAAAAAGTTTGGTCATTCCGTTTACACAAGTCTGTCCAAATCAAGGGAGTAAATAAAGCAACATACACACAGATGCACACAGACACATGCACAAAAGGGTAGTGTACACAATGGCACACGCAAAAGTGCACTCAAACGCTCTCTCTCTCTCTCTCTCTCCCCCTCCCTCCCTCCCTACCTCCCTCTCCCTATAGACACACACACACTCAGAAATGACAACCTCTGTTGTGGATGTCAGCTCCTCCTGCTTGTCCCACTGGTCTTTCCCAAATGTCAGATCACAGCTGTGAGCACTGAACAATGCCATTCCTCTCTTGCCATTCCTCATCAGAACACTGATGACTCTGATAGAACGCCCTGGTAAAATATGGGCAGCTGATTTATTTCCTATTGGTTTATACTCTAAAAGTCAATGAGTGGAACATGTATCACTTATTTTGTTAACTGTTGACATTAAGTTAATTGTTATTTCTTTCTGTTTGTACCAAAACATCTCAGCGGTTGAAATATGCCAAGGTTCCCCAGTGAGGCACACACTGATATCCAAATTTTACGCTGTGGGAGGTTTTGGCTTCAGCAATCTTTGCTTTGTCACCCCTCGATGTCAACATCGATTTGGATGTTATTGTCCAGCAGAGTGGAGAACGCCTGCGGGGACCAATGATGACCCAAGTTTGCCGTAGATTAGGACAGTCAGCAATTACAGTCTTATTATAGTCCCTTGCTGTTGCTTGTCTCCTCAGTAGGGAGTGGAGGACGACCAGAAGAAACAGATGACCACATGGCATGAGTCTGGGTGATGTGGCACAGCGCAGGAAGTTATTCCTCTGCAAACATTACAGCTCTGCCTTTGTAGTCTCTGGTCCAGACCCCTCTGATCACCACAGTTTGGAAAGCGCTTGAAAGCACGTCTGTGATATTTTATCACAGACCACACCAAATGTCCCGGTTCCTTTCAGCTGTCAGAGTTTATGATGATGCAAGACTGCATGAGTTGGGATTCACCGTGGGTGTTACAAAACTTACTCACTCAGCGTAGGGTGATGGATCATTTTGGTAATGGGGTTCACTCAAGGACAAACTGTCTGAGGTTGTATTTATGGATAAACTAAATTGATTGAATGTAAACCTTTTTTTACTACTTCCACAATGATAAAAGATTTTCTCTTTTCTTTTTTTGAAATAACAGCTGGGTTTTGCTGTAAGAGACGAAGGGCCCTCTGTTCCAACAACAACAAAAAAAAAGCTCTGAGGAAGCAGCCATTTTGAGCCATCATGAACAAATTTGTAGATCATGTGAACATTCAAGTGCAGACACTTCCATGAAAACTGTAGGATCTGACAGGCTCCAGACAGAGTGAGTTCCCCACCAGCGGAAAAGGGATTTGATCCCGGATTTAGAGCATATTTACGATGGAGGGCTTAAAGATAGTCCTACAGGGCAAATGGGGAAAACAGGTAAAGAGAAAGAGAGTCCACTTCCCGTCATTTAATAAAGAGTGCCCTACCTAGGTTCACATCAAAGGTATCATTGCCATGATGTCAATATTTGATGTTTTGGCCAGGGGAATTCTAGGCCACTATTGGTAAATCAAATTTAAACTGTGCTTGATTGATACAAGCTACAGTATCGACCAATTTTTTTTTAATTAGTATCCTTTCCATTTTCTCCCTCCTTCCCTCCCCCCATAAGTACTTCATGGCCCTGCTGTAGCATTGCAATAAGGTCAGACGCTCTCCTCAGTGCCAGCTCTTGGGCAGACGTAGGCAGATATCTGGGCAGAACACAGAGCTGCCATTCTTGGAGAAAGAGTGGCGTGTGGTGTGTGTGTGTGTGTGTGTGTGTGTGTGTGTGTGTGTGTGTGTGTGTGTGTGTGTGTGTGTGTGTGTGTGTGTGTGTGTGTGTGTGTGTGTGTGTGTGTGTGACAGACCGAGAGAGAGAGAGAGAGAGAGAAATCTGCTGATTCTACTTCATTACTTCATGCAGCATTGTGACCAAATCAGCTACAGTGTTTTAGTATACTACAATGAAAGGCTGAAAGTAGTAGGCTATTTCATGAATACTGTGCTGTGAGTTGTGTTTGAAAACCAGGGCCAGATACTTTAGCTATAGATACTTTTGAAGTGCATTATGGATTTAGGCAGACATAATGTAAGCCATTCATTCAGTGCTCGTCAGGATTAAGGATTCAATGTACTGAAAAGAAAGGGGATGATCCCTTTACACATAACTGGTATGGACCCACAGTTGGTATTTTCTATGTTTGTGTGAGATGGCAGTGTTATATAATGAATAATAATGTAATTTCTCATTGGAATATTGGTACTTTTGCATGTTGCAGAATGTATGCATGTCCGAACTGAAATCTGAGCAGGGCTTCCACGCTCTTGACCTGCTTGACATGGTAGCTAGAACTTTCTCCATAACCCCCTTAGGGTTTGACATATAATCACTATGTGTATGGCTAGACTAGAGAGATGAGGTGGAAAACCTACTGGGCTTTCAGGGCTTTTAGTAAGACATGGCATATGGAAATATTTTAGACTGAATCTTTAGCAACAAACCCTGGCAAGGATTCAATTTATTTTGTCTTCAAGACAAATCTTGCTCATGGTGAGAATCCTGTGTGAAATTTTAGCATCAACAGTTCTGGGTTGTAAGGTTACTAGAGAGCATAATTTACATATACATTATATAGGTTCTTTGCCTGGTCACATATTCCTGTAGGCCCCCACCACTGTCTAAGACCATGTCTTGCTGTTGCACAATTCATTCAGGATATGACTTTGTGAATCAAAGTAAAAATGGACTTGTCTGTGCATGCTGCAAAAAAATTGTTTACCTTTCTACAAAATTTCATGGAAATTGGGCTGTAAGTTTTCGGTTCTGCACACAGACAAAAACATCAACAATCCACCCTGAAAACACATTCCACTTAACAGTGATAAAAGAAAGGTGTGGCAGGGTTCAGTTCCTCCTGCACATTGTAATCTGACCATAAGGCCTAATGTATTGGCATCATTTAGATGTACATGTGTACACATAACTGACATTCTCAAGCATCATTGCAGTACTATAGATATATTACAAATTAGTAAACGTGCCTTGGCAAGAGATACCAAATCTACTTCCAATCCAGTCTTTTGAACCATATGAATGGAGTATAGATAACTTTTATCACAGTAAAATTGCCATTGTTTGAATTTGGAGTTAAAAGTGTTTGTCCCCCATCCATCACTAAAGGGCCCTTGTTAGTACAGAGATTGGGGATCTTTTCCATGTTGTCCCATCTGATAAGAAGAGTGAATGGTGCTTGCGCCCCCAGAGTGTTCCACTGAAAACAAGGGTATAAACTAGGCCTTTATCAGGACTTGTGTCAAAGAGGTGTCCGGTGCAGGGACCCAGCCTGGGAGGTCCTGCGGGCCTTGGGATCGGCTGCGACTGGGTGGGGGGAAACGTAGGTGTGAAGGAAAGGAGAGTAATGAGCCGGGCTAAAATGTTAGCATAACACACCGTGGGCGCGAGAGGAACAGAGCATTCCCCAGGAGAACAGTTTTACGTCTGTGACCCTGTCCCCGAGTCACCCTCGCTGGACAGGCCGAACAATGACCTTTCTATCCAGGGTGAGAGTTCCCCCACCCGCACACATATGGCAGTGGGAAAAGCAATGGGTTTCGCCTTAAAGATGCTCTTTGTGGACTTTCTCTTTGGAAAGAAACACCTTTTCTGTCTTACGCATAAAGCATGTTCAATTATTTATTTTATGCAATCATTTGTAGTACTTTTGGTAACGTGAGAATGTTCATGGCTCTTTGTGATCTACTCCTTGAAAACCATTTAGTAAGGGGATATGAGAAAATCGTTCTAACCAGCCATCACATTCTAAGTCTAGATGGCACTGCTTTAGGTTGAAAATAAACTGATATCTCCAAAAGATTGTGTGTGTGTGTGTGTGTGTGTGTGTGTGTGTGTGTGTGTGTGTGTGTGTGTGTGTGTGTGTGTGTGTGTGTGAGTGAATGAGTGCTTGAAAGAGAAAAAAAGAGAGTGTGTGTGTGTGTGAGCGCGCGCGGGTGAGTGCATGTGGGTTTCAGTTGGGCGTGTTTTTACGAGAAGCAGCAGGGCATCAACCAGAAAGTCGCCCCCCTGTCCCCTTCACTCTTTCTCCTCCGGTTTCCACCTTGCAGAGGCGTTGAGGAGATAAGGGTTGGAAAACGAGTGGTGGCCCAGTTCAGACAGACAGAGAGGTTATCTGGGCCACACATGTCTGTGTCTTCCTGACGGGGCCTGGGTTTCTTGAGTTGTATGCTGTGTGACAGCTGGATGCTGTAGAAAAAAAAAAAATGATTTTCACATGCAACACTTTGATGAGGAGTGGGAGTTCAGATTCAGGAGTTTTCTCAGCAGTGTTGGAGAGTTGATTGACATGGAAAAGCAAAAGTGCACAGCTTAAAAGTTGAGTCAATCAATGAAAATATCTACTGAATTTTTCATAATGGTCTTATTATTATTTTATAGCAATTAAAGCCCTTGTCTCATGCATTGAGGGGAGCCTTGTAAATTTATTTTCATGAAATATTTATGTAGCCCAAATTTTGTGTCTGTTAGATCATTTTAGTTTTATTCAAATTAGCATTGTTGTGGAGCGAGACAGCGTTCAAAAGCAGTCCTCTCTGACTTTCATTCAAAACATCCAAACCAATGTGGGTCTGGCAATGCAACAAAAGTCTGAATTTCACAAGTCAGTATACCACTAAAAAAGAGCTCCCTATTACCGTGGTCAATACCACTTCCTCTAATAGTATTTAATATATTACAAAAAACTTGTTTGACAATACAAATGGCACAAGCTATTACGCTGTCTCTACGTGCTTGTGTGATTCTTCATAATGTCCCATAGCACAACATAAAGCTGTACATGATTCAAACATAAAAAGAGCAGCCTCCCAACTTGAGCCAAGCTTTATTTAATCTAAATCTATGAGTCGTTCCCCCTTGGGTGGGAGGGAGATATTTTCACTAAATCACTCTTGTTTTCCTCTTGTCTGCCATGCTGTCCGTCTGGTTGGCACCCTTTGGTGGCACAGGGCCATCCCAAGCAAACAAGACTGCGTCAGAGCGCTATCAGCTACTGTGTGGGCACTCTTGATAAAAAACTCCAGCTTCTGTGTCACACTGTGAGCACAGGAGGCTCCAGAGAATCCAATGTACACACAGCCGAAATGCTGCAGAGGACAGAGCAACACATAAACTGAAATGGCAATTATTGTAGGTGAGACAAGGCCAGATGTGTCTTTCAATATCCCCCTCTCTCTCTCTCTCTCTCTCTCTCTCTCTCTCTCTCTCTCTCTCGCTCTCTCTCCCTCTTTCTCTCTCTCTTTTCCTCTCTCTCTCTCTCCCCCCTCTCACTAACTCTCAGTGGGGCTTGCTGCTGCTACAATCAAGTTCTTGTGTATGCATATAAGTCAATCAACAAGGTGAAAACAAAAATTCCATGAGAAATGGCTTGAAAAAAGTGCAAATTATGCACATATATTGTATGTTTTACAATATGCTTAATGTTCGCCTTAGTCTGTCCATGACCATCAACTTGGTTTATGCTTCGCTTCGTACAAGGATCTTGGATATCAGCTATTGACGAACAATTTTAAGCTGACGTGAACTATAGAAGTTTGAAACGATTGAATCTGATTTCACCCAATTGTTAACGTTAGGCTGTGACGTAGCCTATGTTATGCACCAGCTTGATCGTGAAGTAAGCTACCCTATAACAGCTGAAATCCAAAGTAATCTCAGGGCCGATGTGGTCGATGCGAACGAGGTCAATGGCCGGAATTCCAGAAAGAGTCGCGGAGTTAGAGGTAGATGAAAATCCAGCGGAAGTATGTATGAAGGCAAGGCCAGGTTATGTTCGCCTCGAATTAGGAGATAAATGCAGGCACATACATTTACATACAATTAAAGCCGTAAGCCTATGAATTGTGCCCGAAAAAATAGACATTTTTGAGAGAATTAAGGGATGCACCCAACGCTTTATCCATTCGTTACCGGCTGTCAGTGAGGGTGAAGATGAAGAGCCAACAAATACCAGCAGAAGGCCTGTGTTTTCTGAAGTAGGCAAATGGGCCCAATTAGACTTACTGTGGTCAGTGGCTGAGTTTCAGTGCTGAGGGAACCGAGAGCCCTGGAGAATGCCTGAAGGATGATGATGATGATGTTGTTCTGCCTGACTGCTGTGCACTAAAGTTACAGCTGTTGGAACAACCAAGAGGAAAACCCAAAACCAAGATGTGAACACTGTGGCAGTGTATTATTAATCGGTTTGCACTAATTGAATTTAAATTTATTATCGCAATTAATACTTAGTTGGAGAGTATGAGGTCAGATCGAAAATGGGTTCCCAGAAATGACCTGGGTATGAACAGGTTTAGCTGTAAATGAGCACGTTCTTTTCCCTTCTTCCTCGTCTCCTGCGCAAAGCAATACATGTGATTATGAGCCTGTAAACATGGTCAGGTAAAGGTTGTAGGTGCTTGTAAAAATGACTTCACTATAAATGTTTCTTCAGGGTGTCCTTGTCCTGCTTATAATTATTACAGCATGCCTTAAGCAGAGACCACCTGGTGTCTCTAAAGAAACAACAGAGATTGGGAAACCTTTTTGACACCTTTTATTAGACAGCCCAGCATCTAGAGTGGACCTCTCTGCATATCATGAGGGGGGGGAAAAACAGTTAGGGAGATTTCTGTAAGTCTTTGAAGTATAGAGTTGCCCCACGAAGTGTATATCACTTTCCACATTTGCGTTTAACAACAAGGGATTTTATTGGCTGCTTCTCCCACGCAGTTGTTACTTCTTTTGGTTATACACATCTTGGCTCAATAGACGTGTATGTCGTGTAAACACAAAGTTCAAACCAGTGAAGGGCCATATGTGTAAGCAATGTATGTTTAAGCAGTGTAAATTCAGATTTGTAAAGTAACTCAGTAACTAAGTATAATGCTCATCATTAAATGCATCTGGAAATGTTATGGGCCGGTTTTCCAGAGCTGGATTAGGCCTAGTCCAACACTAAAGTTTTGTTCTGTTTTTTTTTTTACGTACTCTTTTAGGTCAGGACTAGGATGAGTACTGTACTGTAAACTAGTAATAGTTACCAACCAGAAAAGCGCTCAGAGAGCTCCACAGACCTCCACCAAGGCAATGTTGTCACAGACACAATATAAATTCTAGTTCATCTTCTGAATCATTGATCGCCACCAAAATCAGTTCTTGCTTGCTCCAATATACACATTGTTGGAAAATTTCATCCAAATCCGTGCAGTACTTTTCGAGTTATCCTGCTGGCAAACAAACAAACAAACAAACAGATAGACAGACAGACAAACCAGCGCGACCGAAAACATAACCTCCTTGGCGGAGGTAACAATTTCTAATTTGGTTGTTATTAAATGTATGCTTTGTATGCTGATCAGTTTCACAGTCCAGTGTAGTTGCACATACTGTATAAGTTATGCGTTCAATTGGAAACTCTTTGAATAAAAGGGAATTCAGGGTCATGTAATGTCAGGAAAATGTTCTTTACCTGAGCATTTTTTCCGTCTGTGCACATGTTAGGTTGGCACGACAGCCAATAGAAGGCTTTGTAGGCTACCTAACCAAAATATAGTGACTGATATGCATACAAGAATATTGGCATAGAACACTAATCTTCCACACATTAAAGAAATTACCCAGGATCTTGTGCGAACCGGAAATATTGACATTATTCATAATACACTGTATGTAACTAAAGTAATACACTGAGTAATTAAAGTCTTGACATTTTCATGAAATGCCAAATTTCTGCTTGAAATAAATAGCCAGTTAAAATACAGTGCATGTTATTGTCCATAGGCATAGCCCACAATGTATAATGCAGCACACAGCCCCACATGGCAAAGTTGCCTAAGCCCACGACTGACCTCTGGAATCTCAGCTGAAAAGTAATGCTGTGCTAATTTAGTGACACTGCCTAAATGTGCCCAAACATTTTGCCCTGGCATTCAGGCCATTATGCCCTGTCACCCACCCACTAAATATTGCTGTCTCTCTGTACTGTAGTGGCCCAGGGAAAGACGTAAAACTCTACACCACACTAAAGGGTAAAAGCGTCCTGCCCTGGAGCACCAGCTTAGGGTCTTGGTAGGTTATAAAATGCAGGCTTCTTTAACAATGCTCAATTCACGCAGAGTGACTGTGATGACAGTTACTTGCATGGAGACAGGGGTGGTCTCAGATGACAGCCGATGATGCGGGATTGCCTCAGCATGCCTTCGCAAGAGATAGAGAGTGAAGATTAGGACCAATTACTTCCAATTAAACAGAAATGTCTTGGGTTTTTCAGAATTACAGCCATATTTGGGTGGGAGCTTTGGGTGGCTGAGACTATCAATCTGGGTCAGTGACATTTTAGGTCAAGAAAGGCTCATATAGAGTGATAACACAGAAATTATTTTTTTTTTCATTCATTTCATTTCATTTTTCCATTTTTCCATTCATTTAAAAATGAAAAATAAAAAATAAGATTAAAGAAAGAAAACACTTAGATGTGCTCCTTGTATCGCAAGGGGTAATTATGTTGTGGTTAAGCCTCGCTCACCAAACCAGCTCTCATCAGCATTATGTGTGTGTGTGTGTGTGTGTGTGTGTGTGTGTGTGTGTGTGTGTGTGTGTGTGTGTGTGTGTGTGTGTGTGTGTGTGAAAGACTCACCCTCATTTCACATATTCCCAGTAATCAAGCATCTACTCTATAAAGATGCAGTATCACACCATATCACACTTTTTGCATTACTTGACACAGTAATTGACACACACACATAGAGAACGAAAGAGAGAATTCCTTATCAGTTGACACATAAACTTTTTTAACTAACATAAACTTCCACTTTTTTTCCATTTTTATTGCATTGTAATGTTACTGCTAACTGGTCATTGTTTACAAGACCACCCTCAAAGTTTACTTTTGAGCAGTTTAGTGAGCCCATAAAATCAGAAACAATAGAGATGCACAACAAGTGATCCAGATTGTATTTGGTCACCAAAAGATAGAGAAGCAGAATCCACATCGAGCCACTTTGCCACATCAAATATCTCTGTTAGTGGCACTTTAAACAGAAAAGCTATAGATACAGAATGCAGGTGTGTGATTGTTGAATAAGATACCAGGTGTCTCCTTCTGAAAGGTGTTGAAGTATGGGTACTGAGAGGAGCCATAAAACTTCACCGATTCGGTCACCTGGTCAGGATCCCACAGAGTCCACTGTTTGGAAAACAAGGGCTACTACGATACCTACAGGTGCTCTGGATCACTCCCTGACCAGACACCACCACTCCACCCCACCCCACCCCTGACACACACACACACACACACACACACACACACACATACACTCAATGATATGACTATCATTTATGGCCTCTTTAGAAACCATACTGGTTTTGTGTGCATTTGCACGGGAGAACACATCGACCCAAACTCCTTCGAAAGTTCTTTGCTTATGTGTAATGTCGTGATGAACACCTGTTGAAAGGCAGTTTAACAGCAAAACCTCACATTACATGTCTCATTACAACTACAGAGGTCATATTCATAAAACATACTGTCAGGTTAGCTTCACCACCTGTTTTCTCCCCTCTGAGCTCACTGAGAAAACTCTTATGATTTCGGGCATTGTAGTACCCTGAAATTAAACTAGAATGGCAATTGTGGAACACTGCGATCTCTCACAGTTACTTACCCTGAACAATTGTGTGTGTGTGTGTGTGTGTGTGTGTGTGTGTGTGTGTGTGTGTGTGTGTGTGTGTGTGTGTGTGTGTGTGATACCTCTGTGTCTGTTTCTATGGTTACTGTGGAAACCACTACTGTCAGAGAAGGAAGAGAGACAGAGAGATGCCTGATGTTCTAAGACTACTTCATAAATCTAGTGTTTTTAGTTCTGGTCCCACAGCCTTTTCCCTTTCATCTAGAGCTGCACCACTCTGCTTGCTAAAGGACTTGAATTGTAGCCACTTGAAATACCAATTCTTCACAGTTCACATGCATCAATGAAACATGCCAAAGCAGTCACTGAAAAAAGCTAAAAGCTAACTGAAGACCAAAGACTATTAATGTATAATAATATCTCAAGTTCACATGGCATACAGTCATATAGTATCCCGCTATCATGGTCTTATATTGCCAGATTATGGACAATTTCTTTTATCAAAATGCGAAAATACATTTGTCCTGGTATCCTTCCAATGATGAAACATGTAGAATCCCATAAAACGCTGCCAGATACTTAAAAAATCCACAATATAACATGTGTTGATTGGTCTTATAATTGGGCTCAAATGGTTAAATTTCAATCCATCATATTGCTGTATTGTATGGCAGTGAACCCACCAAATGTTTATTTAAAAAAAAAAAACTTTTAGACAGTGTCATAATTTACCATAACTTTAACCCATCTTCAAACAGTCTTTGACTGCAAAAAAAAAATTCTAGAATTGCATGAAAATGAATCTATTCGTTCAATAGCATTCTGGCCGTTACTGAGTCACACTCAGTAAACTGGAAATAGGGTTGTCGTCAATGTCACAACATGTTCTTTGGAAAAGCATGCATCTAATATATCTTATCCTCCTAAGAAAGGAGTCCACTTGTTTGTACGAGTGTTGTGTTTGAGTCATTTGATCGTTGTCAGTAGATTGTGCAATGTCAATAAATCAAGTTCATTCAAATCCAGATTGAGAGATGTGTGGTATGAGTGGTATCATGAATATGGGTCTGTCACCATCTGTCAGGATGTCAATCATTTGGCCAATAGGCTTAGTGCAGAGGTGGGCCAGGTGGCCAACAACAGAAAGGTATAGACAGTGCAAACTCAGTTATGGCCATCTGCGCTGCCATCTCAAGCACAAGGGCTCAGGTTGTGTGCCGTAGCTGTGGAGAACAGAGACTTATACATCAAGTAGAGGCTGCAGAATCATCTGGCCAGGAGCTGTGTAGGATGTCTATGAATGGTGGAGAACAGAAGAGAATAGTTGGGCTTCACCCAAACCTCCACTCCACGCACAAAGAAACACATCCATTGCACATGTACAATGACACACTCACACACACACACACACACACACAAACACACACACACACACACATACACACACACACACAAACACACACATACACACAAACACTCTCTCTCACACACACACACACACACACACACACACACATAGAGAGACGGAGAAAGAGAGAGAGAGAGAGATACACATTTTATTGTTTGAAAGGTGTCCTTTCAAATGTTTTGGATAGAAATGCTATGAATGTGAAATTTATCATGCATATCTTCACCATTCTCTTACTGCCAAGCAGCACAATGAATCTGCACCTAAGAACTAATAAAATTACTGGTCACTTCAAAATTGCACTGAGAACTATTATTAAAAAGACATTTATAGTGATTATCCATATGAATTTATTTAAATCAACCATGTAGACAAATCTAAGGTTGCAATATAAAGAAATTAGATTGTATAAAACCACCCCAAAGCTAGAACTGCCATGTGCCAGAAGAAACTATTTAGAAAAGTAACCTCCTTGTATCCTCTCTGTGGACTGTAAATCTGAAATAATCTGTAATCAGTAAATGTACCAAGGGATATGATTCATCTAGTTTCCCTTAGCTTTGCCACACACATCTGTTCATGTGGGGTGACCACTAACTGTGATCCATTATACCTTAGGAGTCTTGATGCCAGGACAGTGGGCAGCAAGATCAAAAGAAGCACCCATGCAGAAAATATTTTGTCTGGTTCCCAGCACACAAAACCACAGATTACCACCTGATTGGCCTCCCAGCTCGGAACTCAACGGTGACTCATCAACATTATAAAGTGAGCTGAAATTAACAGGGAAATCTGCTTACTCAGGCTTCTCAAAAACCGCCAACACACAAGGGAGTCCTGGATCAGAGCCACTTCATGAGAATGAGATTGTGGCTCCATCGTGGCTCCACCTGTATCTTTCTGACCTCCATTATTGCACATTGCACAATAGAAAGTATATTACATCATAACAAATGGTCACATTGTAAGCAATATACCCAAAAGGTGTGGGAGCCGGGTTGGTAGCATATATCGGAAAGCTCGCTGAAGGCTGAGTGCCAGACATCAAATTGTCCTTTTTCTACCTTTTAGTTTTCAATTTTGTTCCTTCATCCTCCACTCCCCAAAATAGTACCAAACAAATTGTAGAGAATCTTTGGTTCCATGCTTAGTTTAGCATCCTGTTTCCAAGCAACGCCACAGGTTAATCAGACGTTTGAAAGCAGAGAGAGTGACTAAAATGTGCTCGTGCACACCCCCAGTTAATGCAGTTTTTCATCAGTTTGCAAAACCTAGGTGAAGCAGAGACGAAACACCATATGAATCCCTCATAATTGTGATTTGGAAATTACAGTGCTAGGGCTGAAAGCATTGAAATCATGGAGGCTGTCCAGATTCTCTTCACAAAGTGAAATGAAGTGAGGGAGTCTGGTGGTACCAGGATAAATAAAGCCTGCAGACAGTCACTAGAGTCAGTCAGGTTACACTGAAGATGCAGGATTCAGTGTGCAAGCACTGTCACACGTCTGCTTAAAATGCATATAAGTCACAATGTAAAACATACAAAAGCCAAGCATCGGAAGCCATGTGTCTTGAGCACACATATACTGTATTGTCAAGACATTGAACATCTGATTTTTTTTCTTTTTCACACAGCATCTGGTATTCTTAGGAACAAAGCTGTGATTATGTTAGCTGTGTCAATGAGACCACTCACCATCAATGGCCAGCTGTCTTTCTCACGTGGAGCAAAAAAGAAAGAAAAAATGAAAAAAGAAAAAAAAAGCAAGAGATGACTCTTTCGGCACAAGGCCATAACTTATTACTTGCTCATACTGAAAGTCACCTCTCCCCAACATGTTCACAGTGGCAGCGGGTCAAGGTAACTTCGAGCGGGCGGAGCGAGATGACACCGGACCACCTTCTACAGATTAAGCCTGACCCAGTGCACTGTGAGGAAGGCTCAACTTTAACCTCATAAAAGCAGCCGGCCTATTCATTAGTAACAGAAACATCTGCAGCCTGCAGAGGATGACCCTTCGGTAATGACAGGAGTTTGCGCCAAATTCAATCAATAGTTTGCTGCTGCCACTGAAGAATGGGGAGCAATGGAGGGTCTTCAAAGCCGTCAAAAAGAATGCTGGACATGTTCTTAAACAGGAACAGCGCTCGTATAAAATAAAGAGAGAAAATAAATCACTTTCTACATACTTAGGCCCTCTTTCTTTCTTAGTCATGTCTTCCATGATGTCAGTTCAAAGGTTTTCTCTTTTTTTCCAAATTTGCTGCACAGGGAGGTTTTTTGTGTGTGTGTGTGTGTGTGTGTGTGTGTGTGTGTGTGTGTGTGTGTGTGTGTGCGTGCGTGTGTGTGTGTGTGTGTGTGTGTGTGTGTGTGTGTGTGTGTGTTTGTGTTGAACTCTAGCCCTCTAAAACCATTCTTATCTGTGGAATTTGTCAATGATAACCACTGTAATTAATGAACTTGGCAGAGGCAGCTTCAGTGGGCCTTCGGGTCTGCCTTGTTCATTCATTCCGTAAAACATAATTTTTTTACTGCCCTTTATCCCTTACATATTGATCACCCTTTAGCTACTGTATTTTCTCACAGGAAATAATAATAAACGGTTTGACGTTAAGGCAAAATAACTAATCCCAGGTATTTTAATTAAGGTTGCTGTAACCTATGTTTTGCAGACAGTGACAGTAAATTTGAAACTATAATAAGCCTTTCAAGAATCTGTGGATTGGCCTATTCTCATGTGCAGACAGCATGTCTTTGTTCGTTTGGTCCTGAGAGGCTGCTCACCCTGGGCTCCGTACTACCGGATGATGGGTTGGTCAGACACATTCTTGTGGAGTTACTTGAGAATCGTAGTGCCCAATCCAAGAAAGTATGAGTACGTAGGTCTTGAGGAGCTTCATCCTGTGGGGATGATACTGAAGTAGATCAATATTAGATCAATGAAGTAGATCTCTATTGATGAAGTAGTAGTTCAGTAAATCAATAGATAATCTGGAGGATTTAAGGTGAAACTGTGGAGCATTTACTTTACTTTGAAACTTTAGGTCACAAAATACATGATGAAAAAAAGCCTTAGCGGCTTCAGAGCCTGAGGTATTGTATATGAAAACACTTTATTCATATTGAAAAACATTCAGATCATTAATTATTTTTGCAAAGATCTCACTGTAAATATGGGATTATGCTTTACTGCTTCTGCAGAACTTGTCATTGTTATTGACTGCAAGTCAGTGCACACAAGTCGAAATGTTTCCCTTTGAGTGTATGCTGTTGCTAGACGGGTCAACTGAACACTAAATCACATTTCTGGAAAACATGAGTGTGGTCATATACAGGTCATCACACAACAAGGGGAAAGTCTGCAGAAGCAAGATGTTAGTAAATCGTTTATTACCTCCGCCAAGGAGGTTATGTTTTCGCCGGTGTGTGCCTTTGTGTGTCTATGTCTGTCTGTGTACAACATAACTTGAAAAGTGCTGCACGGATTTGGATGAGATTTTCGGACATTGTGTGTATTGGGACAAGTAAGAACTGATTTGATTTTGGTGGCGAGCAGTGATCCAGAACACCATCTGTGACCACATTGTCTTGGCGGAGGTCTGCACTCTCTGAGCGCTTTTTTAGTTTCAAATGTCTCCATTCATTCAAGCAGGTATTGGCATGGTCACTAATGGGCATTTTTTCATTTTTCTTTTCTTTTCTTTTTTCTTTTTGCTTGCCTTGTGTAGCCAAGGTTGGTTCGACGATACAACACACCCATTGCATGGGAAATGAATGCCCTTACCACTGATAAGCCCAGGTCTTAAGGCTAAGAGTGTGAGGATTTACTACATACTGCCGCAAGCACCGTTACATTTGCTTGCATTGAAAAATGAACTGAACTGGTTCTCGAATTAATCAGTAAAACATGAGCTTGAATTGAGCAATTTTATTCAGTACAGAATGAACTGAACTCTGAACTAGTCCATGTGAAGTGGACACTGATGCCTGGCAGGCAGTGAGGATAGGCTATAGACTGGTATGATATGAAAGCAGAGGCAGACTAATGAGCCAAAGTAGGATTAGTCTTTCAATACTGAGTCATTACGAGTCCAAGTCTCTAGGCCTCTATTACAGTGCAGAGGACTGACTCAGCCCCTAAGGATCTCTATGCAGAGATGAATGAAGAGATGAGAGTGACACACACAGACACACACACACACACACACACACACACACATACACACACACACAATGAAAGGAAGGAGGGAGGGCCAACTAGCCCATTTGACAGAGGGAAAGAGTAAACGTGTTTAAACAGTGAGAGAGGCTGTGGGAAAGTGTGGCCTAGCGTTTCCTTAAGGGCATGTTTAAACACATCTTCCAACCCCCCCCCCCCCCACCACACACACACACACACACACACACACACAACACGCACACACTGAACTCTCTCTCTCCCTCCCTCTGTCTCTCCCTCTCTGTCTCTGTCTATCTTTCAAACACACACACATCCGCATCTCTACAATCCTGACAGGTTGTACATTTGGAGATATTTACAGAGATTCTTAAAACCATTCTGTGCAACCATTATTATCAACATACCTCTAGCATCCTAGAGAGGGAAATGTCTAGTTATGATGACTTGAGCAGTTCGCACCGATACCTACAAATTACTAGACAAATTACTAGAGTGCAAGTACAGATGTTATGTTATGCCAAGATGCAAAACTTGAGACTTTTTTTCCTACAAACTTTGGTTTCATATGATTTATGGCATCTCCCATTCAGTTATACTTAAACCTGAGAAAGCAGAGAAGCGGTCAGCCACTGGCTGTGTGATTTATCGCAGAGAGAGGCCAGGACCAGGTCAGATTATCCCGGTCACTAATTCAAAGTGTTCCCCCGAGATTAGTGGCTTTCTAATAATACAGAACATATACACCCCAGTACCCCAGCAGACCACTACTAGCATTCTCTAAATGCTCAGATGTTGTAAGAATGAGTGATTTCCTTGAAGCTACTGACACTCGAGCACAAGTGACCCTGTACTTTACCAGTCAAAAGAGAAGGATATGACAGTATGTCAAACTGAACGAATTATTCGGTGGAAGTTACGTCATCATATGCTTGCTACAGTAATATTCAGCAAAGGAGAGGAACACTCAGCACTTTTTTCCCGAGGAACAGAAAATATTTGTGTGAGTGACATACATCCACCAACAGAGGGCATCCGATGTTGCTGTTCCAGTAGAATTCACATGCATTCTCCACATTGTCCATTTGAGAAGCTTATCAGCATTTTGAATAGGATTTGCTCTCTTGGTTAGGAGATGTCTTACTTATTTTACAGGCACAAAACGACATGCTTTTTTCTTTTTCTTTTTTTTTTTCTTTTTACAATTTTGTCACATATAGCAAGGTACACTACATGTCTAAACTGAAATATCTCTGAGGTATAAATTGGTTTTGATTGGATTTATGTTAAGCAAAACATTTTTGTTTTTGTGTGTGAACTGTATTTCCCAGTTTATTAAACCCTATACCTATAATGAATCAGAGTCAGATCACTGATTCATTAGGTAACAGTATACTGCATTGATGAGAAAGAAAGATACTATAAAGACGTGCACTGCCATGTATAGCCTATCCTCTATTTGTAAAATCAAGGCATTTGGCTTAGTTAATAATCATGACACCATGGTTTAGTTATGTGTTTAATAACATTTGACAGATTCAAATGCTAACACTCAAATCAGCTGATTCCTCATTCCAAGAAATCACAACAATTAATTATTCTATTGTTCTCACTAATTGGAGCTCCAAGTATTACTCCTGGGTAATTCTGATATGATTTATAGTCTGGTCACACCAGACATGTTTAACATTGCTTAAATATTATCAATGACCAACATCTAGGGATGGTAAAGGGTTTGGAAAAACATTTTTGAAATCCAATCAAGATGGGGATTACTTTTTGGGTGGAGAGGTTTTGTAATATGTCTTTGAGTTGGTTGGGCAATTGGACCACAAGAATTTTGTGTTTATACTGACAGGGAGGCATATTCTGATGTAACACAGCAGCAACAATCAGGGAACATTTCATTACTGTATTAGTGTAGGTTCTGACATTTTATTAATTAGAGTGTCAATCTCTGGCACATGGCAATTTCACTCTGAAGTAGACAGTAGTTTACTCTCTAAAATAGCCTTTGTACAGCAGAGACTACCATTGTGTTTTTCAGAAAGGACTGGAATCATTGACATGTTCTGGTGTATTCATAGACATGATTCAAATGGTCAAAGGTCATGTCATATGATGAGAGGGACAGAAGTCGTGGTATCACCAAATTTCTATAAAAAAATATGATTTAGTGTCTGTCAGTTAGTTGTGGCCACAGTAAACTAAAGTGAGTAGTTTGTGTTCCAGAAGTACAGTATATTTCTACTTTTAGCACCCAAGCATACATAGGCCTACACGAACATGAAGGTACCGTTTCTTCCAAATAGTCAAACGATCTTGTCGACGCTATTCCTTCCTTCCGCCCCACTCTCACAGACAAGAGTGACCCTTGACTGGACGATCTGAGGGAAGGCCCTCACCTCATGCTGTTTACCTTGTCATTGACCACCACAAACAGCTGGGCACATGCAGGGAATTCAGAGAAGCAATGCTTTGTCAACTGACAGGTCTGTTTGTCCTACCAGTGTCTGAGAATGAAGTCTTAATGACCACTTGTGGTGTGGCTTGAAATGAGGGGGAAAGGGCATATTGACACCGTGCTCAAGGAAAAGTTCACTTTTACTCTTTCAAGTGATACTTTGAAAGTATCTCTCTCCATTGATACCTCAAAAGCATGTAGCAAGAGCATAGGTGAAAACCTTTCATCTTATTATATGTGGCATCTCACAAGTAGTCTTTGTTGCTGACACTTTACTGAAAGTGATTAATAAATTAAAAAGTTTACCATTGAGGCCTGATTAATGACTAGTTATGTTTATTTCATGTAGGCTATTCAGGACACCAGATTACACAAATTTCATCCAAACCTTGAAACTTCATTTCCATTTCTGCTGACTGATGCAGTGATATTTTAAAGCATTTTGAGTGACATCTTTTTAGTATTGTGACCGATGATATTCTGATGATATTCATGTAGGCCTATTCAGGATTTGAGTCATGATTACAGTCAGAATATTCCATACAGTGACTTAGTACAGTTAGGGCTGGATGACAGAAAAGTAGTCTGGAGTCTACTTGAGTAGGCCTACTCCTATAAAATCAAAGCCTTTCGAAATATTGTGAAATGGTATCCAAGAAATGTATGTGTTAGGTTAAGTTTGATACTACTAATTAGAGATGTTTCTAAAGGTCCTCGATTGTGATTGGTTGAAAACGCGTTCGATGCCATTGTAAATTTGGCATTTAGCACGGCTCCAACCGCATTTCGTTCTAAACTGCTGCGCCATAAGAAAGTGAATGGAGAAGCGCATATGCGTTACTTGACAACCATTCAGTGAGAGGGAGTATGTTGTTTGGCGGAGGAATTGGTATCAAGGAATAACTTGCTATATTTCTCGTGGTTGTGTTTTCCGTTAATGAAACCATTGCCGGTTAACGTGGTAACAGTTTTAGAAGCGCAATAAACCCCTCGAGTCCGGTATAAATGCTGGTTTTAGCACGGATGTCTAACAACACCCGTGCTAAAACCAGCATTTACACCGGCCTCTCTGGATTTATTGCTTACTTAACCTACAGTGTGTAGCAGTGTTTGTTTAACCTTTTTTTTTTTTTGGTAAACTCTATTTACCTAGCCTGGCTTGCGCAACTACGTTCAGAAATGAAATTTGGTCTGGCAAAGCTAGCATTGCCCGGGCATTCCGGACAGAATTACTGTAATTTAAACGTCATCAAACTTCTATCAATGTTATGGGACAGAGTTGGACAGTCATCGTAAAGCTCTCCTCCTTCAGCCTGCTAGTTTCTCATTAGGTCCTCATTTTTCTGTGTTCGAGAGTTGAGGAAATTGTCTCCTTGGCCATATTGACTTGATCGCGAAATTTCATGCAACGATATGGACGCACCCAGGCTACTATTTACCATTAGAGGTGGCGGCACTTCATCACCTCATCGTCCCTCTTTACTTTTTCACACCCGTCAGTGAATCAGCCTGTCATCAGAGATGCAGAGTTCTTGCCCATTTGCCTCGACAAAATATTTTTCTTGGGTGAACACTCTGAATGAGACAATATGAAATGAGCCCTGAGGGAGAAATAGTCACTGCACTGCACTACACTACACTGGCCCTGGAGATGTCTGCCTTGCCAGTGTTAACAGAGGAGAGAGGGCACTGTAGAAAGGAGAGATTGATTTTCTCTTGTTTTTTTTTTCTTCCCCCCATTTTTCTGATACTTCCAAAATGCTGTTTCTTCTCTGTGATGAAGTTTCCCGTCATCAGTGTTATGTTTTCATATCAGTGTAACCCTCGGGGGAATGTAACTTTGTAAAATTACTTTATCATTGAGGTGATATATCCGTACATGTTTTTCATTTTCCATGTTTTCCAAAGACTGATGTCTTTCATCAAACATCATGTGATAGAGGGAAAACATCAGTGAGCGACGGCTGGTTGGAAAGTTGGAAAGTTGAGTAGCCTAGTACATTGGCTGTGTCTACTTCACAGTTCTACCAGTAATCATTATGCTTGGACTGTGTAGAGGTTTCAACAGTTTCCGTAATGGGCAATAGTATACAAAGAGGAGGATCCTCAAAGACTAAGGGATATTAGTGGACCAAGACTCTGAAAACTGCCAGGCATTGTAGTGTAGATTAACAGCCACATAGTGGTTGCAATATCTTATGGATGCAAAGCATGTAGCGATCTTTGCAGCATCACAGCTTGTTAAGTTCCCATCTTATTCACTATTTTTACACTTTTCTGTGTCTACATTCACCAGACCCTCAGGAGAGAAGATCTGAAATGTGATCACAAGTGAGAAGACATCTTGTGTATCAGGATCCAGATATGATTGCAAGGGTTAGGCTATAGCACCTGCAACCCATGCCCATATTTGAGCACATCCGCTCTGGCACACTCTGGAAAGATAACCTACCAGGTCTGGGAAGCTAATGCACTCATTATCAGGGCAGATGTAGATAGCGTGACTGAAGGGAAGATGTGGGAAATCAACGCTCGTGGGAATATAACACTTGCTATCTTGAGGAACTAGTAGGTGGATCCATGCGATACTGGCACTTATTTGCTCCTATTTGACACAAGTTATTTACTCATTATCATTAACTAGTGTAGTGCTCGTAGTAGATAATGATTTCCAAGGAACGGGTAGCCCAGTAACATGTCTGCTCGTATAGGTTCAAATTGAATCAGTGACGACATACAGTAGATTTCAGGCCCTTGGAATTTTTTTCGCCTGCGTCTGTGTGTGTGTGTGTGTGTGTGTGTGTGTGTGTGTGTGTGTGTGTGTGTGTGTGTGTGTGTCTGTGTACAAAATAACTTAACAAAATAACACAATAACCAAATAACACAGATTTGGATATTTTCAGACAAAGTGTGTATTGGGACAGGTAACGACTGATAAAATTTTGGTGGTGAGTTACCCAGAACGCGATCTGGAATTTATATTGTGCCTGTGACCACATTGCCTTGGCATAGGTCTGCACTCACTGAGGTTATGAGGGGGTGGGGGTTAGTCACAGGGTTAGCTATTTGACATTTTCAGCCATTGTGTTGTCTCCCAAGACCAGACTTTTTCACAGTGTAGGGGGCAGGCAGCTGAAACCATGTAGGAACTCATAGTTCAACTTAAACAATATCTTTAGCATTTTGGGGGGCAAATAACACCAAACCTGGTGCTGCACTCATGCATGCCAGCAGTGGCAGCTCCTGCAAAAATTTCTCAGAAGGGGCAATATATCTGATAACGTTTCAGGTGATCCTTTCAATAGCCTACATTAATAGGAAAACAGATACAGTATCAATGTCTAGTAGCAAACTGAAGGTGATCAAACGTGTCCTTGTAGCCTCAATGATCAAATGACACATTGGCCTGGTCATTGTCAATGTGTTTCAAATGTCTTTAAAATCAGGTTTCAAATCTTCACTTTAATAACCTTCAATTTTCTGCAGTATTTAACATTAAAGCCAGTTATTCAGGGAGGCAGAAAAAAATGCAACACCCACAGGAGGCAGAATACCCACAGCACCCATAGGGACCTACAGTACTGTATGTCTGAATCTGGCCCATAGTAATTTCCTGAACTGCCACTTCATCTTGATCCCTGTCCTCTCCCTGCCCACTACAGGCCAAAATGTATAACAAAATACACCTCAGTCAATTATGTATTTGCAGTCATTTGCTGAAGTAACGTATATAGTTGTATTAACTGCACCATTCTATGTTGTTTGAACAACGGTGGTGAATTTTAGACATCCTAAAGAGTAAATAATATGACAAAAAGGGCAAAACATTTTTTTACAATGTAAAAAAAGTGGTTTGCAATATTTTATCATGACTGTGCCAAATGTACCATGTGTCAAAAGTCTTGGAACACTTGCAATAATTCAACAATGTGTGTTTATGATATCAAGTTGGGATCACCTCTGACACACAGGACAAGCATTAATGCCTAAACCAACAAAGCTAATAGTTTCACAATCGCAGTGTGAAGAGGGGATTGAAGACTCCCTGTGCTGTGTATTTGTATTGGCGCATGTCCACTGTCAGTACGACACCCAAGTGGAAGGGTTTGAAATGTTATGTTAATATGGTAACGTGATACTTTTTATTTCTTTCTCTGCAAAGTCAAAAGTCAATACAGTGTTTTATTTTCCCCACATATACTTTAGTACCTGTGAAACTCTACCTCTAAATACCTTTTCAGATTATTTTTGGCTTCCAGATATTACAGAAAAGCAAAAATGAATACTTCCAAAATGATAGCTGTAGTAGATTCCTAGAACCTAGGAAAGTGTATACAAATATCTCCCCATTAGTTTTTACACTGCCTTCTTTTGATGATTGGAGAGAAGTTGTTTGATGCCATTACTGCAGACGAGATCAGCATACTGTCCCATCTTGCCCGAGGGGATGACAACAGGAGTCGAAGGTGACCCTCTCTTTAGCAGTCTCTTTAGAGTCTCTTTAGAAGAGTCTGCTTGAGGGCTCAAACATTTTATTGCATCAAGAGTCCGGGGGGGGATGAAGGAGAGAAAGTTAAATTTCACTCAGAACAGTTTTGACACACACGTTATTTGTGTACTAGACGGATAGCTTAATATTTTGATATCATCAGTCACAATACTAAAAAGATGTCACTGAAAATGCTTTAAAATGTCACTGAATCAGTCAGCAGAAATGGTTTCAAAGTTTCAAGCTTTGAATGAAATTTGTGTTGTGTGGTGTAGTGTCTTAGAATATGTCAATACTAGAAATAATACCTGTTCGTGAAATATTGGTATTGTATTACCTGCTGCTGCTGTGTGTGTGTGTGTGTGTGTGTGTGTGTGTGTGTGTGTGTGTGTGTGTGTGTGTGTGTGTGTGTGTGTGTGTGTGTTCCACCATCACACACACTGAGACAGAATCAAAGAGAGAGAGTGAAGAAAGGCTAACCTGACCTCTAATGCAAACAGATGTAGTTGCTACATAAAACTAAGCGGAGCGTCATCCCTGGTGCTTCCAAACAGATGTAGCCCAAACATAAAACACACAAAACAGAGACGAGAGTCGTCCCTGGAGCCTCTCTGCCACTGCTAAGTAACTCAGAGGAGTCATGCCGCGACTCTGCCTTTGAAGAGGCCCCTCTTTCAGGCACCCGAGGGCACTCCTCCGGCCACTTGTCCTCAGCCACCAACATGAGGAGCCTAATGACTTTTTCCCACATGGACACAGAAAGGGGCTGGTCAGGCCTGAGTCAGCAGGGTCTATAGGGTCTAGATCTCTGGCCTACTGGTGGTACAGAGGCAGAAGAGGGGGAAAAAATCACTGGGCAACTTCAAAGCTATCTGTGGGGGGAGTTCAAAAGAGGCCCACGAAGGTCAAGATGTGTCTGAAGCACTTTCTCTAAAGAGAGTGCTCTTCTCCCAGGTTATCTATCTACTGGACAAGGCTTAAAAGCTTCATGGGAAGAGCAAACTGGCATATTATGCTCTCAGCCCATCCCTGTACTAATATACCATTCCATGTAGGGCATTGAATTGTACAGAATTTTATGCAAAAGTTCACTAACATGAACACTTTACTTACATTATATCTTGATGATATATTCATTCTATTTGTTCAGAATTAGCCAGTGTTAACCAATCCATGGCCCTGTGGTCCAAGGTCACCAATAAAGATCCGTGGATAAGCTATTATTTCATCTACAGCCTCATCACAAAAGTCGTGCGTCCACAATGCATCCCAACCACACCTTCTTTAAACAATTTCAAACTGCACCCACCGATCATCAGTAGTTCTTAGCTCTAAGGGTAATGCAAAGCACTTGCAAGGTTTGGTTCACCTGCCACAAATTGAATTTATATATTTAGATATATATTTATTTGTATTATTTTAAAATTTGAAAGCTTTTTATTAATATTATCTACCTGATCTGCAGTTTAGCTGATTATTTACCAGGTGATTTTCCTTTAAGGCCTGGGACCACTGGAAATAGATGGTAAAAAAATACACAGTTCCATAAATCAAGACATGCCCTATAGTAGCAGCAAATAGATTTGTTCAGCCAGTGCGGCAGCAATGAGTCATAGGTACAGTACTTAGTAGGGTCTTGTCATTGGGCGCACACCATTGGTGCCCACCAATCACAATGCTCAGAGTTGTATAAAGTACTGGAGTAGAGGAGTGGAGTAGCAGTAAAAGTACCAGTATCAACAAAGTGACTTAAGTAGAAGTTGAGGTGTCCTTTAAAGGTCATACTTAAGTGGATGTACTAAACACTAAAGTATTCAAAATGTATTGTACTTAATTATTGCAAGTAAAAATTACCACTCAAGTACTGAAAGGAAAAGTAGAAGTAGCCCGACTGTGTATACTAAAGAAATCTGTCAAAAGTTCAACATTTAGACTTTAGGGCAGTATTCTCCTAAGTGCTTAATGCAGGCGAAAATGCATGGATCTATGCACTTTTTTAGTCAGCAACTATGTTGGTTGCAATGCAATTTCCCATTGACAACTTACTAAGTTGCTAACTGGTTAGCAACCATGCTTTTAGGTAACAGACAACAGGATTGAGTTCAGCCTATCGATCATTGCCAAATTGCGATGTAATACTGTATAATACAGTATTTGGTGGTACATTTTAATATGTAAAAGTTATAGTATAATATACTGTATGTAATGTATGTAGTTATATAGTGTATGGCTTGTCAGGCTAACAGTTCACTGAAGATCAAACATGGTGAACAAGGTATTAGTTAAGCCTCTTGGACTTGTGACCTATTTTTTAGTGATGTGGCACCATGGCATAATTTCCAAAGAGCAGCCCTCCTTACCAATGCAAAAGGTTGTGCTACTCAGTGGTATGTCTATGCAAGCTTCTGGGGTTTGCCATAGTTTGATCATAATATTAATAGGCTAAATCCATTAATTCAAATGGTCAGATACAGTAGGCTGACATGAATGTACATGTAATAGGATCTGCAATTTCTCTGCCAAAAATAATGTGATGTATGGCGCTACATAAAACTAAACTGAGAGCGAAATAAGTGACTCCCAATAGGCACCCCTCCCCCACCCATATCCCGCATCATTCATATCAGCTTTGTCAGCACCTTTGAGACTGTGGCCAGTAAGGAACCATGACACACATTTTGAGCTCTCTGTAGTGTAAAGCCTTCCAATGTTGCTCACACTGTAAATCTGGGGCAAGGCTTGTGCCTCTAGCATGCCTGAGAAGGCACAAAGCCGCAGCCTCCTGCATTTTCAGTAGGGAAATCCCCGACTCTGCCACCGAGATCTGTCTTGAATTAGCAGATTGATTAAAAAATTATGAAAACACGTCAGTGTGGTCACATTGCTCTTCCTGTGGGAAATGAATTATAATGTTGTAAAGGCAGTGTCCCCTTACAGTTATGTTGAAAGATGTTTTGGTCTTAGTTGTTGACATGGAGTATAGAATAGCAGAGAATGAAGTTAAGATCTATCCATCCCAGAGGGACAGTGCAATTTAGACATGTCTGTTAAAATATGTTTTCATTTACATTCATATCACAATAAACCACATCATATATTTTTTCCTTCTTTTTAACATCTAATATACTGTATCAGTAACCCATTTGGGCCATATATTTGAACATTGCAATGTTTGCTTTCTGTGACATATAAAATTGGATTGGTAATTGTAATGTATTTGATTACCTGGATGCGTTAGATAAATTAGATGCATTTTGTATCTTTAATTAAAATGCTCTGAAGGCTTTGACCCATGTTTAACTCATCTTAAACATCCTTGCATAATGTGCAATCATGTACAGATGTCTCCCTGCTCCCTGTGGGCCTGCAGACAGTTGGGAAACACCCCATCAATTTTTACTACTCCCCCTGGTGTCTCTATAATCTGCCTTAATCACCACCAAACACACAATCATCTCATTACTCTCGGCAGACTATGGAGCCACCATACATCCAGATGCAAAGTTCCCAAGTTGTAAAGGCTCTAACCGGAGGAAAGAGTCTCTGTGCATATAGGCCAGCCACCAAATGCTTCTTCTATACACAATTCAAAGCATTGCAAGCTGAACGTGACACGTCAGAGGTATAATGAGGCTTTTGAGCTAGCAGTGGCATCAGGTTTCATAAATATTTATCTGCATCACAGCCGGACGTGATGACAGGAGTGATCAGCATGGCCATCTGAGGATTCAGAATGGGGTTCGGAAAGGAACAACAATGAACAGGTCATTTAAAAAGAGGAACTTTGAAGTATTAGAGAGCTGTGGGAGGGGGATGCGGTGGGGAGGGGTGGACTGAGCTTCACTGAATACGGTGGGCTAATTGGAAGAGCCTGTGTTGTGATAACCTCGACACACGTTGCAGAAAGACCAAACATTCTCCTGACTCCAGATAAAACAGCGACCGATCCTCAGCCGCCGAACGTGTCACTGGCGTGCTTGGCAGCGTGTCAGCACTGACGACAGTAATTGCACCACTGTAACAGCAGGCCGAGGTGCTAATGAGGACTTCGTGGGACAGGAGCACCTGTCACAGGAGTGTCACACCTCCGCTCAGGAGCTTTCCAGCTGCTCACCAGAATATCACAATAAACAAACTTCCTGTGAAAAACAACCCTCTTTAAGTAGTAACATTAGTACATTCTTCTCTAACCAGCTACTTTTTAGTATAGTAGCCTAGTAAGTAATGTATTCTTTGTATCCTAAGGTCACATCATTTCTGAATATCTCCAGACTGAAATCTTGGCTACTGTGAAACCGATGATCCACGTATTATATCCATGCTGATGCTTGAATATAATGGTTTTGTAACATTTCATGAAGGTTTATTATGAAGGTTTTCTCATATAGATTACAGATTTGTAGTGACAAGGAAATGAGTTAGTCTGAAAGATTAAGTACCTTTTCTGCAATATTTCTTCCAAAAGTGGGTTAAAGTTTCACAGGATGACACTCATCCAGCAGGCCTGTGGCCAAGCATGGGCTGCGACTGCAAGAGAGCCGCTGGCCTCATGGTGGATCAAGGGATTTCGCTCCTGCTGGAGTCCCCTACTTCGTCAGTTCTTCCGTAGAAACCAGTTTAAATAACACAGCACCACTCGCCAGAGTTGTTGCACAAAGCTCATAAGATCGCTTGGGATGGACTCTACAGACATAAAACTTTCTCTTTTTTTATGTATCTCGCTTTCCCCTCTTCAAGTGGCCCTTTTTTAGTTACTTTATGACTTTTTCAGATGATACTGCTGGCTTTTTGGCAGAACTAAGCATGTAGTCTACTAAGCTTTTAGCTGTTGTTTGGACAATGAGAAGCAGCTACAATTCACCATGTCCTAACATTGCCCCTATCCTTTCCTCACCTTTATAAGTCATAACATCTCTCTCTCTCTCTCTCTCTCTCTCTCTCTCTCTCTCTCTCTCTCTCTCTCTCTCTCTCTCTCTCTCTCTCTCTCTCTCTCTCTCTCTCTCATGTCTGAGCCCTACTGCACTTCTGCAGATGGAGGATGACTAACAGTCCAAGTCCTCTCTTATTCAACTCCAAAGAATGGGCTTGTGTTGTCGTGTAGATATTGATAAATGGACCTCATTATCCCGGCACTGTGTATGAAGCCTTTGATTGTGCGTTTGAAGCCGGCTGTGTTGGTACAATATGTGTGATTCTCCTTTGAGTCTCATCAGTCATTGTTTGATATATTAATGTTGGATGAAGAATGGATTAAATGATTGTGGCTCACTTTGTCTTGAAAAACTATTGAAATAACAATAAGAGATGAGAAATGGTTTGAAACCAGGTGCAAGACTAATTTATATTAGTAAGTCCTGTTTATATTTACAGTATATGTCTACATAGCTACCCACATATAGTAGTCTGCTATACGTTCTGTATGTTCACTTCTGTATCTGTGTGTGTGTGTGTGTGTGTGTGTGTGTGTGTGTGTGTGTGTGTGTGTGTGTGTGTCTTCTTGAGCGTGCTGGATGTGGTGAGTCAGCTCTATGCTCAATGCATGGTGAACGTGCAGAACGTGTGAAATGTGTGCCACAGAAAGAACACAAACATCAGCCCTTAAGGGATATAAGGTGAAAGGGTCAGAGCAAGGGGTCAGTGGTCATCCAATACAAACTATACCAAACACAGAAGAGAGCACTGTGGTGGCCCTATGCCTTCAATTAATCCATTTAGAATGATGCATGTTGTTGCAGTTGATGTTGTTGTTGTTATTGGAATATGGTTTTAACCATGGCTTTTGTTTCCTCTTGTTAAAATAATCTCCTCGACGATCATTACTTTCATCTTAATCAGCCCTCATCTTTTGGCACATTGCACTTGCGTTGCACTGCTTGGCGCTGTTTTCTCTCTCTCTCTCTCTCTCTCTCTCTCTCTCTCTCTCTCTCTCTCTCTCTCTCTCTCTCTCTCTCTCTCTCTCTCTCTCTCTCTCTCTCTCTCTCTGTCTGTCTGTGTTCACACTGTTCTCTCTGTGGAGGCTAAATGAATTCTCTCAACTCAAGTATGACCTTAGGTTACACCAGAAATTTGTCTCACAAACAAAAACAATGATTGCCATCTATCCAAGGAACTCCATTTTAATTTCCAAAAAGTAATTGCTGCCACAAGCACTGCTATTCATTTTCAGAAGCGTGCCTCTTGAGTGACATTGGGACGGAAATGGTAAACAGTTGTCGTTCTCATCATCGTCCCCCACTGAAATGTTCCCTCTAATCTTCTCAGCTGCTAGACGTCAATTTACACACATTGACATCACAGCTCTTTGTTATGGTTTGATTTAACAAACTTTACTGGCAATCCATGAAGGACGCTGGGCATTTTACATGTTATTAACATTCATCCTTTTCATCTTTCCAGCAAAAATGTCCACTGTCCACAGGCTTTTTGTTTTGCACATAATAATAATAATAATAATAATAATAATAATAATAATATGGCTTCATTTATTATAACACTTGCCCCTTACATCAATTTATGTCTGGTGTGAGCATTTGAAAATCAGATCTAACATGTCTTTCAAATAATGTTCCTGACTATGATGCACTGTAGGAAGACGTAAATTCCCCCAAACATGCATTACAATCCATCCCCCAACGTGCAATAACTGTGGATTCCCTCATCTGCTTGTCCTTGGTTTGTAAGAAGGACAATAGCACCCCTGTTCCTCTTGGCCCTCTGTCTTCCATGACTCAAACACTCATGAGGAGTACAATTACCCAAGCCCAAGGAAAAGGGATATCGATTTGGACACAGTTTTGCAGAAGGCACGCCTATGATGGAGTGGAGAGTGTTACGCAACCAATCGCTCACGTATGCATTTGCACGTCAGCAGACTCAGACTATTGTGAATCAGAACCACAGAAGCTCAGCAGAGAGAGAGACTTCCCATAAACAGAGTGCCTCTGTCATGACAGATCAGTTTACTTCTCATGCACGTCTCCCATTGTGAAAGCTGTACTTCAAACAAGACCTGTGAGAGGACGAGAGAAAGGAGTCGGGGGTCCAAGAACCTGCACGGTATTGCATTCATTACACAAATTTATGGCAGCTGAACACATTTATTCTCATTCTCATATTTCAAATCATCAAGTCGCATCATCTTCCTATATCAGAGATTCATAAAGACCCAATATATCAGTTAACTTCATCCTGTGATATTACACAAATGGCACGTGGCACATATTAACTTCAATATCCTTATGTTACAGCGACAATGTTGGGTATATGCTTGCTACATGGATACATCCCAATGTAAACATAATGAATGAGCTTATACCATGGGAATGACTGATGTCTTTTCATCCCATCTCCAGATTGCAGACCATATTTACCTTTGTCCCTCCACAGGAGACTACACACTATGTATCTATATGCATGTCCTACGGGAAGTCACATGGACCCTTTGGATCTGTAGAACTGTTCTGATTGGATATTGCTCCAATCTACCCATGTGACATTGTTCCTGCCCCAAGCTTGGGGACATGCTAACCAATGCCATGTGTGGCCACATTCTCTCTGTGTAGCCTATACCACTGATGTTTAGAGAAAGTGTTGAGAAGAGGTCAAAAGAAAGAAGGGAAAAAAAGAAAGAAAGAAAGAAGGAAAGAAAGAAAGAAAGAAAGAAAGAAAGAGGAAGGTGAGGAGTACAGAACATTAAGCAAACCTCATCTGTAATGTTTCCCCCTGAGACAATACTTATGATGATATGAATTAAGCCCTCTTGTCTGCTTAATACAAATGTACAGTATGCAAATCTTCACACCTAAACACCTTATCTGTGTATGCTTTCATAACTTTCATAACTTATAAGTAATAATGAATGCCTTGGTGGGTTTGATGTTCAAAGTCTTCCATCAATGACTTTTCTATGAGAATGCCTTCTAAAGATAAACACAGCTGCAAAGCAAAACATAGAGAGGGTGAGCTGACCACAGGGCAGTGATGAACGAATGTCCAGACCACCCAAAAGCACATGGATTCTACTGGTGTAAGAGGTTTATATAAGAGACAAGGCTTAGTCTCATGCGTCACTATTAAAGTCAGTAGCAGCCAACTCTTTGTCTGAATATTTACAGAAATGAGCCAATGACAAAGATCTATGCACATTATGATGAAAGGTAAAAATGTGTCAAACCACGTGTAGGATCATATGAAGCGTACAGTTCATTAAATAACTTGATCTCTAAACTTTCATAATTATTTGTGCACCTGTACAATTCTTGCTTGAATAGTACAGTACCATATTGTGATTGTGTAGGATCATATGAAGCGTACAGTTCATTTTTAAATAACTTGATCACTAAACTTCCATAATTATGTCTGCATCTGCACTATTCTTGCATGACTGACATAAATTAATTATTCAGTTGGCAGAAAAGGCAATCCTCTTGAGTGATGTTATCCACTGCTCGGATCAAACTTAGTGTTTTAACCGTCCTAACAATAACACACCAGCTATAAGTGTAAAGGTTGATATTACTTTTGGTCTTGTCACAGTTCAGAAGAAAAATAAAGAACTATCAGCCAATCTTCACACTTCACATTCAAAAAGAGATCTGATAATTTTTTGTATGTACAGTATAACCAATGTAAAAAAAAGAGAAATACAGTCTCCTGTAATGCATGGAGACTAGTAAATAAAGAGATGCTGTCAATAAAAACAAAGGCAGATGGGGTGTGTGTGTGTTTTTTTCGAGGGTGACACCACACTGTGCATAGAGTTCTCATGGCCTTCCCGGGTGATTGATTATTGACATATGTTTATGTGATGAGAAGAACCCATTTAAGTGGATGATTGAATTTAAAAAAAAAACTGAGGAAGTGAAACACATTAATCGTTGCACAAATGTTGTTCTGCAGACCACGTGAATCAACTGCATGGTCATTACTGACGTACCGTACATACAGTATATACAGGTGCACAAATAATTATGAAAGTTTAGAGATCAAGTTATTTAATGAACTGTACGCTTCATATGATCCTACACGTGGTTTGATACATTTTTACCTTTCATCATAATGTGCATAGATCTTTGGGGGAATACAGTACATAGCTTTAAAACTGATCATGTTCAATGATCAAGACCACATGTTCTCGATGCATTGTGCTCCAGATGTTATCGTATGTGACAAATAGGACATGACGCGAATAAATATGTACATTCGCTCCATTGAACTTCTCGATGATGAATCATGTTCCAATCTTGCCATATATTTCCCAAGCACGTCAGTTACAACACTGAGGCGATTGCTCTATCCAATCGGATGCCTGCAGACGTGCTGTCTCACTTTTTTTTCTCCATCGGTGAGTACTACAGCCATTGTGTGGCAATCCACTGGCACATCCTCCACAATGATAGGTTACCTACTGCCCTAGATAAACAGAAGATAAGAGTGAGAAGGCCAGTGAGTAATCCCAGGTTCATTTGAACACTCACACTGACTCTTCCTATCTGTGGCCTTTGGGTGTCTCTCAGACATAAACAACCTATGGGTGCTATGGCTAGACATCAGGCAGCCAACTATTCAGGCATGGAATGAGACATGTTCTCATTTATAGGCAGTTATTCTCAAAGCACAGCCACTCAGCTGAAGAGGTGCCTGTGTGTCCTTTTGGTAGATTCTGGGCTGTTTGTCAAGAGACCACATTAAATCATCAATGAGCTCTTGTGTTTATGAGTGCTCTGCTGTGCTGCTATAATCATGGTTACAGGCCACCATCAAACGCACAGCAGACTGGCAAAGGCTGCATACACACATGGGCATTTATGAAAATTAATACTTTTCATGCAGTTGAGCCTTATGTCACATCCACATGTGAATGGAGGTTTCAGTCACTGACACCATGACTTGAAAACTATGGCCAAAGTGGAGAATTCTGAAATCTGTAGATTCTGTGATTATGTGTGGACAGAGTTTTTGCACATCTGTATTCCTATTACAGTATTTGTTTGATGTGTGATTTACGTAAGCATTGCAGTGATGGGTTTAATTATTTTTTGTTATGGTGGTGGGAAATATGTCCATTTTCTGACATGGCCTTGTGTGTACAAGGCCCAGATTACACACCTAGGCCTATTGTAATTTCTAAAATCTTATTTTGACTGTGTCTTCTATCTCATTATGGAACTGCATCCCACTGTGTGGTTTTCACTGGTATGTTGATTGACTGATTTATGAATGGATTGATTGACTGACTGACTGACTGATTGATTGATTGATTGATTGATTGATTGATTGATTGATTGGTTGAATGAATGAATTAATGATTTTGTCGCTTAATTGGATGGCATCAGAGAAGCAGACTAGGGCTCTTTGGGGGAATTGTGGGGGGTGGGGATGTTCACGCTAATAACAATATAAATTGCTCCCTTCAATAACCTAACAGAAGCTTTGGATAGGCTTGGTATGGACCACCTAAAGTCCCCAATCCACAAGTGTCCTCTCTGAATCCTTATGGTGGGTAATGATGCCCTCTACTGTTCAACAACAAAACTGGCTTTGCTGAGCACAAATAGGCACTGAATCTTTAAGACCCAGTTTAAGAAAGTTTGTGAAACAATAAATTATACCAAATAACCAACTGATGAAGACAGCTTATTGTATTCCAACAAGGCTAGACAGGGCTTGCACACCTTGACAAGTTCAACTGGGGCCTACAACTTCAATAAAAGAAACCTAGAGGTGCAACACTAGGCCTATACTTTCTTTTCATTAATGCACTGACATTTCAGACAGTCAGACAATGTGCGCAATCTGCGCATTGATAATAAGGTTTGTGCATCAAGCAAGCAATCAGTGTTGCGCATTTCAATTTATTTATTTCTTAATTCCAGGCTGTTTCAATAACACAAAGAACACCGTTTACAATATGACACACAAGATACATCCTGCTGAGTTGCCCGGCTATTACACCACAGCAAAAAACAAGACCAAAAAGGCAATTATTTCATCTCCGTTGGAAAGTTACATTAACAATCTTAATGGTTTTTTAATAGTCTGTAATCTCAGTCATTTTGTTTTCATTAACCTCTGTTTACTTTTCCAATTAAAGAGTACTCTGTTACATCTAGCAAACACTTTGCCAACTTTGGATCAACAAAAAACATGGACTAAAATAATACAGCTTGGGATCATTTTGCCTTGGCCAGACATTCATGAGTTTTGTGCAGCCTCAACCAGGATCCAGCCAATCCAACTAAATCCATTCATTTGTAAACAACTACGTATAAACTGCTTCTGGTGGTGACGGGTTTATTAGCGTATTTTCACTGAAAACAAAGCGTCAAATTGATTGAGTGTGATATTTTTTAATGTTTAGTTGTACTGGAAGAAGTTTCAAAAGCACCGTGCAAGTAAAGCTGGCATCAGGCAAAATGCCACAACCTGTCAGAGTCTAAGATTTCTCAAAGAGCCAACAGGAAAATGGCCAACAAGATATTCTCACCACTATCACCTGGTGGTCATAAACTACATAATGTGCTATAGCAGACAAGGTTGTAACCAGATTACTACTTCTAGTGTTGCTACTACTTCTACTTACATTTCTACAGTGTCAAGACACCCAAAGTGCTTTACAGTGGGAGGTGGACCTTACTAGTCACCACCTATGGGTGGCACCCACCTGGGTGATGCATAGCAGCCATTATGAGCCTGAACACTCTCAATACCCCAGCTTGAGGTGAAGCTGAGCTAAAATAAAAGCAGACTATAGCCTCAGGTATGGGTAGTTCAGAGAAATGCATACAAATTAAATCATCCCCTAAATGATGTATGTTTTGATAACTCACATGCTCTGACAGTGAAGGTTAGCCTACTGATAGGGGTTTAGGGAGTTATCTTGCCATCATCTGCGGCAGAAATTATGAAATTCTGCAGAGAGAATTGATTTTATTCGCTTGCCTGTTCATGCCATTTAATTTCCTAAACCATGATACATGGTATGATACCTTTGGTCGAAGAGTCAATAAATTGCATGTGCTCTCTCTCTCTCTCTCTCTCTCTCTCTCTCTCTCTCTCTCTCTCTCTGCCACATCTAGACAATGGTGATTTACCTACAGAAATGGACTGGCAATCTTACCTTTGGCCCACATTAAAAACACAGGCCTACATTAAAAACTTAATCCGTGTCACTACAATTCAATTCAGTCACACTTTTAATTAAATGTCTTTATTGGCCTATGACTATGTAATAATTTCTGCAAATAACATGCTGCTAGTGACAGAGTACAACTGTCGGAAGTCTTAATTTATAGCACCACCTTGTGGACATTATTTTTTACTGTTGTCCTGCTAATAATTTCTACTGGCAATTTCTGGCATCAGAGGGAGCAAAGTCTCCAGATTAAATGATACTAAATGCCAATCAAAAATAAGAGAGGAAGCTTTTGCTTTGACCACTATTTCCACACATCAATCAAGGATAACCTATTCAGTAAATCACTGTTGTTTGTTTTTTATAAACACATACTCTAATGTTATCCATAGCTGAATCCTGTAAAATATGTACAAGATTATAAACAGATTATTACAAAACACCCAAAACAGAAGATAAAGGCCATCTATTATCATTTAAATATCATCTTACAGACTGACTGCAACTCATGAGCTATGTGAAGTTTTCTTGGTTTCATGTTGTCTTGAATAAAGCTGTGTCACTCTGGCATTGACTTACATAATACAAAGGCATATACTGTACATGATATGGCAGTTGGGTTGCATGGATATCTTATCAACATGAAGCATAAGTGTTTTTTTTGTTACCTCCACCAAGGAGGTTATGTTTTCGGTCTCGTTGGTTTGTCTGTCTGTTTGTTTGTCAGCAGGATAACTCGAAAAGTACTGCACGGATTTGGATGAAAATTTCAGACAATGTGTATATTGGGACAAGCAAGAGCTGATTAAATTTTGGTGGCGATCGGTGATCCAGAACATGATCTGGAATGTATATTGTGTTTGATTGGCGGAGGTCTGCGCTTCTCTAAGCGCTTTTCTAGTTTTGTTTTGTTTTTGTTTTTTTCACTTTACATGAAAAATATTCTTTCACATTCTGTTGCTATTTCCAGTTACTTTTGGATGCTACAAAATAAACGTCTCATAGCAACTGCTCTCTCATTCTAAATCACAAGATTCAAGAGCAGTAAATTCTGTTAGAAAATGTATGGTAACAGCATACTAAATCTTGCTCCTTCTTCTAAGTCATCCAGGGAAATGACAAGAGTGACTCTAACATATTCCTCACAACCCAGAAATAAATATGTGGTACTGCACCTCTAAGCGGGCCCGGTGTCGGTCCAATCAGGCCGTCCGGGCCCTAATCAGACGCAGTCCAAAAGTTTACGTGCTCATTTAGATCCTGACCAAGATCACGTTTTGGTTTGGATGACTAATTACTTGTCCATGGTTCACAGTCCCCGGGTATGCCACTATCGGTTCCCCCGCCATAAATCCCTCTCAACACAAGCCATCTGGTAAGCGTGGCGAACTGACAACTGTGTTCTGTTCCTCTAGCTTTCTTCTCGTTCCCCGCAGGCACAGAGTAGAGAAACACATTTGCCCCCTTTGGCCAGTAAATCAAGCAATCTGTCCCTGCTATCATCTTACACTGGAAATTAAAAGGATTTTTCTCCCCTGACATGACTAGTTAAAAGAGATGCTTAAAGAGACACACATTACACAGACATACAAAACAAAAACAACGACAACAACAACAACACATGTACATTATATAAGCTCTTAGATGCCTATGTGTAAATTCACTCTTCCTTCTTTCATTCTGTATGTTGCGCTCCACTTCAGTTTAGATGTAATGAAAACCAACAAGCAAATGGCAGCTCTATCTATACATTGGGAATCGAGCACAGGATTGCATGGGGGGCGACTGCTCGTTATCATACTAATGAAACGACAGGTCTCAACAGCCAGGCAACCATATGCACCATGAAACCAGAGCCAGAACTGGGGTGAGGTAGGGAGGAGGGTGGAGGTGGGGTGTGGGTGTGTGTCTGTTGGGGGGGGGGGGGATAGCCAAGCTTCCATGTCCCACGTCCTGAGACAGCCATCCAGGCAAGAGCTCTTAGGTGCCCTCTAGAGGCTGGTGTGCCCACAGAGGACTAAGATGGCCACTGCCATCCAGCCTTAACACAGGACACAGGAAACAGGACTGGTGTGTAGCCTGTAGTGGTGAGGGGGGGGTTGTCAGATTATTCATTGACTCAAAATGGGACTAGTTCAGAGACTGTAACCACATGATGACTGCTATTCATTAATGTCAGATTCAGGAACATCTCAAATAACTGCTGGCACAGACCTAGTATGAATTTCAACACAGTGATTAAGTATATACAGTATTTACGTCAGGGAAGTCTGACCCAATTGTGCTAAAAAGCTGGAAAAATGTGGAGATGGACAGTCAAGAAAAGGTACTGTAGATCTTACCCTGATATAGGCCACATCAGAGACCATTTCTATAGGCATACAGCAGCTTTCTGGTCTGTCCATCTGTGTGAAAGAAAAACTTGTACCATGTTTTCAGCCTCTCAAGGTTACAGTACCAAATTCACCATTTCTATTAAGTAAATTTCAAAATTCATCTGAGGGAATTCTTCTCTTTGAAAACATACCCAATTTAGAGACACAAAGAACATTCTACTCCTTTTAAGTGTTTTTTTTTTTTTACATTAATGGTTGAAAATATTGAGCGCTTATCTATGCAAATTAATGCAGCCTGTATAAACCTCATCCTACAAATACATAATGTTCTGACAAAATAAGATCTTTTAAGGAAAATGTCTAAACTATACCCCTACAGATGTCCTTGAATGAACTCTTCAACCTCAGATTCGGTTAAACAATCTCTGAAATCATGTGTCCAATAAAGAACATTATGTCTCAGATACATTTAACATAATATGTGAAGGGGCTAAAGGCCTCTGCCCTGTGTCATTAGTGTGAGTGTCTCTCTCTTCCATTCTCTCTCTCTCATGCCTGTGTGTGTGTGTGTGTGTGTGTGTGTGTGTGTGTGTGTGTGTGTGTGTGTGTGTGTGTGTGTGTGTGTGTACAGTATGTGACTGTTACAGTTTGGCAAATCTGTCATATGCCATGCCATATCAGTTTGAGTTGCCAATATCAGAAAACAAGACGCTACAATCTCTAGCATTACGTAAAGAAGAGAGGGAGGAGCTTGCCCCCTCCCTCCTCCTTCCCACTCTCCCTCTCCCTCCTGCTCACTCTCTCTCTTTTTTTCTCTCTCTCTCTCTCACCCACCCACCCGTGTGCTCCAGCTCTCCCTCTATCCTCGTGCCCCCTCCCCCTTCTGCTCAACAAAACCACCCCCCTCCGTCCCCCTACACGGCAAAGACACACTCGGTCTCTCTCGCACTGCACGCACACACGCACGCACACACTCACACTCACACACACATACAGTCTCGGCCCCTATTGGTCAGCGCCTCTCTCCACCCCACCATTGGAGTCTCCATGGGGTCTGCTGCAGCGCTGAGCTCCAGGGGCCTGGAAATGCTGGAGTGAGGGTTTTTTCCCTCCCTTTTCTATTTTTGGTGGAGTTATCTTTTTAAGCACACCAACACACTCTCTTTCTCTCCCTCTCTCTCTCTCTCTCTCTCTCTCTCTCTCTCTCTCTCTCTCCCCTCATGCCCAACCATTGCCAATTTCACTGCTGGCTTGGTGTTGTTACAGAAAAAGAAATGAACATTCCAAAGAGGTGTGCCCCACAGTGGTTGTGGCTGCAAGGCAGGCACTCACCAACACTTCTAGAAAGAACTAAAGGCGTCACAGAGCGTCTCATACTAAAATTAAATCTCCCCTTTTAGCGCAGTCAGTGGCGTCGCCTTGAATACAGCAAAAAACCCTGACCCCCCACACGCCCCCCACCCCCACACAAAAAAAAGAGAGAAAGGGTACAGATTTGAAGCTACACACAAAATGACCTAAACTCCCATTGGACTAAGGATTCCTTTGAGGCTATTATGCTCACAGGCAGAGTGACTACCTTTATGTCCATGGGCAATATGAGATTTGCCTTTTGCCAGGTTGTGGTTGTGTTGACAAGAGCCTGAATGCCTGCGTCAGACATGGCCGTTTTCTTCAGGCTTGGCTTCCTGCAATACTTCACATTCTTCACTCACTGCACTGCAGTGCTCCCCACTGAACACCAGCAACAACCCAGTCAGGTTAGCCCACATATCCACCACTCATATGCAAACCCAGTCTGCAGAGCAGCCCTATGCTCTCATTAAGCCATACAGGGTTTTCTTGTCATCATTTTTTATAAAGACACTGTAATAACAATATAGTAAACTGCTATTGTGTGTAAAAGATCTCTCAAGAATTATGTTCTTGAGAGGAAGATGGCAGTTTTACCAAAACGCCTGATGCATGGAGTCACCACAATGGATAGGGGAATGGTGGTTCTCCACGTCTCCATGCAATCTTGGGGTTAAATCTTTTCAGAGCTGCATGCTCAACCAAGCACAGCGCCAACCACAGACTGAACACGAGGGAGAGAGGGGAGGAGAGATATAGATGACTCCCAAGGCTTTTTAAACAGAGAGGGGAGGGGAAATGACTGGTGTGCTTGTTTGACACAAAGTTTACAATTTCTTCTGAGTAGCCTATCATTCTGCCCTCTGCTCCCTTGATTGTGATAGCCTACTAAATTTATTATAGAGTAGTAGTAGTTCTAGAACAGGGATTATGTTTCTTTTAGCCATGGGTTATTACTGTTGTTTGTTTTGGTGCAGAGCCTAAACATTGGGATATACATAAACTGTTGCCGGTATAGGGTATTTACCTGTCAAACATCTGCGCCAGGCAGAATGTCACGATGCGCAAGGGGCTGACAACTGCTGCTTCTTAACAAAGATGTTGTTACTAATACATGTGTTTAAACCATGTTAACTCAGTAATCTCTCATTAAAAGTATAGTATGTTATATCAAATGTGTTTAATTCACTTATGGACATTAACCTTTTACCTGGTGCTTCCCTGGGCTTTTTTAGAGATTGGTGGCCAGCTACAAAGAGTGGCTAGTGCCAGCGGGCATTTCAACAGCAAGCGGCCATCTGCCAGCCTAGCGAACTAGCAACCCCACCAGCTGCAGTCGCAAAACGCCCTTACAAAGCAGGACATGCAAGCAGCTTCTGACGTCTGCGGCCACACTGCGCTACAAAGCGTACAAAAACCAAGAGCGG
The DNA here is from genome assembly GCA_027497455.2 of Sardinella longiceps. NCBI lineage: Eukaryota > Metazoa > Chordata > Actinopteri > Clupeiformes > Clupeidae > Sardinella > Sardinella longiceps. The sequence goes on from JAODXP020000019.1 coordinate 20,340,154, forward strand.
AAACAATGAGATTCAAGGCTCCCAAAACAGCATGGTTTAAAGACCAACGAGTTTCCCGTGGACGCACATAAGTACATTTCAAATCATTTTTAAATTTGCGGCTAGTTTTGAGAAATATTTACCCCGCTAACATAAATAAAAGACTCATGCAGGGGCAGTTCAATACCCCGACATGGCGGCAAGAAAAAGGAGAGAGCTTTTTACTATTTTGGAAACTAGCGCGGACACAGAAACTAATACCGTCTCCGACAGTGAAGAGTGTCCGTTAAATCTTTCAGTAGATGTGAAGTGGTTCGAGATTCCTTTTAGAAAGCCGGACTCGGACTCGGAGGAAGAAGAACTACAGGAGAACGAGGGGGAGACTGAATTCAAAAGCACAGCGGCAGCAGACGAGACTGCGGACTCAGCCAGCTACATCGCGGGAGGCGGTTGCAATATTATTTTAGTCACTGGAAATGGGATCAAGCACGAGGAGTACGCAGAGGAGTACGCTGAGGAGTCCTATTATTCTACCTCCAATAACTGCTCTGAAACAACGTCTACCGACTCGGACATTGATTTTTCTGATTTAGAGGAGGAAGAACACTCGGGGTTATTCAGTTCAGATGATCTTTTAGACGAAGACTGCACTTCTCCGGACTTCTGGGGAGAGCCCGATCAGGTAATATCAATTGAGCCATTCACTGCTGTCAGTGGCCCTCAGCACTCGCTGGGGGATGATGCTGACACACTAGACTACTTCCGGTTGCTCTTCCCAGATTCATTGTTTGAACACATGGTAGAACAAACAAACAACTACGCCCTCTATAGGCAAAGGAGGAGTGGGAGATCAGATGCCCACTGGCATCCCACTGACCTGAGGGAGATGAAGGCTTATATAGGTCTGAACATTCTCATGGGCATAAACCAACTCCCAGATTACGGCATGTATTGGGCCAGTGACATATTCATAGGGAACGCTGGCTTCAAAAAGACCATGACGGCGCGGCGTTTTGAGAAGCTGAACCAAAATATCCACCTGTGCGACCGCGAATCGGAACCGACGCGTGGCGAACTGGGCTACGACGGCCTGTACAAAATCCGCCCCCTGCTGGATGTGGTAGAGAACACCATGTGGGACTCGTACGTGCCCAACCGCTGCCTGACCATCGACGAGTGTGCCATCGCCTCAAAGGGCCGTTTCTCACCCACGCAGTACATGCCCTCCAAGCCCTTGAGGAAAGGGCTAAAAGTGTGGATGCTCTGCGACTCACGCTCGGGTTACTGCCACCGCACGCGCGTCTATGTGGGCAAGCCGAGCGAGGAGGCGGCGCTTGGCGTGGCACGCAAGGCGGTCACCTCCCTAGTGCGCGGCCTGGAGGCCAAGCACCACCACATCTTCATGGACAGTTTCTTCACCTCCGTGCCCCTACTGCAGAGGCTCCTGCGGGATGGCCTCTACGCCTGCGGGCCCACCAACCCGGCACGACGCGGCTATCCAGAGGCCCTCAAACCGCGTAACGTGGGCAAGCTGGCACCTGGCGAGTTCTACCAATGCCAACACGGCAACCTGGTGGCCACAGTGACACGGGATGCCAAGGTGATGAGCTGCCTTTCAACCAACTCCGCACCAGGCATCGTGGGTATCAGCCCAAGCAGGCAAAGGGATGGAGATAGTGATGGGGACAGCAGTGGTGGCATGGGGGCCTGTGGCATAGGTCTGGGAGTGCCGCGACCCCTGCCGCTGCTGCTCTACCAGGAGAACATGCGTGGCGTGGACCTGTGCGACCAGCTGCGTGAGTGCTACCAGGTGGGCCGGCCTTGCAAGAAGTGGTGGCGTTACTTCCTGTGGTTCTACGTCAACCTGTGCATCGTCAACGCCTACGTGATCCTGCGGGAGACCCGGGGTGGCGCGCCGCCAGCCGGCTTCAACGGCAAGCAGTTCTCACAGCGCCACTTCCGTGTGCGCCTGGCCCAGCAACTCATCGGGGACTACCAGGGCGCGCGGGGCATGGAGCGCGCCGCTCGCAAACGCCACGCAGACTCGCCTCTGGAGTACGGCCACCGGCTGGAGCGCATGTCCGAGCGCTCGCGCCGCTGCCGGAACTGCACCAACAAGGGCCTGCGGCACGAGAGTGTGTTCGGCTGCAAGATCTGCAACGTGCACCTCTGCCGTGGAGGCTGCTTCTCAGAATTCCATAAATAAGCCTTTTTATTCATATTTCTTTGTTTTTTTTATCTCTTATTTACAGTTGTTTGTTTTGTTCTAATGTGACATCAGAGAAACGTAAAACATGAAAAAAAAAAAAAAACTTCTGAAGTTTGTTATCCAAAGGTTATCATTACAGGTACTGTACATGTCATACTTAGATTTCAGTAGTAATTGTTAACTAGTCATAATTGTTAGGATAGTAACGCACGTTTCAATTAGCAACGAAATCTGTTATCCTTAGTTGCATTAATGTGGAATTTGTCAAATTGCCTTTCATAAGACAGCAAACAAGGCCTTGTGTCACTTTTTTATATTACAGGAAAAGAAAAAAAATGTTTTATTAAAACACTAAAGCTAGATAACTTTGAAGCCATTAAAGTGGGAATTTTTTTTCTGTGAGACCTTCTTATGCTTTTCCAAAATAAATTCTCCATAAAAAAAGTTTTCCCTCACGTTTTGTAGAAATTAGCGATCTCAGCCTTGACACAAACACAGAATCCACACACTGCACTAAAGGCCCTCAATGGAAATCAAAGGCTAGGTAATTGTTGCATCTTGAAGGGGGGACACAGCTTGCTGCAATTACAAGACCAATAGACTTTTCTCTGGGCTCTACCTCACGGACAGACAGATTGGTGCCATTTTAAAGGCACTTCAAGCTCCACGGCAAGACCATCTGCGTGCTGATAAGCAGTCTAAAAACTGAGTCTGTAGCTTGTCAATGAAATACTCTCAAATAGAGGATTACGTTATTGAGAGCCCTCTTTACATTATGTGTACTTGTGAAGAGTGTCTCTGTTAAGTGGGGCCACATTCCTCATTTCAAGAGAATCAGGCCAGTAATAGCTCATCCATTCATTTTACACTAATGGTGTGTACTACAAGTGCTTATTCTTTCATCACATGCAACAAAACTCAACCAAATGTTGGCCTTCGCTTGTCTGGAATGGCATAAATATTTCCTTTGACAGGAAGCGCTCTGTTCAGTTGAGGGCACAGCCTTTGAAAGGATATTTCCACCTAGCCATTCTCTGGGGATAATGAACCTCCATGTCCCTAGTGTTTGTCATTCATCTATCTATCTCATTTTATCTATCTAATCTATTTATCTCCTATTTTTTTTTTTACTTATTATGTAGTTAGCTATCTCAAAGAATAACTATAACAGCCTATGTGTTAATCTATCTTATTAATACACTGTAGTAGTTGTATTGGCCTTCTCATGGTCTCTCTGATCATCAGAACACACTTTAAAAATAAAGGAGTCAAGTCAGGGGGTGTGGAGGTTATGACTGTTAACATGGCTCCCATTACCAGTAAATAGCAGATAGAAGAGTAAGAGTCAAAAGATGAACATAACATTGCTTTCTTGTAGGCTTGTGAACAGTTGTCCTTTGTTTTCCTTGCAGCTACATGCTGTTCTTCACACAGAAATTTGATACCTTCAAAGATCTGTAGAAATGTGTAGGCCTACAAAAGCTGTTTTTTTGAGGGGCACTGGAGGAGGTCTTGCGCCCTTTTTCTGTCACATATTGTGTCATTTAAGCAATGTCTTTTCCTGCCTCAGTGAAAACACACCACAAACCAGTGCTCTTATTTGAGGCTCTCTTGCAAAAACGCAGGCTCTCCAAAATGAAAATGTTTGGCACAGGAAGCAGCATTGCCTTCAGGCTCCGTGGTAAGGCATTCATCCCAAAGCCAGTACGGCATGCATGCCACACTTTCACAAACGTACCCGTATGAATAACCAAGCTAGCAGGATTCATTTTGATGGCCATGGAGTGGTGCATGTGTTTTCGGTTGGCTTGTTTTTTTTCTCCCCCTTTCTCTCTTTGCTCTGTCGGTCTTTCTCGTGGTTATTCAGAGTCCAGGGCCTCTGGTCCTAATAGTGAGGGGGGGTTTTGGTCTCTCAGATCTACTGCAGTGCATTTTCCCTGCAGCTCCCCAACTGGGAGAGGGTTAGTCAACTGGACGCCCCTCCCGTTGATCTGGGGGAGTCCCACGGGGAGTCTCCATGGCAACCCCAACCAGCGAAGACAGGGAGTTGCCAGCAGGCTCAAACTGTTGTCATGGGTACTCGCTGGCGGTTGGGGTGGGAGATCTCTCTCTCTCTCTCTCTCTCTCTCTCTCTCTCTAAAACCACTCCTCCAGCCCTCCTTTCCAAAAACAGCCTCTCCGGCACGAGAGTGGAAAGGGACACTGGGTGTTCTATTGTGACTTCAGATTTGCATGGGCTGCAATGGAGAATGTGTGTGCACCAGTGGCAACGAGCACAGCCATGTGGCCTGTTTTCTCTCTGAAGGGAAGGCACAGTGTTTACTGCCATGGTACTCATGGTAAACACCTCACATACCGTACTTGCCTGACTGTGCCTGATTGTTTTGGGAAACTTAGGGTGTATCTGAGGGTTGAGATAACCAACTGCCTATTACAGCCAATTTTCCAAGATGGTATGGGTGAATAAAGTCTTTGCCAAAACACACTTAAAGAGAAAAAAAGTATTATTACAGTACTGAACCCACATACAAGAAATGAAAAGAATCTCATTATGAACATTTGAGACAGAGTAGAGACAGCCTTATTTATCTTACCAACTATAAATGTACAATATGCACAAGTAGTAAACAACAAAAAATATTTATTCTTTAGTTTAAGTTTTAATTACAAAGTGTCTTAACAAGGTTTGCAGAAGTCCATAAAGATATATTAAGAGGGAAAAAAAAACACTCATGAGTATTTGATTGACAGGGCTGTTAGTATGCATACGGTTCTCATTCCTCTTCTTATGGTTCCGTTTATGTGAAGGCATTTGCGTGCCAAAACCATTAAGATTATTTTATGTATTGTAAACCTTTCACCATGATCTATGTCATTTATGATTTTTATGGGATGCTACACAGCACTGGAGAGAGCTGTTAAAACCATTAACAAATCTCGATGAAATCTGAGATTTATTGGATTAGTCTTTCCACAAGTCTTTTCCGCAAGTGTGCTGGATCTGTCTGATCATTGATTTGGAGAACATAGTAACCCACTGACTCTAGGACATTGTTAGGTTGAATTCTTTTACCCTTTGAGGTAAAGTGTGTTTTTATTACTTGGCAATGGGTTCCAATGATGCTTAGCGAGACTAACACTTATATTTAAGTGTACTTAAAGGTATGTAGTTTAGCACAAATCTAGATGACTATCTACCTAAAAGGTACATAAAATGTTCCAAACCAAACATTTCCCTGAGCCTTAGTGACACTGCTAAAGGATGTAAATTAGTGTTTGATGGCAATACAACCAGCAATGTCTGACATTAAATGGCATGCTGTAAAGCAATTAATTTTATTTTGAGGGATTTTTGTACCCTTCACCCAGAATTGCACAGTGCATATCCTGGGTGGCTGATGGGGATAAAACTTGTGTTTGTCCACCCTTAATATGACCTTATACAGTATATACACACTTGGAGAATGGAGATGGTACCAAAACAAACATCCTGATAAAAAAAGGATATCTCACTGAAAAGGTATCAAGAATAGCATTTGATTTAGGTTAATATAGGGTCCAAATGATCAAAACCTGGCAGTTTTGAAATGAATAGCTTTACATCCACAATGAAGGTCTCATCAGTTTCACTTACTTTCGGTTTATCACTTGAAGCTGATCAGTTAAAATCTACAAACTGTAGGTTAGTGTTATAGATGCCAGATATCTAACAAACCTCTTTGACAGTTCTGACATTGAAGACAGTTGTTAATTACAGTTGACAGTAGTTGATGACAGTTGTTGGACTTTGTTAACACTGCTGTGAAACACATCCCATAGCCATGTTGTTCCAGCTCACTGGTTAATGATGGTATAGGCGAAAGCAGGCCCGTTACAACAAGACAGGCAAACCAGGCAATTGCCTAGGGCCCCAATCTACAAGGGGCCCCAAAGATTGACTGTTTAATCATTTTAGTAGTTTAGTTGGTGGTGTTTTCAATAAAATATGACTTCAGGCTGGAGTTAGACAACTGTCAGTTCAACACAAATAATTATATTAATGGAAGATGCTTGAACAATGTGGTTCATATAGGTGTTTATGGGAGGTGAAGGGCCCCCATGTCCTGTTTGCTTGGGGCCCCCTAAGTACCTTGAAACGGCCCTGGGCGAAAGAACCAGAAGTTGATACAGCATAGACTGAATAATGAATCAGTATTTTTCATTAACCAAATGGGACATGGTTTGAAAGTTCAATTTTACAATGCCCCATTCAGTTAAGGCGAGCTGTCAGTTTGCTAGTCAGTCTATGTTGTGTCAAATTTTCTGGTTCTTTTTCCTACAAACAGCATACATTGACCTTGAACATCAGTCTATGGATTGATTCACAATTGATCTCTCCTCGAAGCAAAATGGCTCCAGTGGGGCCAGATAAGGATACAGCACTGGCTGCGTTTTACGAGTTCATAGGCCAAATGGTGAAGGTAATCACAAATACTCGTAATACTCTTTGAAATGTAGGCTATATTATTAGGCTGCTTAACAATATGTTGATGGTACTGTGACTTATGTACCATAGCTTTTTCTGAATGGATGCATTTTACCAATAACTTTTGAGCTTTAGAATTTTGTCTGTTGAGTTAAAGTGTCTACAGCTAAGCGATAAATAATTATATTTGAACAATCTTCTATTAAAAATATAATAGTACAAAATATATAATCATAATATTAGTGATTACCAATAAACTGGACTCTTACATGAGTTTAACTGTTGTGTGGGGAAATACAATACACCTTTATCCACTTTGGTCAAGGGCATGTTAACCTTGCTTGTGATATCAAAAATGGTTGAGTCATGTAGTTGGAGTGAGTGTTTTAGTTCTCCCGCATTCAAGTGACTTTGGTCTTTTTGGGCCTCCAGACAGGGGATTTCAGTCTAACCCTGTGGCCCCAAAAGAGCGTGCTGTAACCTGCAACATCTCTCTAAACATCTCACCAGATGTCATGGTCCTTTCAAGTGCCGGAATTGGGTTAAAACCAGCCAGTAGGTGGCGCCCTCTCCAAAGTAATAACCTATTTCCACACATGGTTGCTGCATAACTGGAATGGGGAATGACAAACATGTTACTGTGGAATGACACAAATGTGTGGCGTGATATATTGGGAGGATGATGAATGCCTGTCGAGGATTATCATGCTATGGCACATTCTTTGGCGGAAAACAAATCTTTACAAAGAGTGTGTGTCTTAAGTATCATAGGAAGACTCTGAACTTATAGTTATGCTATGTGCTAATTAGGTAATCAAACTTGGGAGGGTTTGTAATACAGGTTACTTTTAATTCAAAAAAGTCAATATATATATATATATATATATATATAAATCTCTCTTGGTGCTCATACGAGCATCATCATTGAAATGGGATAGAAATATCAGTACATTTATCAAACCCTATTTGTATTTGAGACCCCAGGTTTCAGTGTTCCAAAGATCTTCTTCCCTTTCCTTCTCCTTCTTTCAGTAAACCTAGCTCATAACTCAAGATTTTTCAGAATAATTAGGTAAGGGAGGGTACAGTGCATAGGACTCATAGGCAGGAGGAGGAGGATCGGGGGCAGCACCAGGAACCGGAGCGGGAGCAGAAGCAGGAGCAGGAGCAGGAGCACTGTAGGGTGTACTGTAGGGTGTGCTGTAGGGGGCGCTGTTCCAGCCAGCTCCTGCTCCAGCCTGGTCGGGATTCCAATAGCCTCCAAAACCCATAGCTGGAGCCGATGGAGGGAAGTCTGATCTGACTGGTGCCATTGGAAGAATGATAATAGGAAACTTGACCTCAGGATCTGAGGCATATGGAACATCGAGGTAGACCTGGAAGACAAAGAATATACCGGTATGTGAATTAGTCATATGGCACTGCACAACCACCTCCAAGTGAAAGAGTGTGAGCCTGTATTTCAAATAATGTGATTACTACTGAAACATGACCTATAAAGTTTTTAGTGTGTGTGTGTTGTGTGTGTGTGTGTGTGTGTGTGTGTGTGTGTCTATGTGAAATTTAGTGGATTGCTAACGCCAGGCTACAGTTAACCCACACTGTAGATACTACAACCTGCAGGCATGAAACGTCATTTAATACACATATTCTTGCGAAGAAGAGGGACACTGTGTCCTGCAAAGGTCGGGTACACAGTCAAGGGAGGGAGAATATCATTTATCAGAGTTTTAATATCCTGCCTACTCAATGGGCTTTTGAAAACGTTTTGAAACCCTGAACACGTGACAGTCTGGGCCAGTTTCAATACCAGTTTCATTAGTGCCTTGGCATGACAATGCCAGACCCGGCTTCAGTATGTTTGACAAAACAACAATGGAGAGAAACAGGACAGAACAGGGAAATGATCAAAGGACAACTTTATTTATATAATGCTCAACATGCTTGTATGGTGGGATTTTTATGTGCAGGACAACTTGCATGAACTCTATGCACCAATAAACCTAAGGGTAGAAAGGCACTATAGAAATATAACTACTTACAGTACTAACTTACTAATAAACATCTCATCCACTTGTCTGCCACTAACCCTTAGGTAAAACATTTTTAGTGGAAAAAAGTTGCATTTTACTGGAAGATGCTGTGCTACGCTTGAAACATAGGTCACCCAAACACAACTAAATGGCCCAGTACCTACTACTCATTCTATGATCTGGTTCCGAGAAGCAACCAGACTTGAGTGCAAAGGGACACCCTTTTCCATTTGTGTTATGTTTTTGTTGTTGATTGGTAGATAGACTAGGCAGCCATAGGAAGAAAAACCGTTGAACTCGACTTACTCTCTCACGAGCGCAGATCAATGAACAAGATAATCAAGAATGCCTGCTTGACTCAACTTACTCTCTCACGAGAGCAGAGGCTCCGTTCAGCAGAAGTTGGCGATTTCTAGCTCTGCAAATGCGCTTGTTTTCTCTCGTCTCGATTCAGCTACCAATCTCAGGAGGCAAAAAAGAGAAATTGCTGGCGTGCACGGACCTGTATTTGTAGGTGGCACGCACGTAGCGAGGAGTGGTTACTTTGCTATTCCGTCTCCTAACAGCTCACCCTCTCGGAGAGGATGACCCATACTGTGGCGTGTTGACCGATATGAAATAGAACAATAGTTCTAACTGTCTCTCAGATTTCTGACTTTGCCCATTCTGATAGCTCCATGGTTCTTACCTTGAGTCTGTACTCAACCTTCAAGATCCTACAGTTGAGGATGGACATGGTGAGACCTGGTGGGACTGTGAGGATCTTGGTTATGGTCTGATTTTTGGACGGTTCAATGGGCTCTCCCTCCTCTTTCAGAACATCATGCATGGATAACCTTCGTTTGTGCCGTGCAAAAAAACTGTGCTTGAAATAGAGGCAATACTTGGGTTTAAGGGCACGAGAGGAGTTGTTCTGAACTTCAGCAACAATCTTAATTCCTTCTCCTGCAAATGTGAAGTTGAAATTGAGAAAAAAGTGAGTTAATATGGAAGATGTTCACATTACTGAAATTGACTGTCTACAAATTACATGATGGACACCCCTCTTACTGTAGGCCAAATAAGGAAGCCGATAGGCTCCGCCAAAGGGTGATATATTTACAAAGCAAACACAAGCCCACACCCAGAGAGAGAGAGAGAGGGGGGGGGGGGTGTTGACCATCCCTATGAAATCTTACCTAAAGAGTAGCCTGTTTTGTCAGTCTGGATACTGAATGAAACATTTCCTGAGGTAAACAATTTCATCTTCTTGTCCTTTGTGCCATACTGAGGTGTCTGAATGAACAGAATAGTGGATTGTAATATAAAATAACAAGAACATATAGCCCAACAAACAGACTTGGCAACTCAATCCAGACTATTGAAGCAGCAAAGAAACAGGTAGCTGGATGCTAATGCTGATGCTTAAGGAGCATTCTTATTGGCAGAGTAAGGTGTTTTGTTTTTTTGGGTTTTTTTTTTTCGGTGCAGGTTTATGATAAAAAAAAATGTTATAAATGTAATACCTAAGCTTTAAAAAGTGAGAAATCTCATTTTGAAAAAAAATAAATATATAGATGTGGGATTACCAACCCCATGTCCAATGCCCCCTACATCCCTGTTAACTAGTGAGGAAAAAGAATAAGAGAGTATCGCATTGGCCCGAAGCGTTAGATCAATAAACAAAAATTGCCTATATTCACCATGGGCTTACCATAAGATCTGGAATCGACATGTCTGGCTGTGGTATATAGCGGATCTCCACTTTGTCTTTGCTGGAGAGACGCATTGACCTGCTGAGTTTTGCCTCCAGGAAGTAGCCAACATACCCCCATGCACCTGTAAACGATCCTGGAAGTGTCCTGGGAAGAGTGAGGGAGCAACATTTTCCTTAGGTCACTTTGTAAACTTTTAATCATTTTGTGTTATTATTTGTTTATTTCTTTGTTGTTTAAAATATTTAAAAATGACTTACTGCAGGGGGATCTGAAAAGCGAATGGGTAAACATGGGTTCCAGGAGCAATAACATCACAATCTTGGGGAGGGTGAAAAAGAATAGACAGGCCTTGGATTTTTTGACAGAAGGGTATTTCGATTCTTCAGGTCTATAAATAGGTGCAACTGTTAAACTGTTATGAATATCAGATGAGATGATAAACTAGCCATTTGAAAGCACAACTTTTGCTCTATACATAGATGTATAGAGAATGCGTTTAGGGTTTCTAAAGAAAGACTGTGTATGTTATGTAACCTCGGAGGGCTTGAGCTGCTCTTAATGTGTAGGCTACTTCTCAGCTTGTACATTAAAATCACAACAGTAGCATGAACAAACTCTGTTGACATAAATTCCAATATAGACGGAACATTTGTCGCATAGCCTAACGTTACTATGGAAGTTGAAGCCGAGTTCATCGCAGGTTTATGGCGGAAACTCAATTAACGTTACTACTTTTTCACACCAAGGTCACAAGACTCTGATTTTGCCTAATAAATAAGCCATTAGAGTCATTTCAAGATCTGCAAATAATTGTAGGCCTACTTGTGTATTGATCGACTGAAACTTACAGGGCTGTCCAGCTTCATTCATCAACAGACCTGCGGTAAAATCATCTAAAAAATAAAGCATTTTTAAGTTACAACACTGTCTATACATAATAGCAAAATGGTTCTTTCGCGCATTGCACGTTTATTCAACTTGCCGTTGCCTTTGTGTTCCCTAATGAAGTATTGCACGGACGTGAAGTACTTCTCCTTGTCCCAGTATGTGTGTGTAGTTTTCCCGTGACGCTCAGTCCACCGTACGAATGCTTTGGCTTTAAATTTAATGAGAAGCGACTCTATTTTTGTGTCCTTCACTGTTTCTACAGTAAGTCGTCCGTTTATTATATCTCCGTTGGTAAATGTGTTGCTTGAATTCACTGCATCGTACGAAATAGAAATCTTCTTGATTGTTTGTGACATTTTGTCACTGTTGCTCGACGCAATGTTTATGCGCAGCTTCTGCGCAGGCTTGTCTTCCTGACTGTGTCGACCAGCAAACCTCATTTACTGGGTGTGGTCAACATGGGTTGTGTCACGTTGCGAAGTTTGATAAAGACCGATTGGCAGGGGGTGCTTGTAGATAAGCCGAGGCTGTTCCATAGCGAGGAAAAACATTAGTTGACCGTTCACTTAAGTAGCCTTCCCGGGCCTGGCCTGAAGATAGAGTTTGGCTAATATTTGACCTGTTCTCTGAGATTAATTAAGACTATGTGGACATAGGTTGTAACCATATATGTTTACATAGGCTTACATCACAGAGAGAAACACAAAAGACGTTCTTCTTTACCGTAGGCTAAGCCCATGGGCCCATTCCTCTTGACAGAACTGGTGTAACTGGATGATTTCAGGCCTATTTGCATGCATATGCCCTCTCAGTGTTTCATCTGCATGTGATTTAAAGTTGCTAATAGTTTGTCTTAAAACATATGGTTTTATCTGTATGTTCGCAATCAATATAGAGCACACCAATTGAACCAATGACCGTGGAGTTTCAACAGGCCTACCAATTATACAATTTTTTGAGCCATCTATTGCCAAATTATTTTGCTGTGCAGAAACCCACAGCACTCCATGAACTGAAGGTTCTGTTTGGAAGGCTAATATATTTCAGTTAGTTTACTTTTCAGTTTATAGCCTAATCAGCCTTGCAGATAAATGCAGTTGTAGCCTAGTTACTGATTTTTGTTTCAAAACCAAATAATTTACTGTCATAACGCAATTATACACCCTTGAATTATGTCACCACCATAAAATGATTAGGCTATTAGAATAATTTGTTCATTCATCCATTAATTTAGGGTAGGCCTACATTATGCAATACATGTTTTTATGCAAATGACCAGCCCTTCTCAGTAGTCAAACTTTTACTGCAGGTGGTTACTGCATGCACTGCACAACATGCTACATCTGCTACAATCAGATTTTATCCAATCTGATTTTATCCACTTTCCATACAGTACAAACATGTCTTTACAACTTAGCATTTTTAGAGAAATAGGCAATATTTTATGGTGTTTTTTTCATGTTAATTTAAAGGAGCAGTGTATTCCAAATGATCATAAAATGTCCTTGATATGTCACCAGACATAAGGAATCATGTTCATTTTAAACACTGATATCACTGATAGTTGTCGGCCAGAATATTTGCATTTGAAAAGCTAAGTTGCAGCCCACAAATAGAGTTTATGTGGTCATTTCAAGTGGTGTTTGTGTCAAGGCCTCATTATTATTCTAAAATACATCATGACAAAGTGAGAAATAAAACAAGGATATGTATATGAGATGCTTTTGAAAGATGGAGATGACTGAAAGCAGCAAAATAGAACATGATTGTAGTACTGTCATCATGCACACTGCTCCTTTAAGCTTCAAGGTTAAGGTTTATCCCTATGAAAATCTGCAAGATATGCTACATAAATAAAATATACAGCAATAACTCTTACGGGTTGCAGAAATATGTGATTAAAAAAACAATGGACCTCTACCACTAATCTAAACTATTCTAAAGCGACAGGAACATAACACTGACTGAGTTGATTAAATGTATTACAGTCAGTCATGGACATCAGTTTTCTGACATTAGTTTTTTAAAAAAATAAGAAATTGGTCTCATGTTCCTAGGCTAGGCTATAAGCCAGACTATTCACAAAGTAATAATAGGCTAGCCTATAACATTTTTCTGTACGCCTACCTACTTTCTGTCTTTTGTTTGCAAAGCACAACTGCTCTCATTGTTACATTTGGAATGCAGGATTTTCTGTCAGTCTTCAAGGTTTTCCAGGATAGTTTGGTAATGGGGGATAAAGCCCGTAGGAATCATAGGCAGGCGGAGGAGCAACATAGGGAGCGCTGGACCAGCCCTCTTGACCAGGAGTTCCAATAGCCCTCAAAGCCCACACTGGACTGTGGAGGAGCTGCCATGTCCTTGGCTGGGGGACCTGACAGAATTACGACTGGAACGACAATTTCTGGGTCGGTTGCATACGGCACATCGATGGTAAACCTGGATGGCAGAGATCACAAACAGCAGTGTGACATCTCCCAAAACGTCTGAATATACAGTATAAGTTATCAATATAATATACAGTACAGACCAAAGGTTTGGACACCCCCTATTCAAAGCGATTCCTTTATTTCCAGGACAATTGTGTCAAGGCCTCATTATTATTCTAAAATACATCATGACAAAGTGAGAAATAAAACAAGGATATGTATATGAGATGCTTTTGAAAGATGGAAATGACTGAAAGCAGCAAAATATTTAGAACATGATTGTAGTACTGTCATCATGCACACTGCTCCTTTAAGCTTCAAGGTTAAGGTTTATGCCTATGAAAATCTGCAAGACATGCTACATAAATAAAATATACAGCAATAACTCTTACGGGTTGTAGAAATATGTGATTAAAAAACAATGGACCTCTACCATTAATCTAAACTAATCTAAAGCGACAGGAACATAACACTGACTGAGTTGATTAAATGTATTACAGTCAGTCATGGACATCAGTTTTCTGACATTAGTTTTTTTTAAAAAATAAGAAATTGGTCTCATGTTCCTAGGCTAGGCTATAAGCCAGACTATTCACAAAGTAATAATAGTCACCTATAACATTTTTCTGTACGCCTACCTACTTTCTGTCTTTTGTTTGCAAAGCACAACTGCTCTCATTGTTACATTTGGAATGCAGGATTTTCTGTCAGTCTTCAAGGTTTTCCAGGATAGTTTGGTAATGGGGGATAAAGCCCATAGGAATCATAGGCAGGCGGAGGAGCAACATAGGGAGCGCTGGACCAGCCCTCTTGACCAGGGTTCCAATAGCCCTCAAAGCCCACACTGGACTGTGGAGGAGCTGCCATGTCCTTGGCTGGGGGACCTGACAGAATTACGACTGGAACGACAATCTCTGGGTCGGTTGCATACGGCACATCGAGGTAAACCTGGATGGCAGAGATCACAAACAGCAGTGTGACATCTCCCAAAACGTCTGAATATACAGTATAAGTTATCAATATAATATACATGTATATAAAGTTATCAAGTCCCGCAGAATTTTGCAATGTGCCAAGTATGGTACGAGCAAGACTAGTTCACATAGGCTAATGAATTTGGCGTTGCGAAACATAAATTATGAAAAGCCATGTCGATTATAAAAGTGTTGATATGCGGTCTTGTAAAACTGTAACATGATGGTGACGGCAGATGTTTGTGTTTACAGTTCCCGACCATATTTCGTTTTGGCTTATGCTTTTTGAATTGATCACCTGATTTTTCTGATCTGAAGTTTACACCTCTGTTGACACTTACCTTGAGATAATGCTCCACTTCCAAGACCTTACAGTTAAGGATGGATAAGTTGGCACTTGGTGGGATGGTGAGAACCTTAGTGATGGTTGTTTTTGTGGAAGGTGGAATGGGCTCTCCTTCCTCTTTCTGTATTGTGTGGAAGGTTCTCTCTCTCCTGCCCCTAGCATGAAATGTGTGCTTCTCAGTTAGACTGTACTTGGGTTTGAGGCTGCGAGATGAGTCGTTCTGAACATCTAACACAACTTTGATGCCTTGCCCTGTGAAGAAAACAGAAAATGAATTGATTTATAAACAGGAGGCAATAATTGTATAAATGAATAAACACACACACACACACACAAACAAATTTGGTGTGTGATGCAATTTGCTATTGCCTTGATGCAATTCTTTCTCTCTTTTACATTTTAGTATTACCTAAATAGTGTCCCATTCTCTCTGTTTGCATACTAAATGAAACTTTCCCAGAGGTGAAAAGAGCCTTTTTTTCGGTATTGCCATGCTGAGGGGTCTAAATAAACAAAAAGGTGATCTTGGTTAACTGAAAAACTGAAATGTCCACACAAGCGTAATATCAACCGTAGACAACCCATGACAAAAACATCCTTACCATCAGATCTGGAATTGTCAAGTCTGGTTTTGGAATGTAGCGGAATTCTGCTTTGGCTTGGTTTGGGATTTTCATTGACCTGCTCAGTTTTGCCTCCAAGAAGTAGCTAACATACCCATGCAAAACTTTGACAGAGGCCGGGAGAATCCTGTCAATGGAACAGGTTATTGTGCTTAATTCCACTGGCAATTATGGAATACAATGAATCCACACCCCCACACCAGATCTTCTTCCTCATAGTTTGAACTTACTGTTGAGGAAACTGAAACGTGAATGGATACACATGGGTTCCAGGGGCAACAACATTACAGTCTGGAAAATAAGAGACATCATATTTGCATGGGAAGAGCCATTTGGGCTGATACTTGTGATACTATTAAAAAAAGATAAACACAGCGTACAAAAAAACTAAGCTTAACATGGAGCAATGTCTATACTAACTATGCTTTAGTGTTCACTGGGACTTAGGGATATTCCCACTTCTGCGTTCCCCAAGTCTGAGTTGAGAGCGCTCACATCAAAACAAAAAAATAGACATTGCTAAAGATCATTGGCCAACTAGCCAACTAAAAGGTTATATCAAGTATCTATACAATAGCAATAAGGGATGCTTCATAAAGGACTCCAGACAGTTGTGACATGTCATGCCAGAATAGGTTGTTGCTGTACCACATACCACATGTGTTATATCACAACCACAATGGAATTTTTGATGTAGGCTCACATCCCAATACTTACAGGGCTGTCCTTCTTCATTTCTCAACAGAACTGTATCTATCATTAAAAAAAAATAAATAAGTAAAATTATTGCATTATCATTATTGTCCAACACATATTGTACGATCATGTAAAATTAAGTACAATTTGGCTTAGAGGCTGCTGTAGTAAAGCTTTATATTATGATATGAAACACAAGACTTAATAAAGCACCACAAAATGAAACACAATAGAAAAGGGACACGAGGGGAGAAGTCTTGAGTGTCTGTAATTTACATCAATCCTGGAACAGCTGTTTAAAAGAAAAAAAAAACTAGTACTGTAGCTCTTCAGCAACAAAAGCTGTTAAGTAAAACTCTGATACAACAGCATAATCTTTGTTCGCTACAGTAATATGAATGTAATTTGAAACACATGTACGACAGAAGAGTATTCTACATGTACACCTTCATCAAAACTTACCATTGCTTTTGTCCTCAGTCATGAAATATTGTTTCAGCTTAAGCAATTTTTCATTAGCTGTACACTGTATCCTATCTCTATCTTTTCCTCTATGGTCAGTCCAATGAACATGTGCTTTTCCTTTAAGTTTGATCACAAGTGTGTCAATTTTAGTATCCTTTGCAAGTTCAACAACAATTTGTCCACGTATTATATCTCCATTGGTAAAAGTGTTGCTGTTGTTAATTGCATTATACGTAACAGAAATCTTCTTCACAGTCTGCGACATTGTGTACTGTAAGCTAAACAGTCTTGCTACCAACTGTCTTGCTATCAGCTATTTGTTCTGTTCTTCTTGCTCACAGATAATAAACGGAAATATGTAAGCACCTTTACACACACCCCTGGTATTAATATTGCAGTCCAAGGCCACTCCTTGAACAGTTCTAGTGTGGTTTTTTTTTCCAAATCCTTTGCAAATCCTCCAGTCAAGGAAGTGGAAAAACCTGTCTAGCAACTATCCATTAGCTTGAGCACAAAGCATGCATGCAGCCTTCCTTTTTTCATAGACACACACTACATTTGAATGGCCAATATACAGCATTTCACCTGGTGAGAGGGCTGTCCATAAATCAGGATTAACTGAAGGGACATTTAAAGGAATGGTCCACCTCTTTATGAAAATTCGTAATTCACCTCCTTACTATGAGTTACATTATGTGGGTAAAAGCATTCTGGTATCAGTGCTTGTGTTTTCCTAGTATGGCATCACCAGTTTTCCCCATTTTTAACTTTAGCTTAGCATAGGCACTGGAATGCAAAGTTGCCAGATAGCAACTCTTTGGCAACTTTACTTTCCAGTGTCTACGCTAAGCTAAAGGTAAAATTGAGGTTGCCAGACTAGGACCAAACTAGGAGACCAAAATATTCTTACCCACAACTCCAGGTAAGGGGGTGATTAACCAATTTTCATAAAGCGGTGGACTATTCCTTTAAAGGACTTTGAAGGGTCAAAGATAATAGAGAGAGAAATACAGTGCAGCTCTCTGAGACAGAACATAACACACTGTTAAATGCCATGTTTCATTAACAAGTATTCCAAGCTAATTCACTTTAATTTATTCATTACAAGTGACAACAATTTGTTCTCAGAGTACTTTTGTTGTGTAATGTTCCCCTTATGCTGTCTTAATTTGTATGCAGGAGTGTTATAGGTTTAGGGTCCTATGACAGAAAATCTTTTTGAGCACTCTAAACATTGATTATAGTCTGAAAAAGTTCTCTGGAGCCCCCTGCCAGTCTCTTAAGGTGGCTGCATACCAAAGATCTGGGACGGCGTTCTAAAAACCTGCAAAATCAGCCTAACACATGACTTGTGAGCTATCCTGTGTCTCAGTATTACATTCTATTGAGATAATTTTATTGCATTTTCACATGGCCCTTTAGGCTATTACCACATACTTGTATCAAATAATTACCACTGAAACAGATTTCAGTTCATATGAACGGAAAAAGCACACCTATATCAATAAATAGACCTACAGTACATGTATTTCCAAATATTAAAGAATAATTCACCCAAACATTCAACATCTGCATTGTACTTTGTGATGTATGATTAACTAGAAAACCACTCAGAGAGCACAGACCTCCGCCAAGGCAGTGTGGTCACGGACACAAATCAATTCCAGATGGTGTTCTGGATCACCGATCGCCCCCCAAATCGAATCAGTTCTTACATGTCCCAATACACATGTCCGAAAATGTTATCCAAATCCGTGCAGTACTTTTTGAGTTACAGTATGTTGTACACAGACAGACAGACACACAGAGAGACAGACAGACACACACACTCATAACCTCCTTGGCGGAGGTAATCACAGATAAAGCATGCACCAACACTTGTTTTCACATGTTGTTTATTAAATTAATTTATTTAATAAATAAATAATGTAGTTGTGCCGCCAAGCCCATTATTTCTCTTTAGCGGGACAACCCAAAGACCGTTATCCCGCTTATCTGGTTGCAACTCATGCATATAGATAACAAGCAAGTATTCAAAACATAAAAGAAACAAAAAATCACTTAATAAATATTTGTATAGTTCATGTTAACAAAACCTTCTGTGGCTTTTTTTTTCAAATCACAAGATGAAACCAACCACAAAAACATCTCTGCAGCAAACAAACCTATGGGTTGAAGAGGGGTGGGTATTGATTGTAGGTGTAATATGGAGGCGGTGGCTCTGCTCTCACCAAGGCCTCTGATGTTGCCTCTCCATCTGAGGTTTCTGGTGCAGCGATTATGACCAACGGAAACTTGATTGTTGGGTCTTTGGAGTACTTGATGTCCAGATAGACCTGATAAGTCAAACATGTGGTCACAGTAAAAAAAGTGCATTTCTTTTACAGAGATGCTAACTATGCCTTCAACAGTGTATTTGAACTGAAAAACATCTCAAGGGAAGATAATCAATTATCGTCAAAGCTACTGTATGTTTAGGTTCCACAAACTCAGTCACTTTAGTTAACATTCACGAAGGTGAAGACATTTGTTTTCCTTGTATTAACTCTGATTTTTCATTTCAATACCCTCAGAAATGAAATTGCAGTATAAAACTTCACATTATTTGACAATAACATACCTTTAGTCTGTATTCCACTTTAAGGACCTTGCAGTTGGAGAGAATTGAGGGGATAATGTCTGATGGGATATTTAGCGCTAACTTCACAGTTTGACTTGCTGATGCCTCAATTGGTTGTCCTTCCTCTTTAAGGACGTCTTTGGTGTGAACACGTCTATGTTTCAGCGCAAAGTAACTTTGTTTCTGGTACAGGCAATATTTGGGCTTTATGGCACGAGATGAGTTATTTTGAATTTCTGCCACAATGTTCAATTCACCTCCTGCAAATTAGAAATAAAATATTTTTTAAAAGAATGTCTTAAAAGTTCATATCATGTTATCTTAGATGCAGGCAGTTGTTGGTAATTCTTTAGATTAGAGCCTGTGAAGTAATAAAGGAACAAATTAGACTTACTGCATAAGTAAACTGGAATAACACTAAACGAAAGTTGTCTTCTTTATCTGTTCAGCATCAATTTCCTACAATGCAGGCATTAATCTGGGCTCTGAACTAATTAAAATGGCCCATTTATTGTACTACTAACACCCTGCCTATAGGTTACGTTTATGTCATGCATTTTTGAGGAATCAATGACTAAAAAAATCATAAATGAATTGCCCTACCATTACATAGGCTACACTTTTGGGTTCCCACTCCGGATCAGACTTAAAATTCCCTGATTTTTCTGACCAAAAAGGAGAATTTCCATGACTTCCCGTAGAAGAAATGACGGGGCACCGTGCAGAAAAGGCCATTTCAAATGGCTAAACTTCAAATGAGTCTACTTCCTAACAATTAAATAACATGAATCAGCCAATCAGAGCGCAAATTCATTCCAGTCAAATTAAAAATTTGATATTCCCTGACTTTACAAGCAAAATGGTAAAATTCCCTGAATTTCCCTGTCTGTAACAGCCTTTATTGAAATTCCCTGATATTCCAGAAATTCCCTGACGTGTGGGAACCCTGTTAATTATATTCCGTGTGTGGGGGCGCTGTGGTTCAGTGGCTAGGGCGTCAGACCATTACTCCGGGGACCCGGGTTCCATTCCAACCCGAGGTCATTTCCCGATCCCACCCCATCTCTCTCTCCCACTTGTTTCCTGTCCATCTCTATACTGTCCTATCTGATTAAAGGCAAAAAAAATAAAAAATTCTATTCCGTGTGTGATATTCCCATGATATCTGATGCGCCCAGTCTCATCAGCAGTAGGCTAGTTTAGACAGAACTCAAAATAGAGGAAGTCGAGGCACACTGCCGGAAACCGAGAATCATCATTTCAGTGTCATCACGGATTGGAGGAATGTCCACCGACCTCCAAAGTTTTGATCTTCTAGAATAACGTTGATCTTGCTGGCACAGAACCAAGGATTGCACTGTCCAGGTAAGCCAGGTTTCTCACATAGTAGCCTTGTACATTCACACTTACAAGGTAACCGCATACACTTAAAACATTTCAGGGCCTTCAGATGGCAGGGATAGTTTGTGAAACCCCTTAACCAACGGGAATGTAGCTTTCTTGTGTACCTGCATTCGGTCAGCCCGTAATACTATACATGGTAACTAAGTGTACCTCCTTACAGTAAACTGTGAAATTGTCAAGAATGTTATTCAAGAGTGCTAAAAAAAGTGCCATTCGAGCAAAAAAAAAAAAAATAATAATAATAAAATGAAGAGCATTACACATACAGTACCTGGGTAATACTTCATGCCATCAATGGTGGCATTGACTGAGATATTTCCAGAGTTTAAAAACTTTAAATCCTTGCCTGCACTCCCATACTGTGACTCCTGTGAAGAGAGGACAACTGAATTAAAAGTGTAATCTTTCTATTAGGGGAGAATATAAAGAAGATCATGGTTGAAGACAGAAAGGGAAGACTGAGATATTTACTTTCTGATCTGGAATATGTACATCTGTCTTGGACAAAAAAGTGAACTCAGTTTTGTCTGTGGTTGATATCCGCATAGATCTAGTCAATTTTGCCTCTAGGAAATAAACCACTTTTCCAGCTGGACCTTTGAAGGATGATGGCATGTCCCTGTCAAGTACACACATTAAAAGCATTGGTAAAAGTAACAAATTACAACCTTAGTAGTTTTTACTAAAACCTTACACTTTTGTTGTATTTCCACAAAATTAACTCAAGGCCATGTTATAATAAATCTTGAACTAAACAATGAATTAGTTAGCTTAGCTTACAAGGGTGTTCCGAGTTGATGATGAATTGTTAGCAATATTTGCACACTCACTTAATGCACTTAAAGGAAGTTATTAAAAAGTATTATCTCCCTTCAGAACGCCATTCTCTTCTCTGATTGGCTGCTAGGTGACCATTATTTCCAGATAACTGGCTACTTTGGAAGTAGTTCCAAAAAATAACTCATCTAATAACTGATTACCGTTCCATATGAATGCCTTTCAGAATGGTAACTATAACAACAATAAGCAGCCTTGTAGATCTACTTTCAACTGAAAGTAGTACCCAAACCGAACAGGTTAGCTTCTTTTAAATTTGAGTTGCATATTTCTTTTACGTTTTATACGCTTCTTCAAATATACGAGAGATAGATAGATACGGGAGATAAGCGGGATAACGACCTCCGAGGTGTCCAGTTATTCATTTATAATTGGCTTGGCGGAATAACGCGCAGCGCGCGTCACCGGAGTTCTAGATTCCACCTCGCCAATTATAAATGAATAACTGGACACCTCGTCGGCCGTTATCCCCTACGTGGGAAGAAGGCAACTGTAAGTCAAAATTCCTCACAGGACAGGTTTCTTTTTTTTCAAATGGAAATATTAGGGCCATAGCCTGACATAGGGTTGTCAGTATTAGGAGATGTAGACCTATCAGCTATGATTTAATGCTCAATGGTATTTTTTGCCCCCAATGGCACCTCCCAGGCAGCACAGCCTAAAAGGCACTACCTTTACCCTATTCCTAACCCTAACTCCCTCAACCCTCATTCATCCTAACCCTAAACTGAGGACTGCTGCCTGGAAGGCACCGTTGAGGGCAAAAAATACCAAAGACCTAATTTAATCAAACCCAGGGCCAATTGCAAAAAAATAAGGCTAAGTTTGCTGCCTATTGATATTGATTCCTTGTGATTTGAAATGGTCTTAAATGGTTACAGTGAATAGGTCTACAGCTGTAACCGACCAGCATCAGCAACAGTACATCTATTACACAGAGTGCCACTTGCTGGTATTCGTGATATCTGCATGAATGAATGAAATATTATCATTTAAAAGTTTATTGGGAGTTTAGTATTTTAGCATTTCAGTATTTTTTGAAGGCTATGGTTGCTTCGTGGTCAGACAAGCTTTTTTAAAATTTAGATGAGAAAATCACTGGGTTTTTAGCAATTTCTTATTTCCAGCCATTTTCTTGACTTGTTAAAGCTCACTTTACCAGCATTTCAGTGGTTAATACAAAAACAGAAACAAATGGTTAATCCATCTCACTCTGTCTTGATATCGGAGATTGACATAGGCCTAGGTATTTTGGGCTCAACTACGTTATTTAAAAGTCAAAATCTAAAATGTTAACAGTATACAGTATTAATTGTTGTGTTATGAAGGTTACCTAGTGCCATATCATGCCTATTCATTGTGTGCAGAATAAACTAATCTTAATTATAAACATTTAGTTGAGGGTAACGGTGGCATGTGCTACTGTACATCCATAACTACAGAAATCACAAAGGAAACACTGAAAGGAACACTTTCTTGTTATCATTTCATTACATTTTCATTCCATTCCATTTTCAGTAATTGAACTATAAAGTCTACTGAAATGTGAATAATGTTTTATTTGTTTTGCTTTGTTCTTTTGTTTGTTTGTTTGTTTGTTTCCCCTGTGGGTTTCCACCATAAAGGACAGTTGCTTCTGCAGGTCTGTATCTGGGTCAAATTCAACACTTGGGCTTGTTCTAAAAATGAATAAGACTTGCTGCTGACTTACTGCTGAGGTATTTGAAAAGTAAATGGGTACACATGGCATCCTGGAGGAATAACATTAGAATCTGCAGAAAAAGAGAAGGGATTGGTCTCCCTGCTGCATTAACCAACAATAACGGTATCGTCTCATGTTATGCATGTTATTTTTCCTTATAACTTACACATCTCTGTTTGTTCTTGCAGGAGTGAAAATTCGTCGTTTTCTGAAAATAAACCGTGTTAACATAACGAGTAAGGAACCATCTTTAATGCTAAACATCAATGCGTAACGTTAGGCCACTACTACATCTTCATCTACGATAGCCTACCCTTTTTAGTCTTCTCGCATATGAAGAAACGTTCTGACTTGAAGAGAGTTTCTTTGTCGTGGTAAACCATTGTAACCTGGCCATAATGTTCAGTCCACAAGACACTCGCTTTACCTTTCGCCTTAACTAAAAGAGAATTGATCTTCGTTTCCTTGTTTACTTCCAGGGTAACACGCCCAGAGATATAGTCACCACTACTGAAAGTGTTTTTCTCGTTAATCGTGTCATATGTTACTGACAAACTCTTAATAGAGCACATTTTTATTTTGTTTTTGAAAGTTGCAATCAGAGATGGTGACGGCAAAATGGAGGATCTCTATTGCGATGAATAACACCTGTTATGTACACAAACGGAGGCAGCGGGCTACCCGTTTCCAGGCGCATCCCATGGGATTACCTGTCACGACCGCTGGGAAGTGTCGTAATAGTTTCCACAGGTAGGTTACTTTCACGTGACCATATGATGCGGGGAACTGCAATGTGGAAAATGTGCGTGAAGCATTACTAGGCTATCTGTCTTGATTTGCTTTAGAGTCAGCTGATCGGGTTCTTAATGAGCATTTCACCATTATTAACTGAGTGCAATAGGAGTATAGGAGGTTGTAAAATACTTTGGTGAGGAAACATAATATAGATTTAAATTCTGCTAAAAAAAAAACAAAACAAAACAAAACAAAGGTGAAGGTGAAAAACTAAATTTTTATCACAGTATCTGCAGTAGCCTGACAAGCCAAACTGTGACATAAAATGTGTAATCTGGCTATGATGGATAGAGCCAAGGGGAGGACTCTTTCAAACTGCCTCTGCATTAGCGCTATGAATAAGGCCAGAGAGCACTATGTATGGCTTTGTACGGCTCTAGGGCTGAGAATCAAGGGTGCAAGTGATATTTTGCTAAGAGAGGCAAAACAAAAATTATTACAGTACTTTCTGTACTGATTTCACCTGTTCACATTTCTTGACACAGATGGATGGTATCCCTTCAGGGATTTATCCTTTAGTAAAAACAGCTGTATATTCAGTTAAGACCTTTTTTTGCAACTCTAAATGTATTAAAGGAGAGTACCGGAGTGAATTCAAGCATAGCCCTGTTGAAAGAGCTAAATTCGCTAGTTAGCAAGTGGAACAAAATAATTTGGTACAGCACAGACCGAATGTGAACACAGAAGTGAACAGGCACTTTACACTGAATCAATGGGACCTGACTGTTGGAAACCGAAAGTAAGATCTGAGGTTACATTGACTCAATGTAAAGTTTTTCGAGTTTGCGTTAGGTCTGTGCTGAAATCTTTCATTTCATGCGAAATATATTGCTGTTAGAAGGCTCGTGCAGCAGAACTATGCTTAAACTTACTCCGGTATATTGCTTTAATAGTTTACTTTAAACTTGGAATAAGCTCATCAAGAGTCTTCAGACACACAAACGTGCACACACACACACACACACACACACACACACACACACACACACACACACACACACACAAGGAGTAGCCTCATAGGCAAGACCTCAGCTGGCCTGACTTGCTTGGTTAGTTATGGCAGAAGATCAGGCCTCATACATTTCAAATCATGTTAATGTTCAAGAACTAAAATGATGTCAATGGTTGTAAATGACGCTCATGTTTCACATTTTAAACTCAATTGTGTAGTTTTGGAATCACTGGGAAGTAAAACTTCTGGAATTATAGGGGAGGGGCACTAACACATGAAGAGTTGTGGCTGAATTTTTCAGTATGCAATGGCTGAATAGTTCAGTATTCAATAATAGTTTTAATGCAATAGTTTTAATACAAATTGACGTATAAAATAAAATCAACATTGTCAAATAGATATGAACAAAATTAATGAAGTTCACTTAGGACCTTCAAACCCCCCAAAACAGCACATAAAATATAAAAACAAAACACTTTATTTTAAAAATACAAAGTACAAGGCCGGAATTTACAGGAAAATAAACAATACAAGTGTGTGTGTGTGTGTGTGTGTGTGTGTGTGTGTTTATATGGCCATTGAGATAAGAGGTCATACTGTATACTATTGAGTAATTTTACTATGTTGTTCCATCATTCCAGGGCAATGACATGTGCTTTGTCTTTAAAAATGAAATGATGAAGCCCACAAAGTAATAATCTCTCAGCAAATCTACAATTTAGAAATTATGCCATGGAACTCCCTGATGGGTTGAAGAGGGATGCATTTTGATTGTAGGTGTAATATGATGGTGGTGCCTCTGTTCTCATCAAAGCCTCTGATGTTGCCTCTCCATCTGGGGTATCTGGTGTAGCAATGATCAACGGAAACTTGATTATCGGATTTTTGGAGAACTTGATGTCCAGATAGATCTGAGAATTGGAATATGTGGTCAGCATTTCTTTTATAATGGCAGCAATGCCTTCAACAAGGTATTAGATCAGCATAGCATCTCAAACAAGGACAATCACCATCAAACTTAACTAGATTTAGCTCTGCTGAACATTCAAAGTCAATCAATTTTCTTCAAAATTCTGTATAGCCTAATGATACTACATGGCAATGGCTCAGTATAAAAATTCACCTCCATTACTTGACAATGACATACCTTTAGTCTGTATTCCACCTTAAGGACCTTGCAGTTAGAGACAATGGAAGGGATAACCTCTGAGGGGATATTTAGTGATAACGTCACAGTTTGATTTGCTGATGCCCAAATTGGTTG
Source organism: Sardinella longiceps (assembly GCA_027497455.2). NCBI lineage: Eukaryota > Metazoa > Chordata > Actinopteri > Clupeiformes > Clupeidae > Sardinella > Sardinella longiceps. Next base: position 20,366,532 of record JAODXP020000019.1, read on the forward strand.
TCCTGCCCCTTTAAGGATGTCTTTGGTGTGAACACGCCTTCGTTTAAGTGCAAAGTTACTTTGTTTCTGGTACAGGCAATATTTGGGCTTTATTGTGCGAGAAGAATGATTTTGGATTTCTGCCGTAATCTTCAGTTCATCTCCTGTAGATTGTTTAAAACAAATGTCTCAAGATTAAAAGTTTACAATTGGAATGCTAGCAGCTGTAACATAATCTCAAAGTCATCCAAAAAAGAAACTAAACACCATGACTCATTTCACCCAAGAAACCTTAACCACCAAAGTGGCTGAAGGAGAAAATGGGTGCAGTTAAGAAACATCCACTTGCCTCTGGTGCGAATGAATACATTCATATTTCCGGTAACGCTTTAATTTACACCCCGTGAAGTACTGGGTAAGTATTAGGTAAGAATGGTGTAACAAAAAAGTATCAAAGGATAAATTACTGAGTACTTACAGCGTAGGTTTGCTGGAATAATACACGCTCACGCTTTATTTTACAGCCCGTGAAGTACTGACCAAGTACAAGTAAGAACAACGTAACAAAACAGAACTTAATGTGTTATATTGCCATAATTACAATATAAATGTGGGGTAACCTGAATGCAGAAGTGTATAGAGAAGCAAGGGTTGGATCAACTTGCACGCACTTTATTTTACAGCCCGCACATCCAACATTAGGGTGTGGTTGTTTTGAGTAGTAGTTTTGAGGTGTTTAGGTCATTCTACGGTATTTATTCTTTAGCCTACTTTTCAGGCCCGTTTCACACACAAACTGCGTGTTAGCGGTGCGGAAGTCAGGACAGGAGCCACGCACAACAGGCGTGCTGTCTGAATGACCTGACCTGTTAGCGTGCGTTCTAAATGGAAATGGACAAAAACCACGCCCGCACCCGCTCACACACAGGTTTGTGGTGTGACATGGATAGGCAGAGACAGCGGTTTGACAAAGATGCCATTTTCACATGAAGGTCTAAGCGAACTGAAGAGGCTCACAACAGCCTCCTTACCATGAGATTTACCGACATGACTGAAAATAATTCTGTTCATTAACAACAAGGGAAGGATGCGCAGGCTGTAAAATAAAGTGCGTGCAAGTTGATCCAACCCTGGCTTTCCTATACGCTTCTGCATCCAGGCTACCCCACACTTATTTTGTAATTATGGCAATATTACACATAAAGTTCTATTTTATTACGTTGTTCTTACCTGTACTTACCCAGTATTTCACGGGCTGTAAAATAAAGCGTGAGCGTGTGTTATTCCAGCAAACTTACGCTGTAAGTACTCAGTAATTTATCCCTTGATACTTTTTTGTTACACCATTCTTACCTAATACTTACCCAGTACTTCACGGGCTGTAAATTAAAGCGTTACCATATTTCCCTGTGAAAACACTCATGGTGTCTGATTGCTAACGAGACATATGGGGTACTGCAGCTTGCCTGTACCAGCTTGAAAAACAAATCTGTGAAATGGTCTTTTAAATTGGAACTCCAGTATGTTTTCACTCATTTTTTACTAGTTCATTAATTTCTGTGGTGATTTTTTACATTTTTGTAGCAATGAAAGTGCATGAAGCTCACTAACATCATGATTTAGACTGAAACAAGCCAGAGATCCCCTTTAAACTACAGTAATAATGTTAATGAAGGATTCTAATGTAAGAATTCTAGCACTATACATTACCTGGGTGATATGTCATGCCATCGATGGTTGCATTAAGTGAGATATTTCCAGAGTTAAGAAACTTTAAATCATTGCCTGCATACCCAGACTGAGACTATATTGAGCATAAAAGAAAATGAATTAAAAAAACTGCCAGTGTTTTATCAGAGAAGATAAACAATATTTCAAGGTAGAGGGAAGAAATGAGTTATGTACTTTCAGATCTGGAACTTCTGGAACATTTGGAGATTTGGACAAAAAAAGGAACTTTGCTTTGTCTTTGGTTGGCTTCCACATAGACCTGCTCAGTTTTGCCTCTAGGAAATAAACCACTTTTCCATACCGTCCTTTAAAGGATGATGGCAAGTCCCTGTCAATACACATATTAATGATATTCAGCGTCATTCAATCAAGCCAAGATTGAATACTGCTGAAAATAGTGAGGAGAGCAAAAAAGAATATGGAACAACATAGAAAGAACACAAATGCAAATGTGAATGAGCAGATTAATGAGTCTACCACAAACCTTACCTCAGTTTGGTGCATGAGTCGATACATGTAAACTATGTAAACGAATATGTAAACTGAGTCGATGTAAGCTCACTCACTATTTGCGTCAGCGTTTGGTCCAATTTCTTTCATTCTCCTTAGTATCTACAACAGTCAACAAGCTCGTACTAAAACAGACACTGAACTACCACTTTAAAAAGACAGTTGTCACAGCATATCTGCATCACAGTTAAGTTCGACACTTAAAAATGAACAAGCACTATAAACTTACAGATGAGGTATTTGGAAAGAAAATGGGTACACATGGCATCCTGGAGGAATAACATCAGAATCTGCAGAAACAGAGAATTGATTGGTTTAGTCATCCTACTGCACCAGTCTACACGTGTCCCCTTGTTGTACATGGGCCTATGTGTTGTTATGATTCACTGTCAAACTTACACGTCTCAGATTGGTCTCGCAGGAGTGAATATTCATCATGTCCTAGAGTGAAAATAATAAGTTGCGATTACCAGCTACATTTAAAGCTGACTTTTATATTATTACATTTTTGTTTTTGTGACACCAGAGTGCCAATGGTTAACTTACCTTTTTTACCCTCCTCCTCGCTTATGAAGAAATGTTCTAACTTGAAGAGGGTTTCCTTGTCATGGTAAACAACTGTAGTCTTGTCATACTGTTCAATCCAAAGGACACTTGCTTTACCTTTCGCCTTAACTAAAAGAGAATCTATCTTCGTTTCTTTTTCTACTTCCAGAGTAACACGGCCAGAGATATGGTCACCTCTACTGAAAGTTTTGTTCTCGTTAATCGGGTCATATGTAACTGACAATCTCTTAATTGAGTTCATTTTCAATCTGTTTTGAAAGCTGCAGACTCACACCAGTTGTAGTAAAGAAATGATCTTTCCGAGGATATATACAGGGGTTTTATCAGTCCCGTGACCTGAAGTGGTCACAAAAATGTCGCAATAGTTTCCACCTGAGCTGTGTTCACATGACTGACAGTTATCATAACTCATAGCCTACTTTGTTTACTACTATGGCTTCTATGGCACTGTTCTGCTGTGATGAGAATCATTAACTAGGAAAGAAATGGGTGTGTTGCAGGTGGTTTACTACTATGGCTTCTATGGCACTGTTCTGCTGTGATGAGAATCATTAACTAGGAAAGAAATGGGTGTGTTGCAGGTGGTCCGTGGCATTGCAGGTAGTCCATGACATGAATTTAGTGTGTGTGGGGTATTTTATTTAGTGTGTGATTTCTGAAAAGCTGATTTGAGAAATATTGACAGCTGTTCTCCCATGTGTTTTATATAATGTCCATCACTCCAAATCCTGTGTAAGAATGAACTCTCTTGGTTAATATGATGGTCGCTCATGTGTATGCTGGAATAAAACAAACTACAAAAGACCTGCTTAATATGCTCAGCATCACCTTCCTACAATGTGGGAATTTATCTTGATCTCTCAACTCATTGTACTCCATTGTGCTTCTATGAATGGCCCAAAAATTAAATAGGTTACTCTTTCAGTACAATTAAAGTTTTGATAGTCCCATGATTTCTGATGCACCTAATCTCATCAGCAGTATAGGCAAACTACTTTCATGTTGTTTGTGTTATTCCAGCATACTCACAGTACACAGTAAGTAATTTATCATTTATTCCCTTGATACTTTTTCTAATAATACTTTTTGTCTTACCTAATCCTTTCCCTGTACTTACCCTCTTGCTGTTACCAAATGATTCTTCAACAAATTGTCAGTATATTCCGAAAAACATCTGGACCTCTGGAGTGTTCTAACATGATTAGCAAATTTGATTTGGCAGCTTTGTGATTGTACAGCCTACCTTGTAGATCTCCTATTGAAATCCACTGAATTTTCAGTTCCTAGTCTAGTGTCTGTGCAATAACCTTTAAAGATGTTGATTTAACCAAACAATCCAAACCAAATGTTATCACCATGAAAGCCAAATGGACTGGAATGGGTCAAAGGTTAATGGGTGTGTAGGTGTGTGTGTGTGGACACGTGCTGCACTGTAGTGCGGTCATACACTGCTTTCAAAACATTAAAGAATCTTCTTCAAGCCTAAAATAGAAAATTGCCATAAGGTGTAGAATGTCTGAATAGGTATAGTCGTCATCTTACAGGATCAAAGCTCAAGATGATGTGATTGTATACAAAATATTGTTCTGTGTTGTTTCTCTGGAGTCCCTCACCGTTTATTCCTCTGCAGTATGTCACCTTGACTCTTGAATGCTTGAATGAGTTTGAGGAGGGTTGTTGGCTTACCATGTGTCATGTGTTAACTTAGCTGTCAGCTGGGACCATAGGAAACATAGATTTGAGAGAAATGGCACCCTCTCTAGGTTGGTGTCAGCACTGATCTTATAGGATTTTAAGTAGAATTAAGTGGTTTAATTCAATCATGAGGATACTGTGGATACCCACGCCAACCAAAATTAAAGCAAACTTACATCACAAATCTCCTTAAACAATTAACCTCTAAACTTGTTCTATAAGCACACTAGGCATGTAAAATGTAACTTCACTCACGTCAGATGCAGCGCCCTCTTGGAAAACTGAAGGACTGAAACTTACAAAACACTACAAAGCAAAAATGTTTCTTTGGCACAGTTGAAAAACAAGAAATCGCATTGGATCACAGGATGCAACAGTTAGGGTTCGATGTAAGTGGTTGAAGTAAGATGACAGACAAGTGGTTTGTCCAATTATATGCAAGATTTTTTAATGATGTCCAGACTTCTGAAACAAATCTCTTAAGAGTCTTACGGAGGAAATTCAGATGGAGTAGCCTTGCTACGAATCATCTGACGTGAGTGAGGTTATGTAAAATGTACAATATGACATTTTTATGTGTCTGAAATGCTGTATGTACTGATTACCCCATTGCCAACAACCCTGTAACCAGATGGATAGAGTGGTGCCTACCACTGCCTGTGTTGATAGCATCGGGCTTATGAAACTTTCTAGAGAACTGAGGAAAAAAATGCATTTGCAACCATTTCTTTCACAAGAGATGCCATGTTTATTACAATTCTGGAAATAAATGGTTAAAGTGTAACAGGGTTTTTTTTTTTTTACACTAGCCAAGTTAAACAATTGGAGATTATGCCCTAAAGGTTTGTTAGGTCGCATCTGAACACATTAAAACATACGCTGTCAACATGTTTCAGACATTAAGAAAGTATTTCAAGGCAAAACTTGAAAGCTTGGCCTACACCTCGGGCCATTTTGTAACTCAGCCATGGAAGAACACTTCTATATGTGTAGCCTTTTTTGTTCCATCATGTAGTCATGTTATGTTATGTCATATTAAAATTTTCAGTCACTGAATCCTGAATAGCCTACATAAATTCAGTTTCAGTTTAGAGGTAGTTTGTGTACAGTACATACATACCGTACGTGCAGGTAGATGTCATGGTCTGTGTAAAGTACATGCGTATAAAAGTATTAAATCATCAAATAGAAGACGTGTAACTGTTTTGCAACTGGGTAAGGTGAGGTGACATAATGAATACAGTTCATTATGATAATATGTGCAATCTTAACCAAAAATAACACTATAATTCTAAACCAAACTGATATCAGATATTTGGAAGGTCATCAACAAAATACAAACATGTTATCTTATGACAACTAGCACAAATAAAGACAAGTAAGGTAGACATCAGACAGAGACATATACACTGTTCTTATGTATTCTCATGGTCCCCTTCAGGCTTCTTATGCACAGGTAGTTTTAATTATTTTGTGGCCGTGCAAAAATCAGTAGAAAATGACTCCATCATTGTTGGTGACCTACAGTACGTATCTCATATCGGGGATCTATTTTTTTGACCTACACATACCTCTTATCAGGGATCTATTTTTCCTTAGGCTACACAAATAGCAAAATGTATATGTTTGTAATACAATGTACTTATTGTTTATATTGACTAATTAGCATAACATTGCATAAACCTTGCATATTCCAAACACTAATTTTGAGTATAAAGTGTTTTAACGCTTCAATGTTGCATGGTATCAAGAAAGTAATATTGCAAACTTATGCATATCTAAATGACACCAAATTTAGTAGCATTTGGATGAAAGGAACCCTCATAAAGACATTGTGAAATAATGTATACATGGCACAAGTATTATTATGCATTGAAATATTATTGAATATGGCTGGTAGTCAAAACTGGATCTATGTTACCCTCTCTTGTCATTGGCCATCCCTTGATTAAAAGTTGGCTTAATATATCCCTAAGCATTATTATCTGGAACAAATAACTCATGAAAACTGTATATACATCTTTGCTTCCAATGAATATTATTTGCTTTTGAAATACAGACAATTGCACTGTAACACATACGGATTATACCCAAGCAGTGGAAATAGGCTATAACAGAATCAAGTACAGTATGTGTCATTGTCATTGGCATAGTCTCCCTTTGACACTAAAAGATATTTTGTGGGTTTTCTTTAGAGAAAGGGTTGAACTATTCAGCGTGTCATCAGTACTTTTTTATGTACAGATTTCTCTATAAACGACGTGGAAAGAGTTAAAGGCAGTTCCTTAAACATTGTGAAATTGAAATATGAAATTCACAAAAAGCATAGATCTAAAAAGTGAAAGTACTATCTGGCAGACTGTATACCATTAATCAATACCCTTTTATATTAGCCTATATAACCCTTTCTTAAATATTGTTTTCCTAAAACATTTTCATTTTCAAATACTGTTGAGCTGCCATTACAAGTGACCATGAAACAGGAAGGACCGTACAGCAGCACTGGCCACAACTGCAGAGATAAGTCTGCTGTAAAGTGACATTTCCATTATAAAACTGACTTATCACTTCATGATTCCATTGGAGCATCTGAAGATGTAGGATACATGTCATAGTCAGAGTAAGGGGGAGGAGGATCTGAGTAAGAGACCGTGTACTGCTTGTCTTGACCCTCAGCGGAAGAGCTGCTTTCACCATCCTCACCATCCTCGAGTAGAGGCCTCCATCCCGAGACCTGTCGTGGAGGAAGGAGTTCTATCTCGAACTTAATCTCTGGATCTAAGGCATATTTCACATCAAGGTACACCTGAGAAGAAACACAGAACCATGCACTTAGTCCTGTTGGGAAACGTCATATATTGGTAAAGTAACTATAGTTTGCACAATATCAGTTTGACAATATATTGGGCTCATTTGGGTTTTGAGACATCATTTGAGACAGTCTTAAGAAGACTGTATACTCCCGCACACAGGGCTTTGCCCACGCATTTTGCGCACTGCAACAATCAGGTATACTTTTTTCACCCTAGCTATCTAGATGCACGTCTAAATGCACGTTAAATTTCTGAACTTCCACCATCACTAGAAAGCTGTTCTCGTTCAGTTAACATTCATAACATACAGTACAAACACACTCACCAGAACTCTTGGGACACACCCAGCTTATCCATGAATTAATATTAGTAAACATTTTTACTGACTCATTGGAGTGAGTGTGCGTTCTAAAAAGCATGCGCGGGTCACAAAGATGATGCAATTTCGCCACACGCTTAGTGTGCACGGGAGTATACTGGAGCCATTAGGGTGGGGAGCATTGCTTGACTGGTATAAACCATTGTCTTCAAATGTCTCCAGCTTTTAGAACAAAAATGTGTCAATTTACAATTGAAGATTGATCAATGGTTAGGTCTAGATCATGTCAACACACTGCAAAGAGCATTGACTTTACCTTATCAGGGACCTTTTGAAATTCTGTGTTGAATGTTTCCATGTTTGCACAGCACCTTACACCAAACAATGTTTAGAGTGGAACTAGTCTACCCCTTGACTGTATAATTCTCTACAGAATTCATTTGCCTTTGTCCTGCTTTCAATTAATTGTTGTTTCAATTGTTAACATTATTGTTGAAGACAGGCACAATACAATCAGGAAATCTTGACACTGAATCCCAAACTAGGGGCTAAAAATGCTAAATACCAAAATATGCCTTTAAGCTTTATCTATGGTCCTGCGTCAACTTTTCTCACTGCATGTTGAAGCAACGCAGAATGCAAGGGCTATAATTGGTTGTGTCTACTTTGTTTTGTTTGCCAGTGTATTTTAGCTAAATACCAGATTATACCTTTAACACTACGTACAGTATTTCTCATACAGATACCTACCACAAGTCTGTACTCGATTTTGAGGATCTCACTGCTGAGAATTGATATCGAAATGCTATTTGGAATGCTCAGTACTTTGTGCAGATTTAAAGATGTGGAAGGTTCAATGCTGTCCCCTTCTTCCCTCAGGATATCTCGAGTGTTAACCTTTCTTTCCTTATCTGCAAAACAACTCTGTTTCTGGTACAGCCAGAATTTAGGCTTGATTGGACGAGATGAATTGTTCTCAATTAATCCTGTGACAGTTATCCCCTCTCCTGTAATGGAAAAGAGATTAAAAAAAGTTGGAACAAATATATGAAATTATTGGTAATTTAAGTATACATGCAAAATATGTTTCAATAAAAAAGTTGGTGGACTGGACAAATCACTTTTGTACATATTATCCATCAGTCGAACAGATATAATGAAATAACACAATGGGAATTGCAATGTCCACCACAAAGATGTGTTTTAGGCAGCTTTCTAACCCAGACCTACAGTTGAAGGTCCAAGTGCACTTTACACTGAATCAATGGGACTTGACTGTTGGAAACCGAAAGTAAGATCTGAGGTTACATTGACTCAATGTAAAGTATTTTGCATTCGCGTTAGGTCTACGCTGTTCGAAATTCTTTCATTTCATGCTAAATATATTGCTGTTAGAAGGCTCGTGCAGCAGGGCTATGCTTGAATTCACTCCGGTATTTTCCTTTAAAGCATGCAATTTTATCACACAACACAATACTACAGATGCCATTAAGTCTGGAGGAGTGGCCAGTTGGCATACTGACAGCAGGAATGTCCAGCCTCTGATCTTCAACAGAATGTCAAGGTCAAGTGATATGGATTTCCAAACATTTCTTAGCAGAATTAAAATAAACATTAAACCTCTTGACTCTTAAATGAACTTTTTCTTCCAGCAAACAGAAGCCACCTTAGATCTTCACCTTAGATCTTCTGTGTTGCATTTAGACTATTGATCAGTGTGTAGCAACGCCTTAATGTAGCTTAATGTAGGTTGACAGAAAGCAAGACCCATCATTCCTCTGTGATCAGACTGTAAATCTGTATGGGCTGGTGATCTCTATGGAACATTGTGTGGGCACAGCCTGACCAACTCAAATGCCAAGCCACACCCTAAGTTGTCAACACTGCAGCTGTTGCCTCTATTGCTTTCTTCTACTGTAATTACAAACAGCTTTGTTGAATTGGGACGCCTATTTGTTTACTCAATAAATGTTCAAAGTAAACTATACCCCAGCACATTCATGTCTATATTGAGTATGAAGGCGCACTGGTCTAACTACAAACTTGACTTTACCTCAATGTCATTGAAGTAGCAACATGACCTTCAAAAGATCTTGAAGTCTTGAAATGGTACTCACCTAAATGGTACTCACAGTTGTCTATATTTATATTCATAGACACACTGCCATTGTTAAAGAATTTCAGTTTCTTCTCTGCAAAATCCTGCTGAATACACTGTATGAATAAATGATGATAAAAAGTTACATTATGTCTTAATAAACTTTTCCATAGTTTTTGGAAAATAGCATCTATATTTATAAACTGATTCAAATGTAATCTATAGTCTATGTAGTTATGTAATTTTTTGCACTTAAAAAATGTAGTTAAGAGCTGAGCTTCAGTCAAGTAATAGTCAACAGATCACTGTGCATGGTAACTTTACCTGCAGGGCTCGGTAGTTGGGGTCCAGTTTTGAGACAAAAGTGAACTCTGCTCTGGCTTTGCTTGGAATCCGCATTGATCTAGTCAACTTTGCCTCCAAGAAATAAACAACCTTACAATGCACCCCTTTGAAAGATGGAGGCATTTCTCTAAAATGCAAACAAACAAATAAAAATGTGTTCTTTAAAATACCTGAGCACACTTTTACTATATTTGTGTAGGCTATGTTTGTTTACCTAACAAATTCACTCACTCTTGAGGTAGGTGGAATGTAAAGGGAAACAGATGGCATCCCGGTGCAATTACATTTGAATCTGAAATGTAAAAATGAGTTTTCCATCTGAACAGGCTTGATTAACATGTTATTTGCTTTATCAGCTTTCAATACATACAAGGTTGACCAGCTTGAACTGTCAGCAGTGGAATGCCATCTTGCTCTAGAACAGGGATAGATAATGAAACATTAGGATAGGCCAAGTGGATTTCATTTGGATCACTTTCCTAGAAGTACAGAAGAAGCTACCACAAGCATGCTTGGCCAAGTCATGGTGTAATGTAAACACAATTCTTCCCAGCAGCAGTCTCCCTGTCAACACATCTACTACTACTGGCTACATCCTTGTCCCTTAGCCTACTTTGATGCAGGCTATATCCCCGCTTACCGTCGTCCTTCTTTTCCTGGATAAAGTACTGGACTGACTTAAAATACACCTCCTTATCGAAGTAGTAACGATAATGATATCCAAACTGTTCCGACCAACTGACGCGAGCTTTCCCTTTAGCTTTTATCCTGAAAGAGTTGATTTTTGTTTCCTTCGAAACTTCTATACTAACGTGGCCAGAAATGCAGTCCCCATTGGTGAACACGTTGTTTTCGTTGATTTCATCGTATGTTATTGAAAGATTCTTAATGGTGAAAGACATTCTTTCGGCAGACCACTTGGGATGTTCTCTGTGTTGTGAACTAGTCCGTGAAATACGACCTCACTCCTTCTACAGGCAGATTCTGCGCGTGCAGTAGCCTATTGGGGCGTGGACTAATTGCCCCGGGGCTATTTGGTCGCGCATTTTGGCCACAGTGCGCACCGCAACGATCAGTTAGGATATACTTTTTCCCTAGCTTTTTAGATGCGCGTTGGGGTCATGTGCCCCATGCCACCAACATAGTTCAGTTTCTGAATTTCAACCTTCACTAGCAAGCTATTTCCGTTCAGTTGGCATCCATAACAAACACAATCATAAGAAGTTTAAGCTATATCACTACCTAAAATTGAGGCAAAATAAGTTCAGAACGACAGATCAAAACTTTTTTTTAATAATTCAGATGACATTAGCCTGCGTCATTGATATTCAATAAACATTCAATTACCATGAGCATGAGCTTATTTTTGTTTTCACAAACTCTTCAAGGATTTCATCATTTTAGTCTGTTCTAAATTTGTCATAGAATACTGGATTATTCTAAACAGCATACACTTGTTAACTTAAAGAACAGAACAAAACTGTGTCTACCAATTAAACATTATTATGACCGCCGCTGCGTAGCAAGCGTAGCGGTCATATAATGATTGTCAAAGTTTTTTTTTTTTTTTTTTTCTCCCGTCATCTACTTCCTGAATTTTTGGTCAACGATTCCCGGGACACCGTAACACCGGGGCACATGAAACTTGGTGGGCATGTAGCCCCTGTAGACTTTTACGGAAAAATTTCGTTTGGTCCCCGGGGGCCACTCCATCTTTGCGCTGCGCCCCCCGAAACCCCAAAAATGTAGTTTTTCCTAAAAAACTACCTGACCCGTGATATTGAGGATGATGAGATTTTTATGGAATGTTGGTCTCAAGAGCCCACATCAACTTAGCTCATAACCAGTCATTTGTGATTTGCCCCCCCATGGTAAAAAATTAAAATGCAATATTATACGGCTTTAATTGCCCCTATCTTTAGATCAGATGTTAGGAACTGCATCAAATTTAATGTGTATGATGAACCTGACATCCTGTGGGAATATGTCAAGTTTTGTGGAATTTCATCCATGGGGGGCTATAAAACAAATGAATTTATATGTACATTTAATGACTGTACAATTTTTGACCTGTAGATGGTGCTATTAAGCCAAAGCGTTACAGGTTTGGGGTGATAGGCCTGTCAGTTCAGTTCAATAAGCTTTATTGGCATGAATGTAAAAAAAATACAATATTGCCAAAGCATTAATGTATAATAATGACAATAATAATGAGAATTACAATAGTAAGTAGTGACTAAATAAATAAAATGCAACTTAAACAAACATATGGAATAATAATGATAAAAAAAAGATAAAATTAAGAAAAAGCACTAGTGGATATTTTGATGATGGTCATGTGGACTCTACCCTTAAAATGTGGCAAGACTGTAAGTAGTCTGAGGCTATTTGAGTAAAAGTATCAACTTCCCCCAGGAGGAATGGTAGTTTCAGTTTATTTTCTAAGTCAATAAATCCAGGACTGATGTTTTCTATGGCAAGCCGTTCAGGGAAAAAACCTTGAATGAAACTCTGAATATATTGAATGAAGTCCTGAATATATTGAATGAAACTCCGAATATATTGAATGAAAGAAAACCTTGAATATATTGAATGAAGTCCCGCATATATTGAATGAAACTCCGAATATATTGAATGAAGTGCCGAATATATTGAATGAAACTCTGAATATATTGAATGAAGTCCTGAATATATTGAATGAAACTCCGAATATATTGAATGAAACTCTGAATATATTGAATGAAGTCCCGAATATATTGAATGAAACTCAGAATATATTGAATGAAGTCCCGAATATATTGAATGAAACCCCGAATATATTGAATGAAGTCCCGAATATATTGAATGAAACTCCGAATTATATTGAATGAAACTTGCCTCATCTGAGGTCAGTGCCAGTGGCCATCTTATGTGTGTCACCAGTATGGAAATGCCCATGACCAGGCAGTACCGCTTGGGTGGAGTGAATGAGTAAATGAGGCAAAAATATTAAATAAATTATAGTTTTATTAATCATTTCATTGATTGCAGCTGCAAGGTAAAATAGTTTAGTTAAGTCACAGTCAGTTATTTTGGCCGAGTAGTAATCCAGCTGCACCACCTGTACAGCACAGGAAGAGGCGACGATCCCACTGAAGGTTGGTGTAGCAGTTAGCTAGCGGTGACGATCCCACTGAAGCAGCGACGATCCCACTGAAGGTTAGCGTAGCAGCTAGCTAGCGGCGACGATCCCACTGAAGCAGCTACAAGTGGTGACGATCCCACTGAAGGTTGGAGTAGCAGCTAGCTTCAGTGGGATCGTCGCCGCTTCCTGTGCTGTTCACTGGTGGTAGTAACACGGCTGGATTAATTACTTCTCAGCCAAAATAACTGACTGTGACTTAACTAAACTATTTTACCTTGCAGCTAAAATTATTTATTTAATATTTTTGCTTCATTTACTCATTCATTGCCAACCACTCCACCCAAGCGGTACTGACTGGTCACAGGCATTTCCATACTTGTGACACACATAAGATGGCCGCCGGCACTGACCTCGGATGAGGCAAGTTTCATTCAATATAGAGTTACAAACAAGTTGACAAGCATCATATATATGCAGAAAATGTGCAGAACTGAGCAGCGGTCATATTTTGTACCGCCACGCGGTACATCTAGTTTAAGTTAGGCTAGGCCACAAGTGCAATATCCACTCATGCTGTGTTTTCCAGGAAACCGGTTGCCAGTTACATGGTGAAAGTAGTCTGCTTTTAATCTGTGTGATATACTGTAGATGAGTAAAGTGCCTAATAAATTGGTGTAAATCTTCTCACAGCATTATCATTTAATGTCACAGGTATTAGGCCTATATCTTGCACTGCATATGGGGCTCAGTCACTGGAACCCCGAATTATTTGTGGCCTACCACTGACTTAGTAGACTACTACTGACTCCCTCCAGATAGAACGTTGTGATTGGCTAAACACTAAGATGAATGCTTTGTGATTGGATAGACACCACCGATGTCTAAGTACAACCAATGGGCTTATAGCTAGATGTAGCCTACTCACTGAGCAAATTCAATTTGCTAACACTAGAGTCCGCCTAGAGTTCGAGGCTAGTTCTCACCGTTCTTGGGTCTCGAACATGTCACCTCGTCAACTACAACAAACCCACGGTATGGGTGTAGAACATTCTAACCAATGAGCTGAAAAGCCCTAGCTTCCAACACAACAGTTAGAAGCGTTTTTGAATGATAGTGAGGATTTACAGGTACTGCTGCCAGCTAGCCAAGCTAATTGGCATCTGCTACACGACTTGACCTATTTTAGGCACTGTAGTACATTCCCTAACCTAAAAAGAAGCTGGCCTCAGCCTCAGGATCTCAGAAAACATAAACTAAGACAGGTTCCACCCCCCTCCTCCATTTGATATCCATTTACAGATCATTTGGTGCTAGTGAGTTTGGCGTAGCCAATGCATTTGGACCTGAGACACTAAGAAGAAACTTATCAACCCTTAAATCACACCTGGGCAACCTAAGGCCGGGGGCCACAAGCCCGTTGAGCTATTTTATCCGGCCCATGGAGCCTTCCCAAAATAGAAATTATTTCTCATTTAGCCAAGTTGACTTAAATTATAGGCCTGATATATCAAATTTGTTGTATTCACGAATACAAAGCACCCCTTTTAACCCTGCATGTTAACATGTCCTCTGAAGAAAGTGGCGCTAATGGTTTGAGACTTGCCAATATACTGACATCAACCCCCATCAAACATTTGTCTTAGCACCTGGCCCATTAGTCAAAATATAAAACCCAGTGTGCCCAAAATAATTGCCCACTTCTGCTTTAAAGTATACCTTTTCTGAAAGCATACTCCCACAGGGTGTCATATAATATAAATTGAGACAGGTCCCACCCTCATCATCTCTTTACTACCCATGAATACAAAAATCAGTACTAGCAATATGGGTACAGTGTAGCTAATTTGCATATTACAATTAATTATATATATATATATGGGCAATTCCAGCGTTATGGACGTGACATTTTCATGCATTATTGATGAACAAAATGCCACATAACCTCCGCAAAACTAGCAGTATTTCACAATTTTGTTCATATTCTTATGCAAACTCCATGGCTGAATATAGACAAACACAAAAAATTTATATCATGATTTACATTATAAGAATATGAGCCATTCAATTTGCGTTATGGACGTGACGAAAAACGGACAAACTTTTGAGAGAGCGTAGTTTTTGCTGTGAAGTGTGTGAAATTTTTAGAGAAATGTAAATATTACTGCATTCATTCCAATTAGGACACCTAAGTAAAGACAGAGAAAGACTTAATTTCAAATGTAAATGTAAAAAAAGTTGGTTTTCATTGGGAGAAATGGCGTTATGGATGTGACGTTATGGACGTGACATCTGGAAAAACCCTCCAAAACGATACAAAACAATTGTGAACGGTGGATTTTAACCTGTAACGACAGAAATAGTAATACAACAATGAAAAATAACTGATAGCATTGCAGCTTTGTGTGTGTTATCACCCACTTATGCCCATTATAAGCCCCTCCATAGACTTACATTATAGCTGAATAGGGTAAAAATTTTAACAAACAGATATCCTTTCGAAACTTGCTCAGTTGAATATTTACATCGAGACAATACTTTTTTGTATTGGAAGTTTTCTGAAAGAATTTGTATGTCCATGTAGGTGAGACTTAAAGTTTTAAGGTGAGGTTTACTTTTTCGTGGAATTGCCCATATATATATATATATATGCATAATAAAAAATGCTACTTTTCATGGAAACTTTCAGTTTTATTTTGATTGGACTAAAGGAAAAATGGCCCATGGTGTGCAAGCCCATTGTTTTACATTAGCCATTTTTAAAACTTCAGTATGGCCACCATATAGACATCTGAGCAAATGCAAACATTGATTTTCTGATTCCTTATAATACCGGTAATAATAGTAATAATATAATAATCTTTATTTGTATAGCGCTTTTCAAAACCAAGGTTACAAAGTGCTGAACAATGTAAAAATAATTAAAAGGTGTAAGAGAAATAACTAAAATAACTAAAAAACTTATCAAAAAATAAAGCTTAGCCAATCACTTAAATCTAATGAAAAAATAAACTTAGCACTAAATTAAAACTTGTCAAAAAAATAAGGCTTAACACTTAAATCAAACTATAAAAGTGGAAAATAAACTTAGCACTAAAAAAGGACTTAATACTAAAATAAAACTACCAAAGCTACAAAAGAAAAACTACAACAAAATACAAAATAAAGTACAAAAAAGAAAATTTAAGAAATAACTTAACACTAAAATAAAACTATAAAGGTGCGTTTTCAGGAGGGACTTAAAACATGACAGAGACTTGGCTGATCTGATGTCATTAGGCAGATCATTCCATAGTCTAGGTGCCCTGACACTGAAGGCCTTATCACCCTTAGTTTTAAGGGAATTTCCTTGGGAATTTTGCAAAAAACCACATCCAGCAGATCAGCTCATCTGGCAGCTGAATTCTGAACAATTTGAAGACGCTTTATGCATTTTTGGTCAAGACAAGAAAATAGGCTATTGCAGTTATCAAGTCGTGAGGAAATTATACAATAACCTTTCCAAAAATATATAGTTTACCTAATCCCCAAACAATTCCCACTAAAGCCAAAATTTTGACGTAAGGAACTGGACTATTATAAGTAAACCAGAAGATGGCCCTGCTGAACCAGGGATCCAGTTAAGAGTTGACAGGTGGACCATGCAGCAGAATGGGGAAGTGCATCTTGATGTTGGAACACTCCCCTGAGATGTTTATAACCACCTGAAAAACAAAAATAAAATAAAATTATACTGTAAATATATGTCGCCTAACAAAGAGATCCTTAAAAAAAAAACTCTCTCTCTTTCTCTATATGTGTGATATTTATTTACCATTACAAAGTACTGCACCCCAATGATTTGGCTGTTGGTGACAGTTGGTGCTGCATTTCTTGGAAGCTGAAGTTTCATCACCGTGTAGGCCTCTGAGTTGTGAGATGTAATTTTATGTCCTCTTGTTTGTGTTAGAACTGCAGAAACACATTTCTTATATATGTTGCTTGTCTGAAAACACCATTTCTGGTGCAGTGAGGCTTTTGGAACAACTGTGCGAGAAGATGAATTATCAATTTCAACCAAAATGTCCATCACTTCTCCTAAAATAAAAAAAAACAAACAAAAACAAAACAAAAAAAAAACAAATAAACAATGCAGTAATTATTAAGAAAACCTATAAAAAAATATTATGGGGAGGAATACTACTGGAAGTACATTTTGTTTGAGGAAAATGTGTCTAAAAGACTTCAATGCAACAGGAAAGAAAACATTACCTAGCGAAAAGCCACATTTTGTCAAGCGAACGGTTGCTGAGACCTCTCCCACACACCAACAGAGGCAGCTGGGGTGCTTGCTCTGCGATGCTAACAATGAATTCTGAAATAGGTGTGACAGAGGATAAGTCAGTCAGTGCCAATTTAAATACATTCTTAATTTACAAGACCGTATGGAAATTCTGTCACCTGCAGCTGATGGTCATTTACACGCTCAAAGAAGATGAATTCAGCTTCATGTGTCTTGATTTTTGATGACGAATACTCTATCTCTGCTGTTACAGAGTAGAGAATTCTACCATAACGCCCATGTGCAGTGGATGGACAGTTTCTGCTTTGGAAATCACATGGGAAATTGAATATCGATTTTTGTATTAACTACGGAGAAGTTTTTAGCATGTTTAGCCCCTTTCCTGGAGTATCTATGAAATAGAATCGTCGTTTTGTCCTGTCTCGAATATTTGGCTTTATATTTGGGATATTTTAGAATCCCCTGTCTGATTCAGAATGGCTTGCTATGTGCATGTCTGACAATGTCCTTAAAACAACCTTAAACCCTTATTTTAAACTATGTGCTGCTCACTCAGCAGTTAGTGGTGTCCATTGATGTTCTAAAATAATTACTGAAATACAGTTTCTGTCACATTTTATGTGGTATTCCGAACATACTGGAACTCATTTTTCAGCATTGCAGTAGCAACTCGCAAAACAAACAGGCAAATAAAACTGTATAGGAACTGTATTTCGCTACAATAATTGTTTTGGAATATCAACGGACACCACTAACCACATGGTTAAGGACATTATCGGACATGCACATAACAAGCCACTCTGAAGCAAATATCCAAGACAGCACCAGTCGTCAAAATGTTGTCGATGATTATATTTCAGACACACCAGAAAAGGGGCCAGACATGCTTAAAACCAAACTTCCCCTTTAAGTTTGTGCTTGATAAAAAAGATTAAGAAATGTGGCCACATACCCTTCAGGTAATTGAAAACAAAATGGGTAAACATGTCTTCCGCGTTCTAACATCTGATAACCTGATAAAATAATACAAGAAGTGTTACTATTGCGATTTCTTGTAGGCTTCTATTACCATTACTACTATGAATACAACATTTTGATGTGAGACAGGTTACAATAATAATAATAATAATAATAATAATAATAATAATAATTTATATAAGTAAGTATAATTTCTTTACGTAAATAGTTTTGTTTTCAGCAACATAACATTAGGAGAATGTACTATACCTTGATTTTCTTGCAGGACGGTGACCTTCATGAAGAGGAAGATTTCTCTGACTGAATCCATCTTTACAGACATAGCAAGCTGTCCATTTTGGACTTTAGGACTTGGAACAGGAATGGACACAGAAGCAAATCCTTGACACTTTAGCATCATGGACCTAACTTTAATTTGTTTAGAAAGCATAAATTGGATTTCACCTGATACAACATCGCCACTTGAGAACAAGACCTCTGAATTGAAAGATTTGAAGATTATTTTTATGTATTTAAATGTCTTCCCCATTGTTAACCATCTGTCTAACAGTGTGCATTGCTCTCTATCTGATCATGACATTTGACCACTCAGTATATATCCTCCTCAAACACTCACCTAAACCCATGACTGAAATTGTGGTTGTGGTCTGGGGTTGTATAAAAAAAATCTATCTCATACAGACTTTGTAGTACTAGCCTGAAGTATATTAGCCTGGTTCTCACGCAGACCCTTCGTGCTTCGTCGTTCATCCATCTGCATGAAAACCAGGTTAGTAGTATATGGCCTCTTCTTCTTTTTCTTTGCATTGTTATTATTATTTGTAGTAGTGCGTTATGACTATTCTCTCACTTAGACTATTCTGTCCTCAACTCTCTCACTTAGACTATTCTGTCCTCAATTGTTACCTTAAGCTAAATCACCAAACATAATTCAGTCAAAATTGGGATGTCTGTTGGGAACATTATGGCCTGTGGACCACTTTGCACAAAAAGGGACCACTTGCCCTCACGCCCTCTCCATCCACACCCATTACCCTTTGACCAAATCAGTGGCCTTGCATAGGCTTCAAATTCAGATAACCTGAAGTTTTTAATGTAAATTACAAGCCTGCAGACCCAATTAACATTATTTTGGAAGTCCTGTCACGGACCCAGGGTCGGTTCTAGCCTTTTCGCTGCCCTAGGCCAGATTTGAGGTTTGCCCCCTCTTTTCTAGAAATAATAAGTGAAAAAAACTGAAAAAAAAAAGTTCTAAATGTATTGTTATGCCCCCTTGATATTTGGTGCCCTGGGCGATCGCCTAGTGATCACAGAACCACAATTTAGGAACCACTGAACTAGGCCACAATGTGACTGGCCCCTTTTTGTAGGGTGAGGGTAACAGTCTGACCTATTTCAGGATGCATGCTGATGAACTGTGGCTTGGTAAAATGGTCGAGACCTTTCATTCTTTCCAACTGGACAAATACTGTAGGTGAGGTTAGGACAAGTACTATCCATTTCTAGATGCTCTATTTAATGCAAACAATAGCCTAAATCAGTTTTCATTAAAACAATTGTATTGCATACTAGTGACATGTAACAAAATGTCACAGACAGGAAGAAAGACATAGTCACACTGCTCTGCTCAACATTACAGTATAGGCTAATAAGAAAAAGAAATATATAGGGTAGCCTAAAAAAAACTTAAGAGTACGCATTAGTTAAAAAAAAATTGTTTTCTTATGATAGTGCAAGCTAACTAAAACCCCAAATCTGAAAAGGACGCAAAAAAATAATAACAATAAATACATAAATAATAATAATAATAATAATAATAATAATTGTATAATAATTGTATAATAATAATAATAATAATAAATCTAAATACACAAAAATCCTATAACTGTCAAAACATGCAAACAGTATGTTTGCTTGATAGTAGTCCATGGCCACCAGTTACTGAACAGATGACCGAATGTTACCTGGGATATCGTAAGTCAACACACGCTTGACACGGCAACGGAAGGCTAGCCTGACATAGCCCGGCCATAATACGAATGTTCATCCGTATCCATGGTCTGGGAACGGTCCTCTGGGGCGTGTTTACATCGGTAGAGAGTCTACCGGCCAAGCGAAGCTGATTAGACGAGCTGTCCAATCGTTTCAAACCAGAAGTGAATGCCCTCCCCTCCGCAGTATAATCGCGTCAGGTTAAAGAACCGCCCGAAGCCATGTAAATATCAGGCTATGACACAAGCGAGTATTTATGAATCTTGGAAAAAAATTCTATGTACAGGGTAACGGATGGACTGACATGTGCATATTGATGACAAACCACATAATGCAGACCTGAGAACAATTTTCAATTTTGCAAACTAGGTTGACTAAGGGAAAATTATCTGTGCATCATAAGAATACGAGCTAATTTGTGTATGACGTGCCTGACAACTGAACATTTTCTGAGTTGGTCTCCGAGTTAATTTCAATCATCAAGAACTAGTCCAATTTAAATGAAATGTAAAATGAGCCTTCATTGAGTCGGAGTAACTAAGCTACGTCTACCTGCTACTGCAAAACAATCTGATTGGATTTAACTGTCAATGTTTAAACAGAAGTGACATGTTTGTCCCCTGCCCATTATAATCATGTCAAGTTAAAGAACCGCCCGAAGACAACATGTGTAATAATAGTAGGCTATGACAGATATGTGTATGTATATATATATATATATATATATATACAGTATCACATTTGAAAATCCTATGGTGGAAGCTTTTTTTTTTTTCTTTTGCGGATCTAAAATGACCACAGCTTGATAGAGACAGATTCACACCAGTTTTGCAGTATGTAAGAACCAAATTAAAGAGGCTACTATCAAAACTTGAGTTAGCTGGCCATGCTGATGTGAAGGGTCTACCAAGCTGAATGACATGAGATCAGATGAGATATCTAGACGAGATCAGCTTAATCAGTCTCTTTTTTGTTTACACTTTAAACTTTGGACTTTACAAGTTAAATAATGCAAATGATTTTACCATCATCCCACACCATGAGCTCCACTGACCACGTCACAAAAGGAGGTCAAGCCATCAAATGACTCATGGCAGGGACATCCGCAGCTCATTGGAAAGTTCCTTGATCAAATTCTGATTGTTTTTAATAACTTGAACATGAACAAGGGGCTTAACAAAATTTTGTTGCCTGAGAGCAACCTTGTGCAGTAGAGGGAGTTGGCTGACATCTTTGTTGATGTCTGGAAACCAACAGAACACCTGTTTATTTTAGTAGAATTAGCCTATACTGTCTGCCAAGACATTAGCTTTAAAAACTTAATAATGTTTAAAACATAGCTTTTTCACCATTCAATTTTTAAAGAACATCTCAGTTAGTTGCACCATGTATTCAACATTGCTAGGAATCAAAATAAAACAATGACATATGCAAGCAGTGTTGAAGCCTGGTCAAGCGCCCCTCTATGACTTTGAGAAACAGCCGATAAGTGCAGGTGGATGGATATTGTTTTGCAACCTTGTATTTTGATTGTTTTCTCTAATTTATGAAGCCCAAGTTGGGAATTTAGCCTGAATTCTGCTATGAGTCAGGTTAGTTCAGAAGTGTATGTTACCCCATTATCTCAGCTGAGATTCCAGTCATTCCTTAAGCAAACTCTCTCTAAAATTCTTTAAATTGGCAAGAAATTGTGGTTAGCTGGTTTGATTTGACTCAGGAAAATGAGATGATCTAAGGCTGTTAAAAGCTTCCATTGCATCCATTTTGAATGCATCCTTCCAAATTTGTTTGCCAACAGTTAACATTAAACAAGAAACACATAGCCTAGACAAAAATCAAACACATCGATCATGATAAGGGTATTTATAAGGATTATTGATAGGAGTAACAGGCAATGTTACTTTTTATTACTATTTTATTTTAATTAAAAAATATAAAAATGTAACAAGTCTCTAGCTGGTAGGTCTACTCATAATACTATTTCAAATCTCTTTGAAGGTTATGTCCCAATACTGAAGGTATAGTGTTTAAAAGTACTTTAGCTAACCACACATGGCCCACATTTCGTTAATTTTACTGTAAAAGCTCTTTGGCAAAATGGAGCCCATATTATCATGTGTTTGCATAAACTGAATAAATTAGAGACACTGAATGACATCTGCAACTTTGCAATGGAGTGTCTTATAAAGAACATAAGCATAAAGTAATAGCATTATGTGAACAGAGGTAGGCCTATAAAATAAAAGTATTTATATGAATACACAGGGCTGAACATGTCATTTATCAATCCTCATCACTTCTATGAGGGTACAATAAGAAATTTTAGTTTAATCCTACTTTTATCCCTCATCTTCATATCTCAAGGCAAGCATTTTCTTCCCACAGTCCTGTTGGTACGGCTGAAATCAGGCAGACAGTGTTGTTCATTTTGCAAACAGATGATATGGAGGTGGTCGGCATTCCTCTTCACGCGGAGAAATGTTGCCAAGCACAATGGGAAACAACGTCTCAAGATTAGTGGCTCCACTTATGTCCAGACAGACCTGTTAAGTGATGCATGAAACTGAATTAGACCAACAACACTCCAAAAACTGATGACTGCAGATGTGCATCAATGTGGCCTGCTTGGTTAGCATGTGTCTTACCATGACAATGTATTCAAGCTCAAGGATTGGGCAGTCAGATATGGTAATAGGAGCATTCTCTGGGATTGTGAGCAACAGCTCACAGTAAACATCTGAAACATTTGGTTCGATGGTCTGGCCCATAATGCTGACCAGGGGTAGTGGAACAATTTTTGAAGTATGTTTGCCTAAGGTGTAGAATGCTTGTCTTTGAACTAGGGTAGCCTTCGGCACCAGTCTCCGAGAAGATCCATTCCCAAACTCTGCAGAAATTTTTATTGTCTCCCCTGAGAATCAGAAAACAAAGCATGTAATAATCAGTACTTATCACCAAGTGAAATGGAATAGGCTACTGTTTTCTGATTGGCTGTCAGGGTGTCTGTTATTTCTAGATAACAGGACACCAGAGACATTTGTCGGGTAAAGGTTTCACCAGCAGCGTTCCATATTAATGCTCTTTAGAATGCAGCCTTGTGGATCTTCTTTCATATAAAAATAGTACCCAAACTGAACAGGTTACCTTCTTTCAAAACGAAAACACATATCCCTTTTATGTTTTAAACACTTGCTTACCGTCTAAACGTTTTAGTTTAGCAGTTTAGTTTTTTATTCGTTGTGACATGCTTTATTCTGTCAGCATTAAGTGCCATTTCGCCATCTCGGTCTGCATTGCACAAAATTCAGCCATTTTGATGGCTATCACTAGCTCTTAGAACTGTGAAACGGCAGGGCAATGTATTGATTCACTCAGGATTATTGTTTTTAAGTGCCCTGATGTGTGCATACTCATGTCTCACCTGGAATGTAGCCTTTCCTTTCCAATCGCACATCCATTGTGATTGGTCCTGATGCACAGCAGAGGCAGCAGACAGTCTTGCTATTACTTGCCGATAGTGGAGCCTTCACACAACAATACAACAGAGGCAGAAAGCAGTCATTTGAGCACTACATTGAAATCAGTGATAGGTGGCCTAAATCAGATGGTGGCAAAACCACACATGGCACACTGTAGCAAACTTAGGAGTTACAAAATACTAATTCTTTTTTTTATGTTTTTTTATATTTTTAATCTCATCGGTGGTGACAGGATTTTTAGCAGTTTTTACATTACTTTCTTATAAATGACTAATTCAATAAATTGATTAAAAATCTCAACATATTAACATCTTAGTAAGACAGTAGGTATAATGAGAATATTTTCTTACCAAAAGCGCAGGACTGTTGATAATGAGAGGTCTTTCAAATTTGAACTCGGATTCAAAGTCTTTGGTCATGTGCCATGATCTGTGCATTCCGAAAATCACTTTGTAAGATATTCTTCCATGTTGAGCAACAACTGAAGGGGGGAAATCTCTGTTGAAAAACAAAATATTAAAATGGCTTTCATTCACTAGGCTGTAAAAGTGAACTTTTACAGGAAGCATGTCAAACAAAACAATGCCCCAAATGTTTAGATGGAGATTTACTTTCAGTTTCATTTCATTATGCCCCATTGAGTCAGCAGCATTAGTAATAAGTTTGTAATTCAGTCTATGTATCAAATTTTCTCATTCTTTTTCTTTAAGACAGCATTCAGGTATAGACTGAAGCAACAGGGCTACTGACTGATTCACAGAATTCTCCTTTAATGAAAATATGACGAATTGTGACTGAATACCAGTGTAATTGCTAGGCCTAAAACTTAAATAGGCCTATAAAATATGTGTAGTAGGCATAGTAGTAATAATGTTATTATCAGTATTATTGGTGATATTAGTATTTCTTAGAAAAGACAACCAATGTCAATAGCTTACTATGATAATAAAAAGTTAGGTAGGGCCTTCTTGTAAACAGGATTTTAATTGGCTATGGGTCTTCTTACCCTTGAGGTATCTGGCAGCTGAAAGGGTACATGTGGATGCCCCTTTTGAGAACAATTTCCTGTCCTGATGAAAACAAACGGTGAAAAACAAACGGTGAAAACCTCAGAGGACATTATCTTATTTGTAATCTACTAAAGATTTACAGATAATATAACGTCTGCAGATAGCATACCATCCTGCCCTTGTAGAACATTACTTTCCAGTTTAAAGAATGCCAGCTTTGCAGAGTGCGTCCTTGTTCTACGGCGTTTACCGCTGCCGTGCCTAGTGGTCCACAACACTTTGGCAGATCCCTTGAGAGTCATAGATATATGCTGAATATTGACATCTTTCGACAGTTCGAATCTCATTTCACCCGAGACTACGTCGCCACTGGAAAACGTGCACGTTGAATGGGGCGAAACAAAGTTTACAGAAAAGTTCTTGAAGGTTTCGCCAAACATGTTTGCTTCTTCGAGGTTCAAAGATTTGTTTCAGTGACAAGCCTGATCACTGATCAGATCCAGATCACTGATCTCCCATAACATATGTTGGAATTCCTGGGCGTAACATATAAAGTTCCTGAACGTAGCCTTCTAAACACTCTCTTAACGCTGCTCTGATATTACCATTATCATTAGCCTTCCGACAATTAAATCCTGGTTTGTTTGTTTCCAACCAGGAAGAAAGAAAAGAGGAGGGTCTTAGCTTGCCTTTGCGTGCGGCTGTTGCGCACGGAGGATGTGGAAAATGTACTAACGCCCATCTTGTGTGTCGTTCCAACACAGTAAGGTCCAATACGTGAGGTCCCACAATTTTTTATAAGAGCCCAAAATGTGCATTTTCTTAACTGTAGGCCGCGACGTAAATCCAAAAGCGAGGGCTGTGCGCTCAACGTTGAGACACGTCCACATTCGCTTTTATCACCTTCTACAAGTCTCTGACAGGCCCCAATTTACATCCACAAGCGAGGGCTGTCCTCAACGTTAAACCGCGCCCACATTGAGGCCGCGGGGGGAATTTTGTCAGTGTGCAGTTTGCCACCCAGATGAAAACCTGAATATCATTGTATTGACTTATCTCATGTATCAGCCTATTGATGTCCATTATAAGGCAATGCATGGAAATATTATCTACATAGCCCAGTGAATTTCATACACAGTTACAACAAAATAGAAATATAGTGGGAAATATCAATGAAAGGTAGAAAATAACATTACAATGAAATTATTGAGGCAAAAAATTAATAAATAAATAACCAAGGCTGCACAGAAACAAAACTGGGCCAGGTTTCAACTGCCACTTTAAGCTACTAAGTGTGTCAATATGAGGTGTGTACTGTATGTGGCATGTTTGCATTTTAGAAGGGTTGAAAAGCAAAGTAACTTGAAAAGCAAAGTGAAAAACGAATTTTGGCGATTTTTAATTTATGCGAAATAAAACACAAAGTGTAGGAAACCAAGTATTGCAGTCAATACACCACTTTTTCAAGCTGTCAAGCTATCTAAGCCAAAAACTATGATAAGTTAGAATGTTCTTACTTTTGTAAGGGTGGTCTGGACCATTAATAGAATGGTCCAGACCACCCTTACAAAAGTGTGAATTACAGAAGATACACTTAGTGTATGAACGTTTCGGGAATCATGTCGTAACGTTAAGAGGGAGGGAGGTTAAGAACTACTTGGCGATAAGAATGTTTTGGGGAACTGGGCCCAGGGTAACACTTTCTATGAACCCAGTATTCAGAAAGCATTGTAGCCTAAATGTATTCATAAATAGTCCAGGCAAAAAATAGCATTTTACGACAAACTAAAAGATTTTATTTTTCAGCTTGGATTTTCAGCTATTTATTTTAGAAATATTTAATAATGGGCCACATTATATCTAATCTTTTTTAAAATCATGGCAGGAGCATGGCATGGAGGGCCCTTGTCGAGTCTAGTATTGTATTCTAGCCGGTGAAGGGGTCCCATGGCCACTGCTTGTGCATGGGGCCCAGAAACTGGAGCTACGCCCCTGGCTGTAAATGGCCCACGGGCTGTAGTTTGGCCACCCCTGTCTAAAAGATTCAACAACTTTTCACCAGCTCCTCCTTCGCTACTACAGTATGTCTTACAAATCAACCCTTTGTGGTTCTGCACATTATTTCTGCCGCAGCTTTGTGGCACATTGTGCCTGCGGTCAGACTATGCACCATGCCTTCCAAATGAGTGTCCACACTGGTCAATCAAATCTTGCTTTTCAGGAACAGCCAATCACAACAGGGCCAGTACCGATACCTATTTCCCATATAGAGACCCACAGGAACAGAAATCAGCTTTATGCAAGCAGAAAACAAGAGTAATAAGCAAGGACGCGTCTGTTTGGCACGCTGGCCACAAATTCTTCCTCACACACAGCATTTTTTTTCTTCTTCTTTGGTAGAGCAGTTTCCTCTGAGTGTTTTCTTGCTGAGATAATTTATGCACCTGCTGTTATTATCTACACATGTGAAATGTAGGATATTACACCTGCATGTTTTACCACAAGAGTACTTTTCGGCACCCTTGTGCCACCACCACGTTACCTACAAATACAGACACCTCTAGTGGCATTCCAACCAGGAACCTCTGTCAACTCTCCATTTGGCGTACTGGCAACTCAAAATACGCTTGGCCAATCACTTCTTTGCTCTGATTAGGATTTAATTGTTTATCCCTCTCCCCGCCAGTAGAGCTTACCCTTACCCATCATCATGATGTCAAACTAAGGCCTAATACACAATCATTTCTTATAAAAATGTTGTTTGGTTTTAAAATCTACTGTAAAAACATATGTTAGGCCACTGACTGAAGTTTGACTTTGCGGCATCTGTACATTCAAGTTGAATTTATATAATGTCAATTTATGTCATAGGTTCTCAAAGTGCGGCCCGGGGGCCCATGGCGGTCCACGGAAAAATTTCTGGCGACCCGCAATACCATTTGATAATAATATCTGAAAAACTTTCTTTGAAAGAATGAATCTCCATTTGTTTAGCAGCATCTATACCCAGTTGTTTATTGCAATAAATATAAACAGCTTTTTTTCCCCCTCCCACCCCTTGATGGCCCTCAGTTCAATGTTGAGTCCCTAAATTGCCCCTCACTCAACAAAACTTTGGGAACCCCTGGTTTATGTGATGGAAGATTTAGACAGTAGTATGATCGTATTGAATATCACTGTTTGAACATTTAATGCTTAACAGTAAACATTTGTTGGCACTCAAAAGCAAATCAAACACAAGTGAAACTCTATATTAAATTATTTAAAGTAACCTTATCAAATCAGTTCCAGTGTTTATTTAATAAATAGGGTGATTTGTAACTCCAACGTTCCATTTTCCCAGCAATAATTTTGGTAGTCCTACATATGTTTATGGCATAGACCTCCAATTAAGGCAGGGTACCGCACACTCTTGTCCAAATGTATATTTATTATAACAACGTTTCGGCCTGTGGCCTTTTTCAAGTAGTATTATAATATGCATATTAGGGTGCATCAAATTTGAATGGGAAATTTAAATTTGAAAACATCAAGTTGGCTGGCCTTGCATTTTGTTCCAATTGATAGAAAAATGACCTTTGCAAAGTTTTGAGAAATTACATTGAGGTTTAGGGGTGCCACCAGCCCTCTGTTTTTTGTTAGCTTAAGCGCTAATAATGCTAGTGGCCACCAATGGAGTTCTAAGGTAACCAAAACTGCCACTCAAGAAAACTGAGGTGATCTTTCTGTTTTTAGGTTTTATGTGTTTTATGTGTTTTAATGCATATTATAACCACCATATATGTACCTAGAACATATGTATATGTATTTTTTGTTCATTACATCTAGCTAAGACCTAAGCTTTTTGGAGGTTTAGTTAACCTAGAAAAGCATACGCCTATCCAAAATAAATCATTATTAGCTCCACAACTATCTAGTCTATTTACATAATCTTAGTATGTATGGATAGGTAAGACCCCAGAGAACATGTAAGCAGTCTGTTATTGTCTAGGTGTTACTTTACCTTAGTGCCTTTAGATTATATATATAAAAATATATAAATGTATTACCCTTGACTAAAATGTATTGTTAATTATAAAATAGATAACCCCCTCATGCCAATGATTATATCTACCAAAATGCCACGAAGGTATGATGGTAATAATATGCATTAAAACATGGCAAACACAAAAACAGAAAGATCACCTCAGTGTTCTTGAGCTGAAGTTTTTGTTAATTCAGAACTCCATTGGTGGCCACTAGCATTGTTAGCGCTTAAGCTAACAAAAAACAGAGGGCCGGTGGCACCCCTAAACCATCATGTATCGGAAAAATATTTTGCATGTGTTGTTTTTACCTGTATTGGAACCCTTTTATCACCCAGCCATATTAAAATTCAAGAATTGGTTAATTTGATGCACCCTAATGCATATAATATTATATGGCATAGACCTAACATATTAAAGTAAGAAATGGTTTGCCAAAATAAACTACTGTAGTGTAGAGTGAATATATGACAGCCTGTCACTGGATCCAGTAAAACGGTTTCTTTTCCGTTTGAGCTGACCTTTCAGCTTAGACCACATGGGGGCAACAGAACATCCCACTCAAAGATGAATTCTTCTCTGTCTACTTGTAATGCATTGTTACTGAAAAACAATCCATGTTTAATGATTATTTGGAATACATCTCTTACACACAGCTCCTTTAAATGTTTTACAACAGATTTTTAATGTGTCATAACAAATGGTTATTTGATTTTGCAGGTTTGGATGGTCATTGGAGTGTCACTGTTACAATATTAACAAGATCTATTTACTAAATGATAAGAACGACCCTGAACAATGATTCTATGAATTCTCATGATTGTAGGTATTTCTAAGATGTACAAATTATAGCCAACTGAACTATTTGAAAACTTATAAGTGCAAATGTTCCTCTCAGAAATAACTCGAGAACTTTCTGTCATGGTACACTTACTTTTTTACAAACACTAACAATTGCAACTAATGTCAGCTGACAATAGAGAATGGAGGGCATTGAGGAGGAATTTTCAGAGCAGTCCAGAAAGTCAGACTTACCTTGACCTGGCAAAAAGCTGGAAAAGCTACAGATCACTATCAGAAAACCATCTTCCTGCCAGCTACCTCAATCATGTCCCCAAACTGTAGATGCACTTATTTCTCTCAGTGTCTAATGCTCTCTCATGATGACCGTACAATGGTGCAGCCTTCATTCAGTGTGAATCAATCCACAGCCTTTCTGTAGGAAAAGAAATGAGAATTTGATACATTTTGATATAAAACCGAATAGCAATCTGGTCGCCAGGCTACAGTTAAGGGTGTGGGGCATATGAGTGAGTTTCTGTGCCCAATTGAGTTAGTGTTAGTCGCCATTTCAGTATCAGAGCTTTTTTTTTTTTTTTTATCAAATTTTCTCATTCTTTTCTGTGCTGCCAGCACTTGATAGTCACAAACAGCTGAGCTAGCTTAGCAGAGTATTACAGAATCATTATAACTGGATTTCTCCCATAAAATAAGTAAAGTCTCATGGAAAAAACCTACTTACAATTCCTAACAATCAAAATGCTGTTACATTCTGCTTCAAGCTCATTTCATGGCCAATGTTATCACATATGTTATATGTTTAGTGGCATCAGGTGTTTTACATCAGCTATATATAGTTAATAAACAGGGGCAAAGAGGGGGATAACAACACTGATAAAAACAAACTCCATTAAAAGACCAAAGCAGACCTTAGAGACCGGGGAAAGAGCAGAGAGAAAATTTAGCTCATCAGTTCCAACTAGGTCATTTTGGCAGGGATGTTATGTAAGGAAAAAACCTCCAGGTCTTTGTGACATCCTGTGTATGAATCCCTGATTCAAGTCTACAGGAGCCCAGCAAAATCCATATGCTCACATCACCCCTCAAATCTCATCACACAATGATACTGTTTAGAAATTATAGAAATGCGAAGAAACTTACATACATTTTTTTAAACTTTTATTAAAACATTATTAAAAGTCCTTACACTGCTCGTTAGAGAACATTCATTTTAAGAGAGATTCATCATGTTTTTGAAAGTAACAGGACTGTGTGTCCAGCCTTTTTTGTTGTGGTTTTTGTTAAGTAAGATCAGCACTGCCTTCCATCAACTAGTCTGGATCTGAAGTCATGGCAAGACAAAAGTTGGGAAAAGGCTGCCAGTAAAGTCAGTCCACCTACTGGAATTAAATGTAGGGCCAGAGTGTCTCTTGTTCTCTTGATTCTGGCTGTGTATAAGGGGTATGTTTTGGTAATTACTTTGATATGGACCTATTAAAATGCCAATTAATCAGATAAGAGGGACAGAAAAATCTCTGTATCACTGGTAGGAAAATCAATGTTCTGTTCAATTTAGCCCAAAGGGCAGATGGAACGGCTTAGCAAAACTGGACCAGACAGATCCATGAAGTCATCTCTCTCTGACTCTCTCTGTTACACACACACACACACACACACACACACACACACACACACACACACACACACACACACACACACACACACACACACACAATATACCATGGGTCTCCAAGGGAGTTACTATAACAAAATTAACATGGCCAAGAGCTACTTGACTATGTTACATCGGTATTACTGAATAACAATGGAGATAAAAGTAGGCTACTGTAAGCATCCTTTATCATCCCTTAGACACTTACAGCACAGTGCAAACACTCATCTGTAGTGCCATCTAAATTTGTTACGCCTCTATGTTCCACAGTTACAGCCAAATCTGGTGTGCACTACTAACATAAATTGTCATAAGAAAGCAGTAAAACTCATATACCCATATGGGTAACACTTTACTTGACGGGTGAGTACATAACACTTTCATAGCAGCTTTCATAAAATGCTCACAAAGCATTCATGACTGTTTCATAAGACATGACTCCACCTTCATACCCAACCCTTCATAAATGTAGAAGATAGAATGTCGATAACCTATCAAAATAAAAGTCCAGTGGTCTCAAAGTAGCACTACCATTTATGTTTGTCACCCGATCATGTCACACCTGAATATTTCATGAATATCTTATGAAGTGTACTTCAAATGTCACTTTACTATACAGGTTGCGAAGTATTCATAATCATTCAGGTGGATGAAGGTGGAGTCATGTCTTATGAAACAGTCATGAATGCTTTGTGAGCATTTTATGAAAGCTGCTATGAATGTGTTATGTACTCACCCGTTAAGTAAAGTGTTACCAAATAGGTTACATACAGTATATATTTTACATAATATAATATAGGGAATATTTTACATAAAAATTGTGAGCATGATGCTGTGCCTCTCTCTAGGTAAAACACATACAAAAACGGGCTATATAATTGCCCTGCCAACCCGTTCGCCCGCCCGCTATTGCCTCCACCTAAATGTCACTCCAGGCTGAGTTCAAAACTTGAGAGCCCTACTACTGTTAGCTCCTAGGCTACCTGTTGGAGAGCCCTGAATATTCAACTTTTATTGGAGGATGATACCTTGAGATGGGACATCTCATTTTTTAAGATGGTCCTCAGTAAACTATATCCAAATATCTAAACAAAGCATGCAGTAGTCTAGCCTAACAAGCCAGACTCCAACATAAAATGTATCGTCTGGCCATGATGGATAGACCCTATGGGCAGAATCTTTCAAACTTCCTCTGCATGCAATAGGATAGCGCTATGTCAGAGCCATAGAAAGCTCCAGTATGACTCCATACGACCAATCCGAGCAACTAACAAACAACACTGAGCCCACCCAACGACTCCCTGTCCACATGATTGGATAGAAGCCATTGATGTCTGAATACAACAGTTCCCTATGGCTGATAGCTTGACGTATCCACTAAGTAATTCAACTTGCTACCGCTAGGGTATGTCCAGAGTTCTAGGCCAGCAGTAGTCCTCTATTGTCTTGTTCCATCATTCCTTTTACGCTGTGTCATGTTGTGATATGGGAAAGCCTGGTCATTCATTATCTTTTACTTACAGTACATACAGTACATGGGGTGTTGTGGTTCAAACCAGTGTTTTACAGTTTGTTTTTGTTTTACATTTGCATCAAGGAGTTTGCTAAGTTGTTTAAAATATTTTATGAAGGTATACTTGTCATTTACCTCTCAAAACACAGACAGTGAATCTGTTACACTGCTACACACACAAATAGAATATTGATGGAAAGACAATAGGCACATGTTTAAGCCGTCTGCACACTGGCTCTGACAGCATTGCGGAATAACGCTTTCGAATTCAACAACAAACTTACAGTAGCCTGTGGAATTAACAATGGATGTCAATGGGCAGCTCCCACAAAATAGACTTCAATCGTAATTCACAATCGATGGCAGAAGGGTTTGACGCTGGTGTGTGGGGTTGCATTGAAAACAATGGAATAGAATTTTGGAAGCGGAGTGCTCAGCACTGTGTCGGAGCCGGCGTGCAGACCGCTTTAAGCCGGCCACACACTGGTTCCGACAGCATTGCGGAGCACTTTCGAATCCGACAATTTCGCAATGAACCTAGCCCCGTAACATGAGAAATAACAATGGATGTCAATGGACGACTCCGACAAAATAGACTTCAATCGGAATTCACAATCTGGTGTGCGGGGTTGATGTGCGGGGTTGCATTGAAAACAATGGAATAGAATGTTGGATGCGGAGTGCTCAGCACTGTGTCGGAGCCGGCGTGCGGACCGCTTTAAGCCAGCCGCACACCGGTTCCGACAGCATTGCGGAGCACTTTCGAATCCGACAATTTCGCCTAGCACCTAGCACAGTAGCCTGTGAAATTAACATTGGATGTCAATGGGCGGCTCCGACAAAATAGACTTGAATCGTAATTCACAATCGACTGCGGAAGGGTTCGGCGCTGGTGTGCGGGGTTGCATTGAAAACAATGGAATCGAATGTTGGAAGCAGAGTGCTCAGCACTCTGTCGGAACCGGTGTGCGGTGACCTATTCTCCTATGTACGCCATGAGTCAGATGGTGCTCGCTTTGTTCTTGTGGGCCTGATCAGGCCCACGGGCAGCCATTTGGGGACCACTGCTGTACAGTATAGTATAGGTGAGATATCATGGACTTATACGTAGATTTGGGGGTAGCCACGGAGAAGGTAGCCACAGAGAAGCCCCCCCCCCCAAGATAAACCAGGTAGTTTTGGGATATTCTGGGGCCATTTTCATACAGTTTTTCACTATCTTTTACATATAGTATATCCATTTCTTTTTATTGCATGATCCTTTAATTTCACCAATGATGGTTGTTTTCATGCAGTGAGAAATAGGAAGCTATTATGACTTGTTTATCCTCATTTGGTACCTCAGAGTTTACCAGACAGCAGTGAGTAGTCTGTTAGTGTAGTTGTTCCTAAACCTGCACTTTGTAGTGTTAATGACAGGAACAGCCTGTAACATGTTACAAATCGCAGTCTGACTGTTTCAAATCCCCATTGTATCAAGAGTGAGGGCTAGGGGAGGAGTGTGTGTGTGTGTGTGTGTGTGTGTGTGTGTGTGTGTGTGTGTGTGTGTGTGAGAGAGAGAGAGAGAGAGAGAGAGAGAGAGAGAGAGAGAGAGAGAGAGCATGTAGCCTATGCGAATGTGTATGTGCAAGCGCCAACCTACATCCACCTAAGCGGGCATACCACCAGTTATTGGGTGATAGGGTGCATGTCGAGATGTGTGGGATTTGAAGGCGTGGTCAGTCAACTGTCAGTCACCGGTATTGCCAACAAGAATGGGCGTCTTGTACATGTAGGACACCCAATGGTAAGAACCGCTGCTGGAGTCGCTATGGTGACGGGGTTGTAGCTCGCGAGGATGTGATGGGTTGACAGGTGCGTGACCGTCGGTGCTCTCTGTAAGCATGTACACCAAAGGCAAGAGTAACAGCGTGCCGTCCGACAGCCAAGCCAGGGAAAAGTAAGTTTTATTTATCGGGGAGGGGGGAGGAGGAGGGAGAATATCGCAACTGGGAGAGTGCTCAGGCACGTGCCTCGGCCACACGCAATTGTAGCCAGGGTGAAGCTTGTTCGCATCTTGAAGTTAATGTGCAGTCCAAGTGTTTATTTAGACAGATGCGTTTCCGAAGACCTATTTTGTTGGATGTAAACATTTATTGGAGGAATGTTATGTTGTCGCTGTACAGTTTACCGCTAGTTGTTGTTAAGCAGCACAGTTAATTATGGTGGTGTATGATGACGATCCAACATATTCAGTGGTTTGATACAACTGGAACGAACGTCATCTTTCAAAACTGTCACAAATGGTATGCTAGTGCAGAATATGTTTCATGGAACAAAATAGAGAAAGAGGTTTTGTCTTGTGATAGTGCAATGTTTCGACGCCGTTTTAGAACCGCAGTCATTACTTAACCTTAAGTCTTCATTCTGTGTTGGAGATACTGTGTTTATGAAATCTGTCTTAAGAATTACGCGGGTGGCATTGTAACCATAGACCGCGTTACCAATGTTGTGCCAGTCGTTCGGTGTTGAAAATGGGAATTCGGTGCTCTGTTGATGATAGTATCCTTTAGTGCTTCCAAGGTGCAACTTGGGTTTGTGTTACATTGTTACACTTACTGTAAGTATCGGTCCCACGTGAACCGACATGCTGCACTCTTTTGGTTAATTAATGATTTTTTTGTTTTGTTTTGTAATGGACCAGACACTCATATTTACAAGTAATCGCTCTCTCTTTTTTTTAACCCCCCCCCCTCTCTCTCTCTCTCTCTCTCTCTCTCTCTCTCTCTCTCTCTCTCTCTGTGCGTGCGCGCCCGCGCGCAAGATAATCTGCACATACTATTACACTGTGGACAGGTCCAGATTACATTGCATTATTTTAGGATCGGCCCACATTTTAATGTAGTGTACGAGTGCGTATTGTTTCACACTATTCGTCCTATATGTATGAATGACCTACTGGTTGAAAAGAGCATAACCTTATGCCTATGAAATGCCCATTTCACTGTGTAGTCCTCCAGTCATTCAAAAACACAGGGAGAGTATAAACTGAAAAAAGGTGATGAAATTGAAGGTATTTTGCAACATACATGGAGTTTTTCCAATTTGTATTATTTCTGTTTTGAAATGAACAGTAGGTTACTTCAAGGATATGGAGACCCCCTTGTGCACTCCATTTGGCATAGAGCGTCTTCCACTTGCTGTTATAAAGTAAACTGTCAAACTATTTGTCCAGTAGTTTTGCATGCTTCTTGTGCTGAATGATAAGTTTACAATAGCCACCTACAGATGAATCACTGCCAAAATGTGAAACCTTTAGCCTAGTTCTATTTGGCTATTCCTGCTTTCTGTGCTTGACATCAAATACCACATCATAATATATGGTGGTTGTGAAGACAGCATCACTCAGAGAGAGCACTATAGAAAAATGTTGGAATGCTCTACGACTATATAACCTCACTCACGTCAGATGATTCGATAGGCTGTAAGTAGCCTAATCCATCTGATATCAGTTCACAAGAGAGTTGCTTCAGAAGACTGGACGTGAGGAAAAATTCATGCATAGAATTGAACAAACCATTTGTCTGTCATCTTATTTCAACCACTTACAAAGAAAACTCCAATTTCTAGTTTCTGAACTATTCCAATCAAGCACAAACGCCAGTATCTATTGCATAAGTGCCACAATAATTGATTTAACTCACATAATATTGCATAATATAATATAGATGTCTCTATTAGCTGTATTTTGTAAGTTTGTAAGAGATTAGCTACGTCAAAAATCCTGCCCGGCGGTTCGTATGGTCTCCTGATTCGTCTGTTCATTCCATCTCGGTTCTGAAATCCCTTTCAATGGATGCAATATCAGATGCCTGCGTTTCAGGGGTCTCTGCATCTGACGTGAGTGAGGTCACTAACGGTAGGCTAATGCCTCAAAGTTGGCACATATCCCAAAATATAGAGTTCAAGACAGAAATAAGAAAGGGAACAGTTGACAGAAGACTCAGCATTACATTTTTTGAAATGTTTCTGTATGTAGGCTCTTTACACTACATACAGAAAGGAGAATATGTTATGACCATTGACCAATGTTATTGTTGGGGTCCACTGACCACAGACTCTCGTATACACTCACTTACACACACACACACACACACACACACACACACACACACACATGCACACACTCACACATGCACACACACACACACACACACACACACACACACACACACACACACACACACACACGCACATTATTTTGCACAAACATAGACATGCTCAAATTGTTGTGGTCATGTTTGATTCCCTGTCTCCCTCAGGGCCTGTGCCTTATAGGCACCCACACTGCTGCTGTTGTCTGCTTGTTCCAGGCTGATGGCTGGCTGGAAGCACTGCCAGGCTCCTTTTAAGAAATCTCTCAGAACCTGGCAGGAAGTGCTGAATCAGTGTTGTTCTTACAGTGGAAGAGTTGCATGCTGGGAGAAATTATTCTCTCTGACAGGGCTAATTCGGGCTGCCACTCTTCATTTTGACACACAGTAAGAAAGCGCCTAAGGTTTCTGTGGAAGTGTTGCAAGGCTGTGTTATCTCCAGCCAATTTGTTTTCAAAATGGTTGGCTATGATGTGAAATCTTCCCAGTCAGTGATATGTCCATTGACCTCAGGTGGGCATCGAAGTCAGAACACGAAAAACTGAAGCGAGGAGAGAATGACACCATTACCAACGCTTTTTTTTACATACAGTATATCAGACTGGAAGTCAGGATAATGGAAAATAATGCATCAATCTTAAATCTCTGTCTGAAATGAAATGTAATTTGTGATTTGTGTCTATCATAATCAATATCATATTGCACATTTGGATTTGTGTGATAGCTTGCACGACAGTTGCTGAGATGTAACCTACAGTATATAGGAGTAAGAGAGATTCTCTAATGGTCTATTAACATGAAAACACAGTCAAAGTCAGTCAGTTATTTTTGTCAGTATATGCACTTTTGATATGGTTCCATTTTATTTCTAGTTAACATGCATGCACATTGCACAGTAGGCCTAACAGTTGTAGTGAAATTGTGCCCCTGCCCCACCACTTTTGCAATAATACAATACAAACCATGACCTAATTCACTTTGTTCTCGGACAGATATAACCTCTAATCTTGGATTATGCCATGGTAAATTCACAGAAAACAAAATGGCAAAATCTGACATGTGTCCTGGATGCTGAATCTGGACGCTGAGCTGGCTGTGACAGCTGTAGTTGTTCTGTTGGGCAGTGTTAATTCCTTAAATAGTACTCTAACACATCACATATCTCTTGTCAAGATGAATCTCCTCAACCCCTTTCAGCTTTTCTCTTTTGACCGATACGAGCGTTGAAGTTGCTGGCAGACTAGACTCTCTCTCATGCTGGCAGGATGAGTCAAGCCGTATGAGAGTGAACATGACTCTGGGAAGACCTCACATTAAGCATTCACTGCAGGGGCCCTTAGATGTGACAGCAAAGACACTGATTGTATCAGATGGACAGGAGTGATCTTAAACAAACACATCTGACAGCTGAGGGCGGCACCCTTTAAGAGCCTCAGGTAGTCTATCAGAAGGCAAATGGAGATAGAGAACATCTAGTATCTACAAGATCTACAGTATTGGTAGTGTAGTGATCTCTGATTGGTGTAGATATCCAGTGTTTTGTTTTTTTCTATTCACTGTTCCACAAACTGTTCACTGGTTCTTGTTCCTGAGAGATGTAAATGGTTAACAGGACTGTTGTTGGAGTGGTTAAAGTACTGTAAAATATCAAGTAAAATGTTCAGAGATATAGGTTGTGTAAGATTCTGAAATGGTTAGGTGATGTTGAGATGGTGGATGGTGTGTCAAGATATTTGTCAGAGTATGATAATGAATAGCCTATGTTGTGGTGTTGATCAGGGAGTCTAGGAGATGTTTTGAGCATTAGTCTACACGTTAAAATGTGTAAATGAAAAGCCCTGGAATTTTCAAAATACCTTCCTCTCTGATACATTTCGCTCTTTGCCTCTGTGCCTATTGCGAGTACTTTTGCTGTTAAACAGGATTTATCTTGCCTGGAGGATAAAAGTGTACCAATGAAAAAGCTTTTATAGAAGGTGATTCAACACATTTGTTTTAACTTAGGGTGACCAAAGAACCCCGATATCCAGGGACAGTCCCAGGTTTGGATGGTCGGTCCTTGGTCAAGGAAAACCCCACTTTTATTCTCTATTTTTTGAACATAAAACATTTCTCATTTTAATGAGATTGACCGTAGAAATAGGAATGTTCAGTGTTCTCAAGGAAAATTGAGGGAAATATCTCAAGTCTGCTCACCTTATTTTGATTTTCGGAAAACAGAATCATCTAGTTGTTGAAAGGAAGAACGAGGTAGTGAACAACATAGCTGTGCCCTTGTTGTGCCACAGACATTACAAATGCCTCTGTGGCAAAACGTTCAATAGTGTTTAGTGGATAAATTGTTGTTTGTGGTAGTAGTTGTGGTGTGCGGACAGAGCTCCTCTGCCAGAAATGAAACTGACACCCATTCATTTAAGATTTTCCTGGACTGCAATTTCCTGTAACCAGAACAGAAATCTAAATGTAAGGCTCAGCATTAGAAGGGAGAGGGAAGAGAACCAGAGACAGAATTACGCATCAGAGAATGCCAGAATGTCAAGCCATGGTTTGAAGTGGCTGGTTGGTTTTGCATTATATTTTAATATATATCTTCCTGCTTAGAAAAGCATGCATTTCTGTGATAAATCAATGAAACAAACACAGTAAGTGTGTTTCCTCCAGATGTGGTTTTGGTGGGTACACAGCAGTTTCTGCTGCTGCTGGAGTACTTGCCTCTCCTGCAGCGTTATCCACCTCAGATATTTCCCTGCAGCATTGATATGCAAGCAGCATCGTCTCACCACAACTGCAAGGTTAAGCATGCGTGGCAGCAAGACTTAGAAACAACCTCTCTCTCGTTCTTTGTGTTTGTGTCTCTCTCTCTCTCTCCCTCACTCACATGCACATGCACACACACACACACGCACACACACACACACACGCACGCACGCACACACACACACACACACACACACACACGCACACACACACACACACACACACATAATGAATTAATGATTTCTTAGTTTAACTTACTGACGAAATTTCTACCTCTCTCTCCCACCCTTCCCCTACCAATCAACCCCGTTGTTTCAGTATTTCTCCTATTGTGGATATTTTCTGTGAAGTCCTTCAAAAGTCTACTAAAAAATCTCCCTCTTGCATACTTGACCAGACCATGACCAGACATCATCATACTTTCCCTCGAGCTAAAGGCATGGCAGCAGATTTTCCTGTCTAGGCTTGTTTCAGAGTGAAGTAATTTGGCATTTACAGGAAAGGATGCTCAAAATAATGACATCATTGGACTTTTTTTTGTAGAAAGTGCTTTAAGGTGATGATGAACAAGGCCGTATTTATTAATTACAAGTGATTTGCACATTTCGTTTGCAACTTTTTAATTTCCATGTTATGTACTGTAAATGTGAACTATGTCAAGTATTGCCCCATGTGACTTCTGGCAGGTCTATTTAAGTACATAACCACATGAAGAGGAATGCTTGCTTCAAAACCATTTTGGTACCACACGCCACTTGCATATTTTTCAAAGCCTAAGGTACCACCCAAACTTGTAGCATTGAATTAAATAGGCGTATGTCCTGATTTTAAAGTATAAAGAAGAAGAACTTTTGTGAAAAGGAATTAGGAATGCGTTTGCCTTTGTGATGAATTGTCAGATTTGTCTT
Organism: Sardinella longiceps; assembly: GCA_027497455.2. Lineage (NCBI taxonomy): Eukaryota > Metazoa > Chordata > Actinopteri > Clupeiformes > Clupeidae > Sardinella > Sardinella longiceps. The sequence goes on from JAODXP020000019.1 coordinate 20,407,239, forward strand.
TATGTCATGAATGAGCATGCCAAGCTAGTTTGGTGACTCGAGACAGCTGAGTTCCTGCCAGGCATTTCTTTGGAAGGGTCTGATGCTTTTGGGATTCTGCTCAACCACATTACATTACATCTCAACATCTGGACTCTGAGCATTGCTAAAAGAACACCAAAAGTAACCAATAAAACCTTTATGTTTTGTTGTTGTTGTTTAGAAGTTTTTAAAGACATCTTTAGACATGTAGGCTATTGTTTGTATAAGAAAGTTATCTTTTTGTATGCTCATCAGTATGGTCACAATTTTAGGGCAGTTTTTCATTTTGTATTTATTTGTACAGTATGTTTGTGTGTGTGTGTGTGTGTGTGTGTGTGTGTGTGTGTGTGTGTGTGTGTGTGTGTGTGTGTGTTTGTGTCCGTTGTTGGTGTTTCTGTACCATAGAAACATTTTAACTTTCAAACACTGTTTTTTGTTTCTGCGCCGTTACTTTTCTTCCTACTGTCGTTTCGTGTGGGCCTAATTGGGTGGCATTTCCTGTTCTCCTAAACTGAGAGCATTGTTGTCCCTGCTGTTGTTTTAGTCTGCCTTGATGGATGGCACTACTTTTATGACTTGTTGATTGGCTTACCACTCTTGACCTAGAGCAGCGTGCCATGGTGTGATTTGGGGTCTTTTTTTTCCCTTGTTGCTTTACTTTTTCAAAATTCTAAAAATTGCAACAGACATCAGTTCTTGTAAACATCTTTTGATGTAATGAACATTTGTTTTAACATACTGCAAATGTATCTGTAAATATTTCCATCGTAATAGTTCTTTAAGGCTGTCTGTCATTACAAAGCCATTGGACAAGTGAAAGCATCCAAGATTCAACACTAGTTCATGACTTAGAAGAGTTCACACCCAGTTGTTGTTCAAGACATGTTTTCCCATCGGCTCCTGTTTTCTCTTACAAACGACATTATTTTCAGTTAACAAAAGTACATCAGTCAGAGGCCTTTCAATCATTTTTATGTACATAAAATCAAACCAAGAAGAATCCAAAAATAATATGGCATAGCCTAATATTAGCCTAAATATTGCACCCATTTACTGGCTTGCATAAAGTGTTCAAAGTTAAATTGATTCACTACTTTGGAATATGAGATATTTGTTAACCAAAGCTGACTTGCACAGCATAGTTCAGCCTAATTTTAAAGGGACAATATGAGCATGTCAGTGTGGGCTGAACAATGCATCCAGTAGGCCTGTATTTGCTTGTCTTTTCCCCATCTGTCTCTGTTGTTCCATTAAGACTGAAGTGTCCTCACTTTAATGAGAAGTGTGACTTGGAAATGTTGGTTGTCATACTGTGTCAATTTTATTTTCTGTCCCATTAATGGCCAACCGTTATTATTATGCTCTTTGTGTATATTTTGTGTGTGCGAATGTCTGTGTGTGTCTGTGTTAATTTGTTGGTTTATATTACACACACACACACACACACACACACACACACACACACACACACACACACACACACACACACACACATACACACACACACACACAAATGCACACACACACATATTTACTGTCACTGTGAAGGCACAGTTTTTAACTGAATTGGAAGTAATCATCTTCAGTGCAGTTTAATAGCACATAAAGCCTTGGGTGCTCATCCTGATTAATGAAAGGCCCACAGCCAAGCAGTCCCATGTGTAGCCTACAGCCACCGTTCCCAGACTGTTGCCTCAGTCAGCAGTATCACCCTGGCCCTTAACCCTTTGCATTGGCCGGGCAGGGATGGTCTGCGGTGGCTATTTGTCTTACTGTCAATTAGCTATTGCCTGTAAATCTGCAGAGTGTACTGCTGATGTCTTTTCATAAGTGCCTATGACTATTGTGACTTGTTCGCATGTGCAGAGTAAGCATGTGTGTTTGTGTGGGCTCAAATCTTTGTGACTGTTAGATAGAGTGAGAGAGAGAGAGAGAGAGAGAGACGCAGAGTCTTGTGTGTGTGGGGGTATGACCATAAATGGATGTTCAGTAATGAGACATGAAACTGTAGCCCACTATTTTATGTCCCCTGTAAGTAAACCCACAGTGTAAGTTCTTGGCTTTTGAGACTCCTTTGTAAATTGCAGACACAGATGTTTGCTCGGCTGGTTTTTGCTGTTGGTGTAGCATGGATTCCCTGCTTAATAGGCCTGCAAAGTTTGGCAAGAGGGTACAGATTTTTATTTTACTGTATTTTAAAAAAAAAGAAAAGATAAACTGACTGGCTCTCTGGATATATTTTGTTTGAGATGTGTTTCACTGTGGTTACTCATGTGTGATTGTGTGAGAGAAGGAAAATCTATGCCTACAATGATTCTATTAAGGAAGGCATAGATTTGCCTAAAGGATCTAAAATTCTGTATATAATTATATCACCATTGGTATAAATAGAGGTATTACTAAATAATTATTCAAAATTTAACCTTATTCATTTTGATAGGTCTTGCAACAAGCACTCAGTCATTTTTTCCTCATGAAACATATATCCATTCCAAAGAGGAGTTGATTACATATTAATTTTCCCTAAGATATATCCAGATGAAAGATACTTATCCTTTTTTGTTAGTCTGTTTGTCTCTTCTCCCCTTGCAGCCAGGGTGCATGACCTCAGTGAATGCGTGTAACACACACCACACACCTCCACACAATCCCCCACACACACACACACACACACACACACACACACACACACACACACACACACACACACACACAGTAGAGATGGTGGTGGGGTTTGTGGGTTTAGAAGGTAGCCTGGTTTCTCCGTTTCCCCCCGTCAATCCCAGCTTGAGTGAGTGAGCTCTTGGTCCCGTCCCCAGCAGGGGTTCCTCTTGTCTTCATCCTCTGAGCCTCAGCCCTTTCCCTCGCCCTCACATCAGACGCAATTAGAATATGAAAGTTTTCCACATCTCAGGAGACTTAATTGGAAGGTTCACCAACCAAAAGAAAAAGAAAAAAAATACACTGCACAGCCTGTCTGTTTCAGTCTTTTTTTTTTTTTTTTTACCCCCACTCTACAACCCCCGTCCCTGTGGTTCATTTGCCAACCTCTAAATCCCCTCTTCCCCCCTGCCTTGCTTTCATCCCAGACTCAGATCTCTTCTAAATCAGCTGGCAGCACTCCTGTAGCTTACTGTAGTAGGATCCACTCCGTCCGTCCTTACTTTCTTCTTACTTAGGCTCTCCTTTTTCTTGAAAGCCTTGTGTGTGTGTGTGTGTGTGTGTGTGTGTGTGTGTGTGTGTGTGTGTGTGTGTGTGTGTGTGTTGTTTTTGGTGATGTTTTAACTCTGAAATGGTTCACTTTTACAGAAAAGAAAGAGAAGAAGAATATGACTTTGGCGATTTTCAATGAAAATGAATGAAAAGGCTGTATTTGATATGAGCAGTAGGCTATCAGTGAAATCGAATAGAAGCTGGAATGATGCCTGAGTTGGAGAAGAACTCTTGTGTGAGTCTTTGAAAGGGCGGCTTTTCAGAACACAACTTTAATGGGGTGTATGTGATGCGGATTTTAAGGCAACAAGCTGTGCTAATTTCAGGTCGGAAGTGGTTCAGGGATTGTTTGAGCGAACAATGAACTCTTACTAGAGGTCAAAGCCACAAGGGAGGATTGTGGTGTCTCAGACCCTGTGAGGAAAGGACTTTGTAGAAACAAACATTTAAAGTTAGGATGGATGCAAGGTCATTTTGGTCAGCGAGCACTCAAGACTTGCTGATGGAAACAAACACACTGAAGTGAATGGAAGAAAAAGGAATTGGGTCTGAAAAAAGAAATGAAATCTCTCTCTCTCTCTCTCTCTCTCTGTCTCTCTCTGTCTCTCTCTTTCTTTCTCCCCCTGCATTAGTGCATATCTAATCTTTCTGATCTCCTGCATAGGTACACACCTTCACGAACCCTTAGATCCACAGAGCAGTCGTTGCTTACGATCACCAAATCTAAATATAAATGCCGTGGTGATCGTGCTTTTGCAACTGTAGCCCCTAAACTTTGGAACAAGCTTCCTCTCCATATTAGAATGGCCCCTTCTCTATCTCTTTTCAAATCCTATCTCAAAACATACCTTTACTCCCTAGCTTATAATGTAATGTAATTTTGTCCTATTCTTTGCCTGCCTGCCCCCCCCCATTTTTTATTTCTTTGTAGTTATGTTAAGTTTTGTTTTTTTGTTATCTTAGTTAAGTTTATTCTATTGACATAAAGTTAGGTTAGAGTAAGTTTTAGTCAAGTTTAATTTTATTACCTATTTTATCTTTTTTCTTCTTCTTCTTCTTTTCTTTCTCTTCTGTTTAGAGCTTCTCTATAATCTAAGTCATAATTTAAGTTATTTAAGATAAGTAAGATTAAGTTTATTTTCCCCACTTTTCTTTATTTTCTCAAAAAAAAAATACCCTTAGTTAATTTATGCTATATTAAGTTTCTTGTTTCTGGCTATTTTGCTTTTTATTATTATTTTTTGTATTTTGTTTTTGTTTTACAGCACTTTGGCTGACTGTTGTCTAATTTAAGGTGCTTTACAAATAAATTTGACATTGACATTGACATTGCCATATCTAAAAATCCATAGGTCTATAGTCATTATGTTTATTCTGTTATATAAAGGTATGGAATTATAAAGCTTTTTTTTTTGTGATGACGAAGACAACCTTTGCTAAGAATCTGTCATCAACATTACTCTGCATGACACATCTGTCAAAGGCATCAAAAGCTCTGAACAGCACTTTGATGTAGAATCTGTGTTTGGTGATTGAAATATTGCCTGTGGCACTTTACAAAGCAGTAGTTTTCCCTCCCAGACTTAACAAAAGGAGAGATCCTGACATCTTAAACAAAGTGCAGGTTGGTAACATCATCTGTCACATCTTTACATAATCAGCATTACACAGCTCTTGATAAGGCTGTAGAGTGCTCCATTAACTTCAATGGGACTTCCCAATGTTCTACTTCTTGTCGGGCTGCATTGCATCACTCTGTTGGAAGATATTCCACGATATAATGACTGCCTCACAGAACGTTATGCCAAAATCCAGCTCAAAACTAGAGTTTTCCCAATCTATTCAAGTGGTTCACACATACTGTATTTTTTTAAATACTTTATTACTACTTGTTTATTTTTAAGAGAGCATATGGTGTGTATTGTAGACTTAAAATATTACTCTCCAACTGTCCAGTCTTCTCTATAGGCTTTGCAAATACTTTAAGACACCGTTTTGAATTCGGTGCAATCTCTCGATTGTACTGTGCCTTTATTTCAGTCTTGAGAGTGTTTTGTATCTCCATGAGTTTATTCTGAGACTGCCTCAAAAATGAGCACATACAGGTGTGCCGTGGCTCATTGGGCTAGAGCGTTATACCATTACTCCGGAGACCCGGGTTCGAGTCCGACCCGAGGTCGTTTTCCGACCCCACCCCCAACTCTCTCTCCCACTTGCTTCCTGTACATCTCTATACTGTCCTATCCGATTAAAAGCAAAAAGCTTAAAAAAATATATGTAAATAAATGAGCACACACCATGTGTCTGCGGGTTTTGTTACAGTCTATTCAGTTGCTACTGCATACTCTTAAAGCTCTATTTGGCAAGTCTACGTAATTCCGAGACTTAGGCAAAAAAAATTGAAATCATACAACTCGTTGGTCCCTCCCCCTGTCTCTACTATGCTCCCTCCCTCGCGGCAGCACGTTGTCAGCGGCTTGCTCACTGCTGTGATTGACAGTTATTCTTCTCTCTGAAGCTGACTGGTGGAAGGCTACAGGGAAAGCTGGATTTTCACAATAAAAAGATAAGACGATTGTAACGACGATTACAGGATTTTGATGGAGCTAGAGAATTCTTTTCTTTTTTTTCATGTACTACTTCCAGAATAATGTGACAATTCCACGAAATTTGACTTTAAAAGAGTTGGCGAATACAGCTTTAACAGGTCTAATTTGTACAGTATCACTTAAGGCCACCGCACACCGGTTCCGACACAGTGCTGAGCACTCTGCTTCCAACATTCGATTCCATTGTTTTCAATGCAACCCCGCACACCAGCGCCGAACCCTTCCGCCGTCGATTGTGAATTACGATTCAAGTCTATTTTGTCGGAGCCGCCCATTGACATCCAATGTTAATTTCACAGGCTACTGTGCTAGGTACTAGGCGAAATTGTCGGATTCGAAAGTGCTCCGCAATGCTGTCGGAACCGGTGTGCGGCCGGCTTTAATGTTCGGGAGGAACCCAAAGGATTGATTGATAGCCATCACCTTCTTTACCTGCCTATATGTCATGCACCCTGGCAGGGCTGTTTCAAGGTACTTAGGGGCCCTTCACCTCCCATAAACACCTACATAAGCCACATTGTTATAATCTTCAAGCAACTTTTATTAATATAATTATTTGTGTTGAACTTACAGTTGTCGAATTCTGCAATATGTTATTGAAAAACACCACCAACTAAACTACTAAAATGATTAAACAGTCATTCTTTGGGGCCCCTTTCAGCCTGGGGCTCCAGGCAATTGCCTGGTTTGCCTGGTTTGCCAGTCCTGCGCCCTTGGTGTTTCAAAGCTTCCCTCCTCCAGCCCTATCTCCTCCATTTCATTCTTATTACTAAGTAATTCCCTTTTATCCATCACTCACACATGATCTCCTCTGATACCATCCTCGAACCACGGATAGCTTCCAAAACAAACATACATACATATATCTAGCACTCACTATCATGCAATTTGATTGGTTGAACTCCTATGTTTACCTTCATGTACTGTATAATGGTGTTCTGTCCAAAGTGGCTTACAAAATGCAAAAACTACTTTATAGTAGTGCAGTCTTTATTCTATGTATCTGTTTGCATATGTATGTGATTTGATCATGTCAAATGGGTTTGATTTAAGAATACTATATTAATTTCCTCCTGGTTTGTTATGGCAGAAGAATACTTGCAGTCTAAATTTCCTGTGCATGTTTTATTCATTGAGTATTCCAACATGCCAGTCCTGTCAGCTCTCATATTGCACTTTTAAGCTTGTCATAGCAACATCTTGGTACCAAACCGTAGGAAACATTTTGTTCTCTACCTTTTCGCTCTGCTGATCCTAAATTGTCACCCTTAAAAAAAGAGTGTTGAGGG
>JAODXP020000019.1:20416870-20424370 GCA_027497455.2 Sardinella longiceps
ACCCACCCTCAGTGTTTACCACTGGACTCTTACACACACACACACACACACACACACACACACACACACACACACACACACACACACACACACACACACTCACACTCGCTCACACTCACACGCACACACACACACACACACACACACACACACACACACACACACACACACACACACACATATAGTTACACATCCTCATGCACACACACATACATACACTCACTCACACACACACTCAAACAAACAGAGACAGACTCACACAAACACACATTCACTTATTGGGAGAGACGTGACAGACACTCACACACAGTCATGGACTAACACACACTCATTCAAAACAAAACAGACACATGGGCAAACATCCGGACACACAGAGGACGTGTCCACACCCACCTCCTCTGCACACACACACAAACACATACACACACACACAGATGCACACACACACACACACACACACACACACACACACACACACACACACACACACACACACACACACACACACTTAAACACGTATCACAGTGAGGAGAACAAAACTATGATCTCATCATGTGTAAACAAAAAATTCTGTCCTCTCTCTCTTTCTCTCTCTCCCAGACACAAACACACTCTCACAAACACACAGGCACACAGACACACACACACACACACACACACACACACACACACACACACATACACACACCTACTCAGACACACGCACACACATTCTCCCTCTCTCTCTACCATCATTGTGCCAGGCCGCAGGCTGTGTCTTTAAGCTTACATCAGTCACTCTCTCTCTCTCTCTCTCTCTCTCTCTCTCTCTCTCTCTCTCTCTCTCTCTCTCTCTCTCGCTCTCACACACACACACACACACACACACACACACACACACACACACACACACACACACACACACACACACACACAGTGTGTGGGCAGCACAATGAGGACATTCAGGCAGGCAGGCAGGCAGGCAGATGGGGGGCCGGTGGGCCGGTGGCCTCTCCAGTCCTCCAGCTCAGCTCAGGCACAGGCCTGTCTGGGGAGTGTGATGCAATAAATAGCAGCTTAAGGGACAATGTGCTTCTCCGTCCACCCCCCTGCTGAACGGCTGTGTAGGCAGAAGATTTCAGCTGGAATTTTCTCTTCAGGTGAATTGGAAAGTTACAGTGGTTAGGGCTGCTAAATCGTTTTTGTTTGGCTCTACCTCCTACCTAAGCCCAGATTTACACCTGTGTCCCTGGATAAACCATAGGCTATAGTGCCATGTTTTTCAGAGAATGTCCTTAAAAGGCAGTAATAATACTTTTTTAATATAGGCATTGTGATCGAGAAAAAAAAACATCATGAAGCTAATAGAAAATACTACTAAACCTATTAATGGATAAGATAAGTTTGCAAAATGTAGGCAGTATTAGTCACTGATTGTGAAGAGAGGTCAGGTGTTTATTTAGCAGATGTGGATTCTTTAGGGCAGGGGTGGGCAATTATTTTTGCCTTAAGGGCCACATTGGATTTTATTTTGACTAACGGGCCGGGTCTTAACAGTCAATGCTGGTAAATTTGATGCCTGTAAATTGGCAAATCTCAAGGAAGTAGTCCCACTTTCTTCAGAGGACATGTTACAATGCAGGGTTAAAAGGGAGGATTTGTATTTCATAGATACAACAAATATTTGATAAATCAGGCCTATAATCTAAGTCACCTTGGCTAAATGAGAAATTAGGCTCCACGGGCCGGATTGAATAGTTCAACGGGCCGCATATGGCCCCCGGGCCTTAGTTTGCCCAGGCCTGCTTTAGGGTAATTGTCACTGCAAATTGGCTGAAAAACAGCTGTGAACATGATGCTGGTTTCTCAAGGAGAATATCTGTGGAACTGTTCCAAATATACTGTATGTCAATCGTGAACAAAACCAAAACACACCCAAAGACAAAAAAAAAAAAAAAAAAAACCTCACACAATGTTTCGAATCAGTCATTGCCATAAAAATCATTACCACAGCCTTCCTGGATCTGTCTCTGAGATTGCTGGCTGTGCCTCAGCATGCCTGGCCGAGTGTTTGCTTTAGGCCACCCATGATACACCTGTGGGCTGAGCAGCACTCAGTAGCTTAGCCGTCAAAAACCTATTGTACATTTTACAACTTTCTCACCGTCACCCATCCATTTTCCTGAAATCCTCTTGTGCTTTATTAACTGTAACCGTTAACAAGTTGAATAGTTTGGAAAGAGTTGGGAGGAATATTGCCTGCATCCAATGTGGTGTGTGTGTGTGTCTGTGTGTGTGTGTGTGTGTGTGTGTGTGTGTGTGTGTGTGTGTGTGTGTGTGTGTGTGTGTGTGCACGTTTGTATGTGTATGTGTGTTTGTGTGTGTGTGTGTGTGTGTGTGTGTTGTTATTACAATTCTGAGCGATACACACCAGTTGAAATTCGACACGCACACACACAAAAAAAAAAAATCAATTTTCATATAATGACCCCATAAATTTTCAATGTCTCACACGTTGTAACTGCAGCCCTTGTGTAATATTAACTGTGGGAGACATCCCAGTGAATTGCTGCCGTTTCTGCTTGTTGCCAGATTCGTTGGGAGAAGAACATCACACTAGGGGAGCCTCCTGGATTCCTTCACTCCTGGTGGTGGTAAGTTCACATCTTTGCATCTTCTGTAGTCCTCCTGACATCAGCTGCAGTCCAGACCAAGCTGTGTCAAATTCACTTTGCCCCTCTAAAGGGAAGATTTCATCATTCCATGTTTTTGTCTTCCTCATAAACCAGGAGACTGTTAATGATTTGCTTTGCCGTTGTTTTATGTTTCATGTTTTAAAGGTACACCATGCAATTTTTTTTAGGTTCATTTCATTACTTTTAAGGTTATGAGCAAACTATTGTCACATTTAAAAAGTGGCAATCATTGAATTGTAACTTACACAAATAGAATAAAGCCACCAAAATGAATGAATAATTTAATAGTCAAATATTTCTTAATTTAGTTATATAACATGTAAAATTGTATTTTTATTGTTCTAATGTAATAACTTTAGGATTTTGTAATCATTCCTCTTTTGGTCATTTTGTGTCCATGTTGCTCCATTATTTCCTGGCTGCAGTGTATTCTGGGATCTGTACTGTGCGGCACCTGAAAGGCGAGAGACATGTGAGCACTCCAGCGAGGCCAAGGCCTTCCACGATTATGTGAGTGTGTAACATCCAGACCACGATTATGTCAGTATATAACGTCCACAACTATGTGAGTGTATAACGTCCACGACTATGTGAGTGTATAACGTCCACGATTATGTGAGTGTGTAACATCCAGACCACGATTATGTCAGTGTATAACGTCCATGATTATGTCAGTGTATAACGTCCACGATTATGTGAGTGTGTAACATCCAGACCACGATTATGTCAGTATATAACGTCCACAACTATGTGAGTGTATAACGTCCACGACTATGTGAGTGTATAACGTCCACGATTATGTGAGTGTGTAACATCTAGGCCACGATTATGTCAGTGTATAACGTCCACGATTATGTCAGTGTATAACGTCCACGATTATGTGAGTGTGTAACATCCAGACCACGATTATGTCAGTATAACGTCCACGATTATGTCAGTGTATAACGTCCACGATTATGTGAGTGTGTAACAACCACGATTATGTGAGTGTGTAACATCTACGGTTATATGAGTGTGTAACATCCAGTCCATGATTATGGCAGTGTGTAGCATCATCCACGATTATGTGAGGGTGTAACATCCAGTCCACGATTACGTCAGTGTGTAACATCCATGATTATGTGAGTGTTTAATATGCAGTCCACTGTTTTGAATGATGAAAGTAGGTGGACTTTAAAGCTGATTAGTCCTCTGTCTGATTTGACCCGATTTGATACTATTTGTTGGCCTCTGTCATGCAGACCTGACTGAATCAAACAAGAAAGTAAAACCTTGCATCTTACCTTGCAACTTTTGGCATGTTACGTAAATATAAGCATAGATAGGATTTAGCTACTCTGCATTTGGCTTTCTCCCCCTCAACTTAGTTAAGCCAGAATTTCTGAGAGGTGCTTCGGAATGTTGATGCTTCTTGGAGTTCTCATGATCTGATGAATTATCCATGAGGGATATTTAGTCTTGCAAATGAGGGAAACATGGCCAAGTAATTGAGGTGTTTCTGGAGAGATTGCTGTGATGTGCTTTTCAAGGTTAAGCAGGCAAGGCAAGGCTTGTGGTGGAGATGGTGCAGTTTGCAGACATAGGCTGAATTTGTGTGTGTGTGTGTGTGTGTGTATGTGTGTGTGTGTGTGTGTGTGTGTGTGTGTGTGTGTGTGTGTGTGTGTGTGTGTGTGTGTGTGTGTGTTTGTGTGTATGTGTATGCGCGCATGCATGTGAGTGTGAGTGTCTCTGAGTCTGTGTATGTATGCTTGCATGTGTAAGTGTGTGTGTGTGTGTGTGTGTGTGTGCGTGTGCATGTCTCTGTGTGTGTGTGTGTGTGTGTGTGTGTGTGTGTGTGTGTGTGTGTGAGTAAGAGAGAGAGAGTGTTTGGTGAAGGTGCACTAGAGGGATGATGGATTGGTCCTTGCTGAAAGAGGCTCCAGTGAAATGATGTCACCCTCCTGCAGGCTCCACTGCCTCACTGGGCAGGAAGGCCAGATGGGAGAGGTGGGGTGAGGTGGGGTGGGGTGAGTAGAGTGGAGTGAAGCGGTGGGGCAAACAGACAGAGCTGCCTTCCCACAGTCTCCACAGTGATAGCCTATGGGACCAAAGAGAACTTAGTTAGCACATTTGCTGTATGGTTTTCAAGAACCTTCCATTGGAGTCAAATTGTATTAAGTCTCTGTTATGTTTGTTAGCCCCTGTTGTACATTTTGAAATGTTTTATCCTCAATATTAAGCTCCAAAACCTGTGTTTGGTTTCAGTCCACTGGGAGCAATCACAGCATTTTATTTGCAGTAGTTCTATTCAAGTCTCTGTTAGTACCAATTTAATTTTCCTGGGCAGGAAACATTTAGATGTTTAATATGAATACAAAGGCTGCCTTGATGTCTCGTCTTAATAACAGTGATTGGCAAGCATTTCAGCACAGATGTTTCTGTCATCATGGTACCTATTGCAAGAGTCACAGTCAAGTAGTGGATTTTTTTTTTCCTTGTCTTATCTCACAATCTCATGTCATACATCTCTGGTATGAGGTATTTGAGAGCTCTGCTTGCCACCTTTTTATGTCACATTACAGTAATACAGTAATATGTGTATAATGTAAATACAGCAGATTATGCTGTTATTTTATGCCCTTTGAATCCTGTGTATGATGTGTGTGTGTGTGTGTGTGTGTGTGTGTGTGTGTGTGTGTGTGTGTGTGTGTGTGTGTGTGCGTGTGTGTGTGTGTGTGTGTGTGTGTGTGTGTGTGTGTGTGTGTGTGTGTGTGTGTGTGTGTGTGTGTGTGTGTGTGTGGTATATGAATCTAGAGTGAGTGTACTTGGTGATCATTATTTATAGCTTTAGGGATGCAACACTTGACCTTGGTCCAGAAAGGGCTTTTGTGAAGAATATACTGTGCCTTTACATGGAATTCTACTGACCAATCGTAATTCAACTTCACTAAGGAGAGTTTTGAGACTTTCAGTGAATAATTTAGAAGTTTTGTCTGTAAGTGGGGTTTGTGCCAATGTACAGATCACAAGATGACCGGTGTGTGTGTGTGTGTGTGTGTGTGTGTGTGAGAGAGAGAGAGAGAGAGAGAGAGAGAGAGAGAGAGAGAGAGAGAGAGAGAGAGAGAGAGTTTAGGAGCGACTTTTTTGTTCTGATTGTAGCCGACCATGAGTCACTACAGTGCGTGTGTGTGTGTGTGTGTGTGTGTGTGTGTGTGTGTGTGTGTGTGTGTGTGTGAGTGTGTGTGTATGTGTGTGTGTGCGTGTGTGCGTGTGTTTCTGTCTGTTTTGTTCACGTCTGCAATGGGATATAGATGGTGAAGTGCTTCTGCGGATATGAGGTTACGTGTGTGTCCATGCTTGTCCATGATTTATTTGCGTGCGGAGGTGTAGCATTCCAGGAAACCTCTGAATGGAGCTAAAAGAGAAGACAGACAAATGAACTGTCCAGTCTTTATTGATTTCCATTGTTAAACTTGTGCCATTTTCAGGGAGGAAATATCATTTACAGCGCTGTAAGTGCCCCTTAAGTCCCACTCTCTCAGAGCTAAATGAGCACAGACTATCAGAATGGGCCGTGTGACTCATAAACACTGTCTACTCTTACATCCATTCCTGCTTGCAGCTTGGTGAAGCACCTAATCAAGACTAATGTTGGAAATATAGCTTTTCCCTGGCCTTGGTGGAGTAAGATTGGGTGGTCACAAATGTCAGGATTAGATTTGATGGAAACTTTTCAGCAAAGTATTTTGCCATACAAAAATGCACAGCAGGATATTATTTGCTACTTTGTATAATGGATTGAAATTCAGCATTTTTGTTAGAGTTTTCTTATATATTAATTTCATTCAGCTTAGACCAAGCACAATCTTATACTGTTTTCCATTTGCTAAAAAAATATTTTGTGAAGTAGGCTGGTTTTATCAAAATACTAAACAATTTCCAAACAAGATGCCACTAGCAGGGGGTGGGATAAACTGTTGTCTTTTAAAGGATCCCTGGATAGTAATAGAGGCTACAGACCAAAGATCCACGACGAGAGTAGACTGTCACTGTTATTAGCTATATCTAACAGGATTTGAAATTGCTTTGTCAGCTTGATTGTTGCACCTTCATCGGACTTTGATTAGATGCAACCAGATCACTTTTTACAACAATGACAGCTTATGAGTGAAAGGAATTTGTAAAGTTTTGAGAAAACTAAAGCCTGATGCTAAGGTCAGTCAAGGCCAACATCTCTTACCAGCCAGGGATCCCTAGAGACACCAGGCAATGTTTTTACTGCTAATTTACCAGCCTTGCAGTCACTTTGATGATTAAATGGTTCATTACAGAGAGAATGACGGCTCTTTTGGCCGCCACAAACGTGGATTTCATGGATATAACACTTCCAGGATCTGAGGCTATGAGTCGGTGAATAAAAAACTTTAAGTACATATAACTGAAATCAAATTTATTACCAGTTTGTCAGATGATGTAACACACGAAAGTGATCATCTCTGGTTCATACTCTTTGGTTTGCAAGTTCACATTGAATCAGGAGAATGTACAATATACTTGCAATTTTTTCTAAAATTCGGCAACTGTAGGTGAGGCTTCGGAGATATAAAACCATGGTCCTGCCTGGTATCGCTTTAAAATATCTGTACACGCAACAACACAGCAATACTACCAATCAGAGCAAAGATGAACTTTGCTCATCACAATGTGATTGGCCAAGCCAGCCGTCTATTTACTTATATGGTGTGTATGATTGTGTTTACCATTTTACATGTGTTTGTTCAGACCCAATGACTGTGTTTTGAAGGGTAGTGTCTTTAAATTGTTCTTCATTTCTTTTTTATAGAGA